>JAHWFO010013268.1:734075-1016996 GCA_023313115.1 Rhysida immarginata | reverse complement strand
GCCTTCGTCAGCGTATCCAAGACTTGATCAGGACAGAGAGTTGGATACGCTGACGAAGGCAGCTTGGCTGCCGAAATGCGCATTCGTATGAATAAACTTTTGTTGTGGATAAGTAGTTTCCTTGAGTCCTTGTTAGTCTTTGTCCACAGTTTCTGGCTCCAATTCTCTCTATTAGACAATAAGATTACACATCTGTTGTATTCCCATATGGTTCTACACACTCAGGAACATCCTTGTGGTGCATCAGGTCTTTAAAAACATTTTTATCAATGTCATCTGTCTAGGAAATAACACCTAATTTATCTGCTGGGAGTTCCACAGAATCAATTTTAGCATCAAAATCCAATACATGCAGATCATTTAAAACATTTTCCAACACAGAAAGAGACACATGGTACCTGTAGCTGTAACTATTGGAGAAAATAAAGTTATATCTAACGTTTCACATTCCAACTATTTCACATTTGGGAATCTGTATCTTACATTCGCCGTAAGAAATTTTTATGCTTAGAACCAGTCAAAATTCATTCTCTGGAATGTATTTTTTTAATATTCCCAAGGATAACTGAATAAGACAACATTTAATTTTTATAGATTTTATAAAAAGAGATTTACTTTGATTTGAGCCGCACCTCTGATTTGATATTGAGCAAATAATATTTTCAAAAATGTCAAAAATCTTTGGCAATATACAATGGTTTTCACTTAATGAGTCTTTCACTCTGTTGTATATGATGCAATAGCTTACAATAAATGCAGTATTTACACCTAATGGGGATTAGGGTTAATTTTAAACGAAATTATTTGGTACGCTTAAAGTAATTAAATATAAATTATGAAGCTATAAAACTCTATATCCAGACGATTTGAAAATTTTTATATTTTATTTAGTTTTATTTAGATTCTCTATGAAGAACTTCAATAGAACAGCTTTCAAGCAGCTTTTAAGTTTCAAGTTGAAATTTTTAAATTTATTAAATTTCTACCATCCGTTTATGCAGATATGCTTTGTCGGTGAACAGTTGAATAATAAATGCTAAGAGCTATGCAGCATCAGTTTTGATTACGACACGAGCGGCATAATATAAATTATATGCATCAAGAAGAATGATTACATAAATCGAATACGAAAATAATTCGTGTATTAAGTAGAAAAGGCCTGAAAGCATTTGAAAATTGCGGCATTGTAGTTGAATAAACATTGCTTAAGTGAATACAAACAAAATCAGTCTTCTCTTTCGTTGTGGTGTGAACATAAGAGCTTAAGTAAGCATTTAAAATGATGACACACGATATGACATGTCGCACAGAATGGTCGTATCGATTTTTTTATCGATAATTTTTCATATGGGAGCGCGGTTGATGCTTGTTATTAAGCTATGCAATGCCACAATTAAAGCTGCGTAAAAAGAGGACGAATAGTTAAGAACTGCGTTTAAATACACCCATAATAATAATAAAGTATATTCTCCCAGTTGGACATTAAAAAAATTAATATTTAGGTTTAAAACGTTCTAAGACTTATTTACTTCGTATCATGACAGATTTGACAGTTACAGATCTTTCGCTTAACGGAACATTGCTCATCGATGTGTTCCAGAAACCCCAACGTTTCCTCTCCTATTCATTCATTCATTTTCTCTATCTCTCTTTCTGTGTCCGTTCCATTTTCCCCTGCGGAAGTTAGCTGAGCCTTAACGTTTTCGCCTGTATATCGTTTCAATCATTAGATCTGAACTGATTGAGATTTCATGACGTCACTTAAAGGGCCCCTCGGTTTCTTTTTCTTCCATTACTTTATTTCAATTCCCCGGAGCTTGTCGAATTCTTTTCTACCCTCCCTTTTCGTTCATAGCTCACGTTTTCCGTTTACAAGGCCTAAATCTTTGTTCAGCCCAGGCTTCACCCCCTCGTCTCATGATGTAGAGCAATCAAAGACAATTGTTGTGCTATCAATCACCCTGATCCTCCGCTGGGACGAAACAACGACCAATCGCCGTTATCGGGAGACAGACGACCGATACAAGATGGACTGTTCACTGTATGAACGCAATCTTCTTCTGATTCCTTCTTTTCAGACGGGTGACAAGCAAGGCGTCAATGAACGAAAACTCGCCTTTAGAGAAAAAAGAAGAAAAAGGAAAAAAAAGAAAAACTCTAGTGCTAACGCGTCCATCTCACGTTTCTCCATTTCCTCTCTTCGTCGTTTTTTATGCCTCTGAAATCAGAAGCGAAGCTTTCTTTTTTTTCTCTTTCCTTCCCCCTTTCTTCCTTTTTTTTGTCACTGGTCCACCTTACTTCCTTTTCTTTAGTCCCTCGCGAGCAAATAACACGAAAATGTCATTCTAAAGATTACAAGGTGGTGATCTTCACTGAAGAGAGCTTCTGATGGACAAATGGAAAAAAGAGAGAGAGAGGATGGGGACGGGGCGGAGAGGGAATAAAACCTTCTTACTTTTAGCGTCGCCTCAACATGTACCAGACTACCACTTTATAAAAGTTATTTTTACTTTTCGAAAATAATTAATATCAAAGTCTTAAAAAAAAGAACGAAAAACTTTCAAAAAATCTGGACAGAAAGTCAACGAAGTTAATAAAGCTAAAAGCTAAATTTACATTACCTGAAATTTAATAATTTCTCTCGCTAATCTAATAACTTCTTTAATTACATTTTTACTCATACCTTGCAAAATACTTAAAATTGTCACGACCGTCTAGATTAATATTAAGTATAGTGTTTCATAAACATATTAAAGCATACAGCACATTTTATATCAATTATAATTCTGACGATTTTTTTTCCATATTAATTCATACCAGTAACTGTAATATTAAATTGAGTACTCAGTATGAGGGAAAAACAGAAAATTACATATGCTTGTATCAAGAAAATTTTCCATTAAAGCTTTATTAGCAATTGCAGTCGAGTTATACGCTATATTACCATACTTTTGTCTCAATTACTTTAAATCGAAGTTTAAAATCATTGCTTTATTTGGGAAAATTAAACAAAAAATTGCTTGAAATTGGTCGAGTTCTCACACTCTAAGATGAAATGGAAGAGTTCACTTTATCGCGCTGATTAGGTAAAAACGTCATAGAGATAGTATACTTTATATCCTCATGCGTGATCTGTAAGCTATTTGTTTCACTCAAGCCTGCTCGCAACCGCTCGTTGCAGTCTATTGTTGAAGTGCCAGGATTTAAGAAAATTAGAGCATTTAAAAAAATTTTTTTTTCCTACCTATCCCTATCTATTGAGCGCGATAAAGTGAACTCTTCCATTTCACCTTACAGTGTGAGAACTCTAAGGTAGAATACTTCACGTTAATTGCAGAGAAGCTCATCTCTGCAAATGTCAAACCTCTAAACAATGGACACCAACGGGAAGTATTACACCTTACCAATATCAAGCAATTTTTTTTTTTAATTTCCCCCAATAAAGAAATAATGTTAACATTCGATTTAAAGTAACTGAAGGGTGCTCTACAACTTTGCAATTGACACTATACCTCTATCTGTCATAGTTTAGGAGATAAGTTTCCAAAATTCATGAATACTTTGTTGCATAAACTTGAAAATGTCATTACCAAGTAGTCCCTATCCTGCTTAGTAAAAATGCCTCATTTTAATTTCATTAATCTACATTAAATAGTTTTCAATTATACGCTCTATCACCAGGCAGTTGCCTCACCCTGTAATTTTTATGAGTCATTATGAAAATGAATTATTTCCATATCTTCAATTAACTTATCAACAAGTTTATCTGTTTATCTATATGGTACAAATCTTCCAATCAATATTAAACCAACTTCCCGACAAGCTAGTTTGAAATATCGTACGAGATGAAACTTGATACATATACACAGTATCGATGACAATGCATATTAAAGGGAAAAAATTTCAAAACCCTGAAACGTGTTTTAGGATACAAATTCATTACAATCGTTTCTCCACAATTCTAGGGTCTTGGCGACTTGTGGAATTTCCAGAATTGTGAAATGCCGACTTACAGAAGGGCGAATTGCTTAATTGCTACACATAACAATTAGTTATACTGAGGGAAGATTACACTGGTCTACAGTGGAAAAGTATTCGAAATAATTTGAACTAATTTCTGCTTGTCTATCCATGCTGAATAAGAGTTGATAAGTAAAAGTCATGTATTAGTTTAAGTTTTCACGATACCTGACATTTTCCGAATTTAACGATTCTACCCTCATTGAACTTGATAATGCTGATATTTATTAAGTAGCGGAAGAATGGAGCTACTTATTGATTTCACAATGTCCGTCTGTCTGTCCGTCCGTCCGTCCCCTTCATGATTTCTGCATTTTTTGAAGTAGAAGGTTGAAATTCGGAATGTAGCTTACTGTGGGCATAAGTACCTTCACTATTTAGTTTGGTTTAGATTTGCCCGCTGGGGTCGGAATTACGGGGGTGAGAGTTAGAGGGGACCAACTGATCTATGTGGTTTTTATGTATGAAAAGAAGTGAAATTCGATATGCATATTCTTCTAGGCAAAATCTACATTTCTATGAAGTTTGGACCAAATAGTCCCAGTGAGGGTCGGAATTGGGGGAGGGAAGGCGGTCACTTGGCCTTTAGAACTATGGCAACATATGGCGTGTGATATATCATTCGAACGAAAATGATGAGCAAGGAAAGAATATAGGGTTCTTTTATATGTTCTAAATACTAAATTCGAGAAAATCAAGCTTTTGATATAAGAAAAAGTACAGATGAAGAGGTAAAAAAAGATGAACTTAGGGCTTCCGCTACTTTCCTATACCTTCCTCGGGAGGCTTAATTTCTTGTTTAGTTAGTTGGCAACAAATGTTAAAAATATTGTGTTTTAGTCTCTGCTGCTTGGATTACAATTAGGCTACACGTAATTTTGTTGCTTTATTTTCGAATGGGATAATCGTGATAGAAAAGAGCATTATAAAAAAAGGTGTGACCTCATCGTTAGTCACTTCAACCTGGGCAGAAAAATGTTAAAAATGACCTTTAGTTGACCCACAAAAAGTGTTACTTCCACCATTGCATATAAAACTAGGGCTGATGAAGAATTTCGTAAAAGCTATGAGCAAAAATGGAGCTGCTTTTCAATATCTTCGCCAGAAATTTTCAAGCTTAAGTGAAGCTATGAAGGTTAAGGAAGGTATATTCGTTGATCTTCAAATAAGAAATTTATTTCAAGATGATAATCTTTGACTCTGTTTTGGAAGGTAAAGAAAAAAAAAAGCATGTGTCAATTTTCGCCTTGTCGCAATTAACTTCTTGGAAAATAAGAGGAGTGACAACCATGCTGAACTTACTGAAAATATGCTATCATACCAAAAACTGGGTTGTAACATGTCCTTGAAAATCCACTTTTTACATTCTCATTTGGGCTTCTTTCCGGACAATTCTGGGGCTTTTAGCGATGAACATGGGGAGCGAAGATTGAAGAACATGATATCATATGTTTATGCCTGTTTAGTTGGTTCAACCTTTATGGTATTTACCGACACCGACTGATAACTATTCATATAGGACAAACATAAATATCCATGATTATAGCGGGATCGGAACATGCAATCTGGCGCTCCATCCATGCATGCAGCGGTCTTGCACCATTTCGTATCCAGGACTATTTCAAAGATAAGCCTTTTCTGAAGCAAGAAGTTTATTACTTTTTCAAACATAGTTTTGATCCCACGATGTACCTTAGCGCCTATTAATTATAAAACAAATTTGTAGAGTTTTTTTGATGAGAAAAGTTTATATTCAAATTTAAAGTAAAATCCTTTACTAATGGACTCTTTTTAACTATAAATAGAGAAAAATATTAAAGAAAATTCCACGGCCTGGACTCGAATCAGGGACATTCGGGTACCGTCCCGATGCTATAACCACTAAGCCACCGTGGACATGGAAGCTATCAAGCTGTCGTATAGGTTAAAGCTCGGCTCCTTGTTCGAAAGCCAGGACTATCTTTACTATTAAATGGCAAATAATATTATAATAATACGAGGCTCATCCAGAAAGTAAAGATACCCAGGGTATAGCCAGATGGTAAATTGTGCTGCGATAATTTCGACAGGGTTAACTTTCACTTTCATTCGTTAGCTTCTTTTACTAATTCAGTGGTGGCGCCACACAGAATCGCGTTTGAGAAACAGTTGTTTGATATAGCGGCGCCCATTCAAAATCCCGCTACATGCGAAGTCCGATCTGTTATTCGATTTCTTGACGCCAAACATGAGTCTCCAGCTGAAATCCACAGACAAATTGTTGCTGTTTAAGGAGGGGGGTTAACAAATGGGGTCTGCCTCCTCCATGACAATGCTCGACCCCATACGGCTCGTGTCACCACAGAGTTGCTGAAAAGCTTCAAGTGGGAAGTTGTGGATCATAGTCAGACCTCGCACCCAGCGATTTCCACCTGTTTCTTCACCTGAAGAAGCATCTTGCTGGGAAACTGTTCGATGATGATGACGATTTGAAGCATGAAGTCAACGCTTGGTTCAAAAGACAGGCAGCATCCTTCTATGACACCGGAATACAAAAGCTTGTCCCCACGCTCAATAAGTGCTTGGATAATGGTGGTAACAACATTGAAAAATGAGCTTGTATAAAAGTACTTGATAGTAATGAAGGCGTGTAATAAAAAAATTTTTTTGGCCATGTCATGACGTTTGTATATTTACTTTCTGGATGTGCCTCGTAATTGGAAAATGGTCTTAAGAGGATTTTTTTCACGTCATTACCTCCGATATTGATTCATAAATGCAGAAAAATAGTAAAGAAAATTCCACGGCCTTGACTCGAACCAGGGACCTTCGGGTAACCGTCCCGATGCTATAACCACTAAGCCACCTAGGTCTAACTATCTTCCACTTTTAAATCCACAATGAATTATCCATATTGTCCTGTAATCTAAATAATAAACCTATATAAATCAAGCATAGTAACAACCTACACTTGAATCAAAAATATTTATAGATAAATGAGCGCAGCTCTTTAACGTACACTGAAAATAGGCGAAATGAATGATAACACTTAATAGTATAATAGCTTAATATTTAACATGGTTTATGCCAGTAAATAATTAAATATAGACTGGAGATAACCTCCAAACATGATATTTAATAATGTTTCTATCGAAAAAATGGAAGGAAAAATTCTGTGACCTGGGTTCAATCCAACTGGTATAGGCGTCGGCCATGACAGCCGAGGTTTCTGGTTCGAACCCAGGTCGTAGAATTTTTCCTTCCATTTTTCGATAGAAAAATTATTAAATATGGTTTATGACTATTTAAGCTATTTCCGTATCTACTTGTGGAAAGAAGCATACGTTTCCAGATCATTTTTTTTCTTTCAATTCAAGTCTATAATTTTTTGATTAAAAATAAATTAAAATTTTTGAACTGAGTAAATTAAAATTTACTGAGGAAATTAATGAACTTACTGCAAAACAAGAAACGGTCATAGAATAGTTTAGAAGATGAAAGCATTTTTCAAAAAACACAAATCCATAAAAAAATTTAATGAAAAATTGTTTATCATAGTTTATTATGCTTAATTAAGCCATATGATTTTTGAGAATGATATTAAGTATCAGTAGCTGCAACGAAAAATTATTGAAATTTTTAGAAATATATGTATACAGAAAAGTACTAGTCTTGAGGCGAAGAAGAGCAATTTGCAGAAGACAATTTAACTCTGAAACCGCCCTATGGCAACCGCCTTAAACAAAAGTAACTGCATTATTAAATCTCGAAGTTTTCACAAAACATAACCTTTAAACGTGTGCATAAATCATCTTCACAAGAGATCTTAAATATTCATTAACCTCATCATGAAAACATTAACAACAACTCTTATTGTTTTCTTCAGTCCTGCCATACAATTTTAACCTTTATTTGAAAAGTATTCCAAAACTTGTTAACTTAAACGGCGAAAACAATTTTATTGATGCACAAAAGAAATGACTGTTTAAAAAAATATTCTAGAAGAATGAAGCATAAATTTTAGAGTAACCTGGTATTCATTTTTCAAAAAAAAAAAATATGACAAAAAAAAAAAATTACAATTTTTCTTTATGTCATACTCTTTTTATGATTATTCAAAACTATTCAAAAAATGGTTTGCATAAAGATATGAGGGTGAGTAGTAAGGATTTTTCCCTTATTTGTACTTACATTGGACGTCAAGAGTGAAGGTTTCAGCGGAGATGCCCGTTCCAACGGCGTTTCTCACTTGGCAAGCGTAAACCCCTTGATCCCCTCGACTGATGTTGTGGAAGAGCAGTTTCATCTGGTCGTTGAGACCGTCCACGATCTCCTGCGTGGCTCCCAGGCGGAGGGGCTTGTCGTCTCGGAGCCACCGCTTGCCCGTAATCTGTCGAGGGTTCGATACGTAAGTGCAAGTGATGGCCGCCGTATCTCCCTCCTGAACGGTTAGGTTGCCATCGGGAGATAGAGTCACGATCGGTGGGTCTGAAATTTAAATTAAAATCGTTGACAGTTAGCTTTCAACGTTGACAAAGATGCCTACAGGGATACGCTTTGAAAAACATTTCTAATGGAAGAGATTAATGTTCTTACGCTGCATCGCTACCTTAAAAATCTCAACAGGACGCCACTTAAAATTCGGCGAAGCGACGCTAAAATTTAAAACCCAATTCTCAGGGACCAAGGAGAAAAACACATAATTTACACGTCTTAACACATTTATTATTCACATTTAATGTTACGAATAACCATGCAGGGGCAATTTCTAGAAATTTCACTAGCTATTTCTTAATAAGAAGAGCATCCAGAGAAGGGAGTTCCGTTCTCTTATTCTTTGAAAAATTCATTTCATCGCCGCAGAAATAATTTATTATGATATAAAGCATCTACAAAAATGAATTATGAAATCAGAAAATTTTTTGAATTAGATAGTAAAAGGAAAGTAACAACTTAACATGATAGGTTTATTAGCAATACTATAACCAGGTTTTAACAATTACATAAACATGGTAAAACTGTTCATCTTTTATGAAGCAAAGTCATCCTAAAAAGTCGTCCTATATTAAAGCTAGCTCTTTTGTTAAAATTTATTAAGAAGCTTTAACAAGATATTATCCATATCTTAGATTTAACATATCACCCTTGTTTGAAGAAAGTGAATATTTTAATCGAAAATTTCTTAATGCACGTGATTCGGCTACTTTGAAACTTTTATATTTTGAGCACATGTTGTAAAAAAAATACATGTCTTGTATAAATACTATATCAACTTATTAAATAATATTACTTAATGACGTCTGTTTTTATTATTATTTCGATGTGTGCGACTTTTGTATGACTCCATATAATGCCATAGCTATAGCTATCATGAATAATATTTATTTGTTTAGAAGTGATTCGTGGTTATTTGAGCAAGTTTCTTCTACAAAAGATTAGTATTGACTATTGAATGCGCTACCGTCTTAAGAAATATGGGAGAGTGGGAAGTATGGACAAACAAATTGAAAATTACTCTGCAGATATTCTTCAATTAATTTTAAAAAAAATACTTCATTTTCTGTGTATGACGCACAATTTCAAAAAGCATGATTTCAACTGCAGAGGTATTTCCAAACAATGACTAAGATCTCCATAAAGGTGTTCGCAGATTCAATTTGTACAAAGGCGATGCAGTAAGTTACGTCAAAATGACTGGATATTATTTATTATAATGCAACTTTACAAGAGTATATGTACTACAGCATGTAGAGACATCTATAACACAGATTCGGACAGCGTACAAATGACGCAGGATAAGCGCCATTCTAATGACGGCACGAAAAGTGCATTTGAGAGGAGTTAATACTGTGTAGTAGAATTTTGTGTCTGCTAGATTGACTACTATTTTTCTGTCCTTGGGATAAAAATGACTGACACAGTTTTAATTTCCCATGAAAACATTGTTTACTGTCGAAAAGTTCCGACAATCAGAAGAATTGTGTTCCTTTGAAGATGCCTTATTGAATTGGCCTAAGCACAAAGTTTTGTTTAAATAATAACAGCATTGGCATTAAAAGGAACATGCCACATAAAGGTTCAATAAATACGTTGAGAAATCTTGCTATACTAGTACTGTCTATGGATAACAAGTGACAGGCTAAATTGACTTCAACAATGTATTTTCCTAATGGGATATAGTAGACAATAATTTTCCTTTGTAGATAATATTTGCACTTTGAAAATAAACGTGTATTTTATTTCTTCAATTTTTCATGGGATTTTACTTTTTTTTACTGATACGTTGGATGTGTATTGTATTATTCGAGGAGAGCGCGGAAAAATGAGGGTGACCCAACCTTTATGTACTTCACTGGTTATGTGGTAAGAATTTTGTACTCAGAAGGAGTGAAAACGAGGGAGTAGAAGAATGACGCAACAGTATGGTGGAAGCTGTACGCATGAAAGAAAATCGTGCCGCTTGGTAAAAATATTTCAAGAAAGCCCACCATCTTCTATTAATACCTTATAAAATATTAAATTAGAAGCCTTAAATTATCCTCAGACCTATGAGACTATCATGATTTGGAAAATTTAAGGAATTGATAAGACTGTGCATTTCTGGTTTCGACAACATCAAAAATTCCTACTGGAATACAAACGCTAATCGAAAGTTGTGAATAGTGAATTGCAAAATATAATCTTTGAATCTATAAATAAAAGATGCGCATCTCAATAACATACAAATTGTACTTATTCGAATTATGTGAACTCCTATTTCGATTTTTATTTGTAAATAATTCTTATTTAGTTCCAAAAAGAGACCTAATTAACATTGTAGATCTAATTATAAAATTAAAGGAAGGTTGTAATCAGCCATTAAAAGCTCAAGAAACGAAGATATTAATATCTTTTTGTTTTAAGCAAAATAATTTATAGAAGAAAGAATAAACACGTGACTGCATTATTAATGAAAGTCCTATTTGAAACTTTAAATAGCTTGCTTTCATTACAGAAGCAATTTGTTTGTCTCTATCGATCAATAGCAAAACATTATCTATGGTTCACGTGAAATGAGAGGATATTCGAGCTCCCTGAAGAAATTCGGATATACTGTTTTTTGTTTTTCTCTTCTTTCTCTGATTAAAAATGATATATTTCACTTCTATATAAGAGGGAAGAAGAGAGGAAATAATCAAAATATCAAAAATATTACGTACACAAGGATTTATTATTATTTATTTATTTATTTATTTATTTATTTATTTTAAAGTGTTAGAATACAGAGGCACCCAACCAAGACCTGTAAATTAAAAACTTTCTGCTTTACCAGAGCTCCATAAGGTTTTCATTAAACTTCGTTATTGATTTTTTCATGCTCTTCGTGACGCTATAATTCAGAAAAAAATGGTCTCACGTTCGAAATAATTAAGAAGTTGATGTGTAAAACTGAGAAATGGAATCAAAATGGTAAGTAGAATGGTGAGGGGAAAAAACTTCGAAATTATATCCACGCTTTTCGGTGGCCATCAAAACTTAGCGAGAGAGAGAGAGAGAGAGAGAGAGGCGTCGTCGCCGTCGCCTTTTGATCTTTGATGGTAAAATGAAACTCGTGAAACATTCAGGTTTTTCTTTAGACTTTTCTACGGCGAAAATTGATTAACTGTGAGTTTTCGTGACTTGGCGAGAAGTTAGGGTCACTTGCACGGGAAATCTAATCGTCTCTGTGCGATTTGGTCGCTGGGAGGAGATCGATGCACATTTATTTCAACGGAGGAGAGAAGGTAGATTGGTTGAGGCAAGGTCGCCAATGTCAAGCATCAATGTCCGAAACTCAAAAAAGAATTTCTTTCATGATTCAGGTCGCACAATTTTTTAAGGGTAAATAAAAAAAATGATAGTCCTTGTAAGTGCTTTTAGGTTATAAACAACGAAATTGAAAGCTTTCTTCCCCCCTCTTCTTAAAACTAAACCAATTTTTAAGCTAACACTTTCGTCCTTCCCGTACCCTCTTCGTATTATTACGTTCTACCTTTAGATATTGAATTTTATTTTTAAGTCAAGAAAAGGTTAAAAAGAGTTTTCTCGATTTCAAATGACTTTCGCGGAGGGAATTTTTGATTCACACTTTCAGGTTTCATCATTTCAAATTTTTGATTCAAACTTTAAAATAAAATTCGACCCAAGTGTCATGAAATTTTTAATATCAATAAAGGAGCTGCTTTAGGTGAAGTCTGATTAAAAATTGTATACGTTCATTTATGTACTTGTTCAAAACTTAGCGATAAGAAAGTAAGTTTGCAGTATTTAAAGCGCTCATTACTATCATAAACATATTTATATATATTTTTTGAAATAACATTATCAGGTTGTACAATTTCCAATATTTAATATACGAATACAATTTTCAATGGAATACGAAAAGTGATAAGTGAAAATTTTATTAAACTTTATTTACATGAACTTCATAAACATGTCAATAAACATGCTACTTATAAGAAATTATGCTCTGAATATAGCGATTAAAAAAAATAATTATTTACTTGTTACGTTGTCATGGCCTTGACTAAGTTCATCAGCAAATCAGCGGCTGTCTTAGCCTCATTGCACAAGTCTTTTATTTATCGTTCATATTTGCTGTTTAATGTGCAATTTGTTCAGCACGTGCTCAAGCAACATATCAAACAAGAAATTATTACGATTCTTCTGAGAAAAATTAATTTCATATTAATTAAAAAAAGGCCCTTTAAGGACCACCGATTTAAGAGTAAGTCATTTAACAGCAACCTCAGCGAGGCGCTAAATTTTACTCCAGCTTGTTTCCATGGTAACGCAGTGATTGACAGTTTTCATGATGCGCTGGCTGGAGTATAAATGTCAATTTTTTTCAAATCTTTTAATCTTCTAATTATTATGCTAAAACAAATAAATTATCCTATATTTCTTGAAATTAAAAAAAAAGAAAAGTTCTTTCATTTATATTTTAGTTTACCAATTTTAAAAATGAGCCTGTTCAAAAAGTTCCGAAAACTTTGAAATAGTACGTCAACGAAGCTAGCAAGCTCGGCTAAGTAGCGTCATTCCTTTTTAATCTCGTTTTTGTCACGTCTTCTTGTTGTGTTCAGTCATAGCCCTAGAGATGCTTTATTACGTGCGTGGACGATATGTTTTGCGATTTCAAGATGTCGAATTTTCATGAGCAGTGTGTGTGTGTGTGTGTGTGTGTGTGTGTGTGTGTGAACATTAAATTCCGCACGCTAAAGACGATGAAAACTTTATGAATGAAGATGAAAAGAATTATAAGTGGCAACGAAACGTTAGCAAAGAAGTGGAAACGAAAATGCGATCGTACAATGAAGTGAAAAAAAATTCTCCGGGCAGACAAAAAGACATGGCAGGTCAAATCAACTGCGAAAGTCATGTTGACGCTTCTTTTGACATCAAGGGCGCTGTGCATCATGAATGCTCGCCTGAAGGACAAAGTGAATTGTTGACTCTATCTCGATGTGCTAAAACATGTAGAAGAAAATGTCACGAGAAAAAAGATATGTTAAGTGGAGAGTAAATTCCTGGTTCATTCCTCATGACAATATTCCAGCTTATACATTGCTACTAATTCGTGACTTTCTGACCAATGAAAACAATTCTGCTTTCTCAACCACCTACACTCCTGATCTGGCTCCGGCACACATTTATAATCTTTGAAACTGAAATTCATTTCGAAAGGACGAGTTCAGACGATTGACCCAATAAAAGAACGTTGTCCATGCTCTCACAGATGACACCAGACCCTCATAGCAATCGGAAATGGGGTCATCAGACCAGACAACCCTTCTGCATCTTGATAGTTACGGATCCACTGGAATATTTTCCAGTTTTTTTCAACAAATGTGAATTGGACATGCCGAATTTTTATTTCGATGGACAGATTGTAGTTTTTTTTAATATTTTTTTCCTTATAAAATTCAATGTCTTCAATTATTTTGGAGGCGTTGCCTTATTTTTAATGTACAAAATTGAGCTTGTATCTTCTAATTATGGCACTTGCACGAAACTATTTATTTTGGACCGATTAAGGGGCTTTGTATTCCCTGTAAGCCATATATTTTTCGTGCAGTTCGCTGTAACGGAAGAGGAGATATTCGCACATTGCAGACGAAACTACACAATCATCATTATTTGGAGCGAAGCATAAGAATTTTAAAGTGATAAGGTTCACTAGTACATCCGATAAAATTTAAAAAGTAGTTCCGGAACTTTGTGAACATATTAATTTTTATAAGGAAGTCTTTCACCACAAACGAGGTATATAGAGGTACCTTGTCTCAATTTTTGATATAAATTCGATTGTTCAACAGTTGTCTCAAATTACTGATTGTCCAAGTGTCTTGCTGAAGAAGCTGACATAGTCAACGAAATGTACATATAAGTTAGTATTGTTTGTACCCGCAGAGCTGCATGCAAACCAGGAAACTGGCAACGAAAGCACTAATTGGTGAATCATGACATGCAGCTCCGGACAATTTATTTTTCAAATGCAGAAACGGTTATTACAATGTTACATTGAACAATTACAACAACTGTACGAAGTGGCGACCCTGGGGTGTTATGCAGGACGTGCCTCTCCGTTGGTCTTTGCTGAACCTCTGAGGCGTCAAAGATTCTTGCTCTCAGCTCGTCAACACTGGCTACTGCAGTAACATAAACCAGGCTTTTCAAATGACCCCAGAAGAAAAACCCCAGTGCAACATTCACATGTAAAGGTCGGGATCTTTACCCTTTTTAACTCGTTTATAACGTTTTTGTGGGAAAAGTGGTATTTGGAATAGTTGTTAGTTTTGACCTTCCTTACCACCTCTCCAAGTATTGGCAATGGAATTCATAAACACCCTGTATTTCTATAGCGCCTTCTTCAGCGTGTCAGATTTTGGATATTCAGAATGTATAAAATCTTTTGAGTAAAGAGACTTAATGACCGTCCTGATTAATTTTTGTAATGTTATTTTAAAAGCAACTAACTACAAATGTTTTAGACTGAAAGTTCTTAAAAACTTTTTTGCTATAATCAACTTATTCCATTAAAATTCTGTTGCATATTTTTTTCATTCTCGTTACAAGATAGTATTTAATATTAAAGTTGACTTTTTTAAGAAACTATTTACTTTAAGAAATATTATTTTGTCCCGAAAGCTGGCAGACAATTAGAGTGAAAATCGCGCCGCAGACTTCTCTGGTTTGATCAGATGGCACCATGGCGGGAAAAAACTTAAGATTGCCAGCTTTTTAATGCCTCCAAGTGTAAAGATCAACGGAATGTAGTCAGCATTTTGTCAGCAAAACGAAAATGTTCGACTGAAATTCATAGGAAAATGTCGGACATGTAACGGTGACGACTGCTGGTCCGTAGCAACATCTCCATTACACTGAAAAAAAAAAGATGCTGAATATATCAGATTGGTCCATGGCAATACTCCTTTCCATGCTGAGTCTTCCGTTAGGGAAAAATGACCAAGTTTGTTGAAAGGTGTTCCAGCATCCACTCGAAGATTTGGACTTTTATCTACATGAATCAATGAAGAAATTACTGGGCGGCCAATGATTCAGTTCGGATGAAGGAGTGAAACTGGTCGTGCACAAGGAAACAGAATTATATGTATATGATATACAGGGTCTTTATAATTAAAGTTACATTTTGACATGGCCGTAAAAAAAAACTACTGGACCAAAAGCTATAATACTTGGTAATATTATACAAGAGGGCATGGGAAGTGGGTGTGAGCTTTTAGTCATGTAACTAATTTTAGTAACGATTACAGACTTGTTAACCTGTGTCTTCGTGTCTAATTTCGTATACGAATATTGCATAGAGCGCCATTCCATGCTGGTGGTGACCCTTTGAACTAATTTTTTTTTTGGTGGGTATGAACTTCCCATGGCCTCTTGTATAATATTACCAAGTATTATAGCTTTTGGTCCAGTAGTTTTTTTTTTATGGCCATGTCAAAATGGAACTTTAATTATAAAGACCCTGTATATTAAAACTGGTGCCATGATAGGTTTTTAGAGGCTTGGATGTAAGTTAAAGCTAGCTACGATATATAATTGTTTTTTTTTTTTGGTCTGATGATCTGTTTTTTCCCTCCTATGTGAATGTTTTCCCAAAAAATATCAAACGAACCCTCAAATATATGTTACTTTCTCATCCTCTCCCGAATTGTTAAAGTATTGTATATAAATAATAAAAAAAGACAAGTGTGGATAATTGTAATGGTAAACTAAGAAATAAAAAACTCTTTCGCCACAACGATATTAGATTGAAAATATACAACCTGATACTGGAAGTACTTTTCGGAAGCAATTGCTTCCATCATTCAGCAGCCCAGGAGCACCTCAATGATGCACCTCAGTTCTCTCAATTTTTTTTGAGGTGCTCCTGGGCTGCTGAATGATGGAAGCAATTGCTTCCGAAAAGTACTTCCAGTATCAGGTTGTATATTTTCAATCTAATATCGTTGTGGCGAAAGAGTTTTTTATTTCTTAGTTTACCAAAGTATTGTATAGTTTAAGTTATGATTTACTATACAATACTAAATTAATTTCATTCGTCTTCTCCCAGCACTGGATCTCAGAAAGCATTGTTTAAACCTACATCTCTTTTCATCGACAAAAACAAGTTTTAGCATTACTACGGACGTTTCAAAGTAGCATGATAGCAATATATGACCCACAACGATGACTTAAGTTATTGCAATCTTTTATAACCTTTTTTTAGAAAGAAAAGCAATTATCGAGGCTTGTGGTAGTTATAGAAAGGGGAATCGGTTTTCTGAAATTTATTATCCCATTCGCCAGTCAGAGTAGCGAACTGGGGCTTGCAAAGGAGGGGTGATTTTCTCAATGAACGACGAGAATTTAGGACATTGGTTTGTTCGCTCTTTCGTCATTGCGGCGGCCTAAGATTAGTGAAACCGAATGCTTGAGAAAGGCAGGGTTCAGCCGCACTTATTAATAATTTGAGAACGGAGCCGTAATCACAGACGATGTTGCACAAGTCCTGACAGCTCCGGAGCCGTAGAGGTCGCGGAAGAGGATTAATTTCCACCTCTAAACCACAACTTGAACAACACCTGCGGGGGGCCAAAGGCCGATCTGTTCCGCTGCATTCATCGTTGTAAGATGAGACACACTTTGCAAAAGGGAAATTCTACCTTTTATCTTCAACTAACAACTACGAGTTTGGTCTTAGGATCTTTTTTTTTTTCTTTTCTCTCTCTCCTTAACTCATTCGCTTCCTCTCTTTCCTTCCCATCCGCGCTTTAATTCTATGCTTTAAAAGTGGGAAACGATTCTTTTTCTTCCTTTACGTGTCGTTTTCTGTAAATTTTAATTAGCTAATGAGAGAGAAACATAAAGAATTAATGTAGAAATGTCTGAATTAGAAGGTTGTTGGATGTTTTTTTCTTCTTTTCTCTCTCTTTCTCTCTCTCTCCCCTTTTCTTCTCCTAATTCTGAGTTTTTCTTTTCTTCTCTCCTTTCGCAAATGAATTAAAGCGGCATTTCGTTTTCGTGATCGATGTTTCTTTGTTCCAGAAAAGGAGAGCACAAAGTTTGAGTTGCTTTTTTTCCTTTCAACCCTAAAATAATGCTAGGGAGGGAGGATAAAGTGAATGAATAAAATGAAGGAGGGACACAAAAGGGTTAAGGAGACGACGAAAAAAAATATAAAGGAGGAAACATAGAAAGGAGAGAAAAAGGAATGTTTGTCTTCCATTACTTTTTATTTCAATGAAGTTATGAATTCAGGCTTCGGTTGTTTCCAGCATCTAAAGGGTTTTGAAAAAGTTAGGGGCGAAAAGTAAAAAAAAAATCATTCCGTTTCTGTCTGTTTTAGCATATAGAAAAGATATTCTTTTGTTCAATAAAATTTCTTTCACTTAAAGAATTTTTTCAAAAAAAAAAAACAACAGATGTAAATAGGACTGATAGCTAATGTTTTCACTCTCTGATCTTTAAATTTGTTCTCGGTGCTGCTTCTTATTTTGACATGGAAAAATTATCTCCGGAAATTGCACATTCGATCGCCCAGCCACGTGTGTTTGACTTACGAATGAAACAATTTCCTTAAACATAGGAAACCGTCGTCCAACAAACAAAATAAATATTTTGTATGATTAAAAAATTCATTACTTCGACATCTATTTCGATTCTAAGTATGGAACAAATATATTTATGTACCGTGCTCTTAAAAAGTTAGCTTAAGGGGAAAAAACAGACTTTTAGAATGCGCTTGTGTAAAGGTAACTCGTTCGGCAATCGGGATTCGCAAAAATAAAAAAAAGGAAATTGGGATTTCTTAGAATCCATAAATTCTGTTTCTACTAAATTCAAAAACGATTCTGGATATCCAAAGAACAACAAAACAGCAAATCTTTTTCTCATCAACAAATAACAAAGAATAGAGAATAAACAGGTAGTTTTACAAGAATTACTTTCGTGCTTACGAAATTTTATTTTGTACTTAACGAATTGCAGGAATGCACTTAAAATATCTAAGAACGCCATATCCAG
Source organism: Rhysida immarginata (assembly GCA_023313115.1). Taxonomy (NCBI): domain Eukaryota; kingdom Metazoa; phylum Arthropoda; class Chilopoda; order Scolopendromorpha; family Scolopendridae; genus Rhysida; species Rhysida immarginata. The sequence continues at coordinate 998,450 of JAHWFO010013268.1, read as the reverse complement.
GTATTCATATCTACACTGCTTTGCAATGAAATTGCCCCACCCACAAAGAGTTATCCGAATGAGCCAAAAGTAGGTATACAGCAAGAAATACAACTGAACACAAATTTATTACGTCATGGAGCCAAGACGTGCACACGTGTGTTTAGGGTGTCCCAGAGGAAAGCGGCATCAGTAGGTTGTGGCACCACCTCTAGCGGCGATGCATTGTTCCAGCCGCAGGTGTAGGTGATCATACAGGTGGCGAATGTCATCTTGGGGCACGTCTGCCCAGGCCTGGTGAACCTGCTGTGTCAGTTCATGGAGATTGCGAGGTGATCGTGAACGACGTCCCATCATGTCCCACATGTGCTCAATTGGCGATAGGTCTGGGGACCTCGCGGGCCATGGCAGGCAGTTGACATCATGCAGACATGACATGCTTATGTTTGCCGTGTGCAGTCCAGAGTTATCCTGCTGAAAGACTGCGCGGCTATGGATTACAGAAAGGGCAGTAATACGGGCTGCAGAATCTCTGTGACGTACCGTGCTGCTGTCAGGGTGCCTTGGATGATGACTAAAGGCGTTCTGGTATCGTAGCCGATGGCACCCCAGGCCATGATCCCGGGTGTTGGTCCACGATGGTGATACCGGATGCATTGTTCATTGGCACGTTCCAATGGTCTGCGCCACACCCGTCCGCGTCTGTCGTCGGTGTCCAAACAAAAGCGCGATTCGTCGCTGAAGACCATCGGGTGCCATTCCATTCGCCAGCCCGCTCGTTCACAACACCATTGCAGTCGTATCGCGCGGTGCTCAGGTGTCAAGGAAGACACAACAATGGACGCCTGGCAGACATTGTCGCGGCGTGTAACCGGCGTGCTATTGTCGCTATTGACACTGGAGCAGTAACGGGAATAGTGATGTTTTTGCGCAGTTGCCGCAGGGTGATGGTTCTGTCCGCTAGCGCTGTTCGCAGTATCCGCCTATCGGTACAAGCTGACGTGCTTCTCCGGGCCCCAGAGCCTGGTCTTCTGGTATGTGTGCCCTTCTCTCGCCATTGCCTCCGACATCGGCCTACCGTCCGTGCGTCCCGCGACACATGGACAGCAATCCGTCTGGTTGACCATTCAGCCTCGGAGAGGCCAATAATCCGATTTCGTTCAAAGTCAGTTATTTGCGTGAACGGTTGTCGTTGTCGTCGTCGCGGCATTGAGACCGTTGTGCGGATCACAGTACTGTATGTTCACGAGGCAGTTGCTTCCTTACTACTGCATGGAACATCTCGCACAGGTGTCAACTGATGAGCCTTTACATGCACCCGGATACCCTGTATAAACCCAAATGGTTATGTCCCGTGAGCATGCATCTAATCGTTTACTAGTCGGAGGTAGACGAACCCCCCCCCCCCACTAAATATGGATAAGGTCGGATAACTCCTTGTTGGTGGGGCAATTTCATTGCAAAGCAGTGTATGTTTCATTCATATCTATTTTGTGTCTCTTCTTAAAAATTTCTTATCCCTATAGCCCATTTGTCATAAAATGGAAAGTTTTTCACAAACTTTTGAATTAAGCATTTCTGTTTGTAATGCATCAAATAACCTTATACGCGCGTGTGTTGACGGTACATTTAACTGCACGAAGGTTACTCAAATAGCAACCCACATTTTCTTTTCTTAGCTAACAGTAAAGAAAGAAAAAGCGACATGCAAAATTGAAGTTCCCCTGTTTGTGCGCGGAAATGTACGGCAATTCGCTAGATGTCCCTGTTGAAGTGGCCTCTGTGAACGACTACTCGACTCTGGTAAACATTAACAAACATTTGCATGTTGTCTTTGGTAGTTGTGGGGGCGAGAGGAATAATGTTAATTGCTAGGTTCAGAAGTTAAAGCTAGAAGCACTATTAGAACACATTTACCAATCCAGACTTATTGAATCATGTTGATCCCATTATTCGTGAGGATCTGTGCATAACAAGTGACAGCTGGTACTATAGCGTTCGCTCAGAATGTAATCTGATAAACGATTAACAATTGCGAAGTTGAGTTTAATCCCTAGTATTCCTTATATATAGTCTCAACCACAATGAATTTCGTATTTTTGCTCCAATTACAGATTCACTGAGCGAGATAAAATTTAAAGATGACGAGGGAAAATTACTGTGTGTAAAGAAAACATTCACTTATATTGTGAATAACTTTCTCACATCTTAAATAAAAGTTTCAAAGGGGGAAAAACATAAATAATTACTTTTGAGCAACACTCATATGTTTATGGAGCAGATTGATAGAAGAATTTGTAAGTTAATGTCAATTTTCAGAGCTTCTTCTCTTTCAAAATAATGAAATAAAGATCAAAGAAGATCTGTGCAATATAAAGGATTTCTGGCAATATTTATAAGAAAGGAAAAATTATGAGTTTAATTTGGTTATATCTTTGAAGTAAGGCTATGATTTTATTTAAAGCAAGCCCACTGTTTATTCCAATCTAGTGCTCGAGGTTGACAGATCTTCAGCAACCTGTTCAGGATGACTGCACCCAAAATTTGCACAGGTCTGAGAATTTGAGCGAGTTTGGCGATCCATAGAGAAAAGGTGGAAAGAAGCTGTGGCTGAGCGGACAGATTAAAGCAGAATTCTTTGAAGGTGAAATTTAATTTTCTCTGGTCTTTGATCTCAAAAATTTTTCTTGCACTAGAGCTTGACAAACTTGAAATTCGGAAAGGAGGCCTTTATGGACATTTGTTTAGATTTCCGAGAAGAATAAATCCTGCAAATGTTCAAACTTTTCGTTCAAACATCTTTAATAATTATCTCCTGAGATAAAAACGTGATTATTACATGTCTCAGGTATATTTCCCAATACACATATTTCACCTTGAATGACGTATATGTAATTTCACAGTTCTTCAAATAACTCTTTTATAATAATTTAAACGAGATATTTATTTAAGACTTACATAAGACTTCAAACTGTATGGACTTGATAACTGGTTCTTCTTTCTTGTCTTCCATGACACGGTTTGTGGCTAGGCAAGCGATGGTGACTCCATTATGGAGAGGTGTTGTTGTGAAGGAGAGCATACTCTGCGTGGTGTAGGTACCATCGCCTGCAGGAGATGTCTGCGCGTGCGGCTGAGGATGCAGAGGCGTTGAGCCGTTGAGCCAGGTAAGCGAAGCCGGCGGACGAGCAGCCTTGGCAGCGCAAACGAGCCGGATGGCCATGCCTATCATCACCGGCGACTGAGCTCCCGTCAGCTCGACCAACAAAGGACGCACTACAAAAGAGACAAGAGAAAAAAAATTTCAACCTTTATATAATATGTATTAGAATTAGATACAATAAAATATGAGAAAATTTTTATTTATGAGCAAAAATGTAAAGATTAGTACAAAAGTTGTTTTTTTTAGAAATATAATTTTAAAAAGCTCTAAAGTTTGCGGGGTAATTGGAAGTTATTGCAAAAAATCTGGAGAAAGCTAACATTTGGACAGAGGATTTGTAGAGGCTTCTAATCTAATTAACAATGAACTATGAACGTGCGATCAATATGGACCTGTTTTATTATTTGCTATATGGAAGAAGGGGGGGGGGGGCACTCTAAGATCTCTAGAGTGCTTCATTATAATAGTTCAGGATAACTCAATTTTTAATTAAATAACGAATCTTGCATGAAGTTTTCTAGTATTACTAATTGTCATTACTTATGACATTACTAATTCATAAAGATCTAAAATACTTCGTCGTTAATTTCTTTCTGACATTTCAGACGTATTTCACGTTGCCTTCGGGAGTTACAATTGTTTCTTATAATACGGTATATCCCAGAAGGCAACGTGAAATACGGCTTTGCTGTCAGACAATGTCGGCTTCGCAACGCAATAGCGTGAAACTTGCTCCTTAATTACATAATGCAGTTAAGCTTTGGTTAAGAATGATTTTATAGCAGAAAATGGACCTTTAATTTAATTTTAATGCAATTTATATTTGGTCTTTAAACATTTGAAGACAGTCAGCTCACTGTCGTTTATTCTTAGACTACTATCAAAGTTTAGAAATTCAGTTTAGAAGACGCCAAAATTGGGAATTAAACCAGCTAAACACTTTTAAATAATATCATATGAAATATATTATTAACTAGCAGAGGACCCAGCGTTGCCCAGGATAATTACACTTGTACGTAAGCAGAACAATCTCAAGAAGTTAAATTATAACTCCCAATTGGTTAATTAATAACTCAATCAATACAACACAGAGCGAAACGACTATCCATTCTAAGAAAAATCCAAAAAACAGGAATTCTAGGTGATATACCGGGACTTTATTTAACCTCTTGTTGACTTGCCTCAGATTAAAATGATATCCATCTTCACCAACAGGGAACATCACTGGATACTTTAGACGCAAGTTTTTCTTTGCCCTTGACGTAGAAGCTCTTATACCCTCTTGCTCTATTCGAAACTCCCGTTGTTCAAATGTTTCCAATGCCCGTATAGCTTTTTTTGTTTTAGCTGCAGAGTTTCTCTGACCAATACTCGTTCTTTCGCTTTCCTTTCCAGACACATATATTTTTGCCAGTCGTCTGGACGTTTGATAGGGAACTCAAGGGAGACACGCGTGACTCCTTTTCCTCCTCAATAGACGCTGCCTTATTTATGTCCTGTCACTGCATCATCATTTTATGCTCATTATTAATAATTCTTGGAAACGAACCTTCAATCATCGCATTATCAGCATCTCAATTTTTAAAATTTTCACATTCACACAGAATATAGTCAAAATGCATTTTTATGAAATGTTTGGATCTGCTATGCTACCAAATAAGCTAGATGAAAACCCTGGCGTGACTCGGACTCTTTGTTTTTTTGATTAAATTTTGCAATATCATAAAAATAAACACATGCAAACGCTTAGAATTAAAAAAGTAAAAATTCATAATGAAAATTCGAAATTTTTTTTTAATGCTCACAATGGATGGACCTCTCCAAGTATGCCACTGCTAGTCTAAATAATTTCTAAGTCACGTAATCTTACTTTAGATGTTCCCCTTGATGTTGTTGCAATTCCCACTCTGCTCTTGAAGCAAAGCTTGGCCATTCATCACTTTGTGTAGTCTAGCGATCGCCGATTCTTCTATTGACATGCTTACCATTTGTTCAATACACCACGGAGCTAAAGGAGTGCTTCCTCTGTCCTCTTTACACTCCTTCTCAATAGTCTACTAACTCTCCATTATCTTCAATTACTGATCATTTTTAAAGATTTTTCAAGAAATTGTTAAGTACAGTCGTCAAAGGGAAATAATCCACACTTGAATTTTACTCTAAGTTTTACCGTTTCAATATTAATTTATTTTTAATAATTTAATATTACATTTAGAGTTAACCTTATTAAGATTATTAAATTTAAATAATTATAACTAAAAAAGCTATTAAAACCACACATTAGCATGAAATGTAATATTAAGTATTTAACTCGTGTGGATTATTTCCTTTGGTTGACTGTACTAAAAACTCTCAATTCTAAGGAAAGCCTAAATAAGCTGATGGCTACAGGACCATTCTGGATAACGGGGCACTTCCAGCGCTGTGAGAACACTTTGGTGATGGGCCGTTCCTCTTCCAGCACGACAATGCGCCTTGCCACAAAGCAAGATCCATAGTTATGGACACTGCCACAAAGGAATTCTATGCATTGTTACAAATTGAACCTTAGTTATAATGCACAAACTTTGCCTTGCATTGTTGGTCATGAGCTATGTAATGTTGGCCCATGCAGTGTGTTTGTGAATTGCGTGTTGATACCATTGTTGATACCTATTGTTGTACAAACTTTGCCTTGCATTGTTGGTCATGAGATATTTCTCATTAATATGCCTTGCCATAACCATGAATATCGATTTTTTATCGATATTTATTATTTTTCCGAAATCTGAGGTAGACAGTGACCTTCCTCATGCTTTTAGGTCATGTATGCGAAATTTCATCAAGATCGGAATAAAACTGTAGATTTGTATAAAAAACGTACAGACAGACAGACCCACCCACCCACAAACATCCTTCTTTATATATATAGATAGATAACGACTTATCGATAATTATTATATGCTGAAAAGCATATATTGGTTTCGCTCTGTTTGTGTGTCTGTCTGTCTGTCCGTCCGTCCGTCTGTATGTCCGACGATTTCTCGAGAATGCTTTAATTTTTTCAAGTTCTTTTTTCGCTGTTCGATAGAGACCCTTCCTGAGCTCACCTGATTAGTTTGTCGTCGAAATCGGTCTAACAGTCACGTGACTATTGAGACCCAAACCCCCCCATTAAATTTTTTTATTGGCAATATAAGGCATGTAATATGTCATTCGAACGGGAATGACGAGCACAAGACGAATATGACATTCTTTTCGATTTTCGAAATGCTACGTCCGAGAAAATGACCCCCAAAAAGTACTTCAATGACCCCTTATTACGAGCTTTAGCTAAAGCTATATATAAGAATACAAGCATGATCAGTACCTTTATGTGCCTGGCCAGCCATCGTTTGCACGAAAACGTGAAAATGGAAGAACTTAACAGCGATATATCAACTTTTGATGAGCTCTCGTGGACCCCTTCAAGCACGTGCACTAATGTTAAGAATATGAACTTAGGGCATGTAATATATCAATCGAATCCTACCGACGAGTCATAAGTGAATACAGTGTTACTTTTTGTTTATCATTTAAGCATTGTTGATGGCAGCCTGGAGCACGTGCCCGTTATGAAGCTTTCTTGATGCACGTGCTCATTTCATTTTAAAATTCAGTGCTGTTAGGCCTATTGTTAAATGTGTTAATTAATGTTAGGGCGATGGTTAAAAATGGCTAAATAACGTTAGGCCTATAGTTAAAATGACTAAATAATGTTAGGCCTGTTGTTAAAAATGGCTGATTAATGTTAAGCTTATAGTTAAAAATGGCTAATTTATGTTAGGCCTGTTGTTAAAAATGGCTAATTAATATTAGGCTTATAGTTAAAAATGGCTAATTAAAGTTAGGCCTATTGTAAAAAATGGATAATTTATGTTAGGCCTAGAGTTAAAATGACTAAATAATGTTAGGCCTATAGTTCAAAATAGCTAATTAATCTTAGGCCTAATGTTAAAAATGGCTAAATAACGTTAGGCCTATAGTTAAAATGACTAAATAATGTTAGGCCTGTTGTTAAAAATGGCTAATTAATGTTAGGCCTATTGTTAAAAATGGCTAATTTATGTTAGGCCTACAGTTAAAATGACTAAATATTGTTAGGCCTATTGTGAAAAATGGCTAATTTATGTTAGGCCTACAGTTAAAATGACTAAATAATGTTAGGCCTATTGTTAAAATGGCTAATTGAAGTTAGGCCTATATTTTAAAATGACGTGAATGCATATAGAATCAAAGGTATTTCCACTGTTTATTTAAACCAAGTGCAAGTAAAAGTGAGATATTAAAATTACATCTGCGTCAGAGCTAAAGCTCCTTGGAATGCTTAAAAGATTTTTCCCAGCAATGTTTTGAAACAATGGTTTTTCTCTCCTGACGTTTATGATAACTTTGATCTAGCAGGGGAAAGAACATAGGCCCAGTAGTTTAAAACATTTAGACGTGCGAGGATTTCATTCTCATTTCGCGCGCGTTTGGAAAGATTTGTGTGAGCGCTGCAATCGAATACGTAAAATTACATGCAGTTTTCGCCATTGCTGTATATAAAAATATTACAGTAATATTAAACAACAAATTTTTATATTCTACTTTTCAGCATATTTGAAAATCGTTTTACGAGTTATATTCTTGTTATTTTTTCGAAATCTGAGTAGACAGTGACCTTCCTCATGCTTTGAAGATCAATTGTGCAAAATCTCATCAAGATCGGAAATAAGAAACATACCCACAAACCCACAAACAAACATCCTTCTTTTGTATATATCGAGATGAGTTTAGTGGACAGTGTTAAGTCGTTTAGATTTACAAAAGCGTTTCACATAACTTAAATTGCGATGGCGATTTCTCGTTATTAGAATGAAATAAGAAAAGCATAGAAACAACGAGATAATTAAGCCAGACTCTTTACATCTATAAGTCGCTTAAGATACACGACGTTATCAATGCGAAGGCATATTAAACATTCAAATTTTCTCAGTACAAAATAAAAAAAAAGGGGATGCATTTGCTCCAAATACAAGATGGTACTAAAAGAAATGGGGACAAACTTCGGGAAGTGGCTCTTCACAGAAATGCACAGTGAGCTCATAATACAAGATTTATTGCATTATATTAGACGTATTTCAGTGAAAAACAATATGGCACATGGATCTTTGGCAGAGTCACAATAGATGCTCAAAGTGTCCGCCACTTCGCATTATTGACACACACACTCATTTGAATGTTCCGAGCAGTGTTACAGGCGACATGTGCACTTTATTTCAAAATAGACACATGAGAAATCGGCTGTGTGTGCACAATAGTTTTCGATTGTCCTCGTGGGGATTCTTCTCAGCTACAGATGTGGAAATTGATGTTGCTATCTCGACCCAAGATTGATTCATCCGTGAAGAGGGCTGACTACAGAAATGCCAGAATGGATTTCACAAGAACACTTGTGTTCCTTGACCGCTTAGGATTCATCACCTGAAGGTTGTCCCTATCATTTAGAACCATCTTGTATAGGCTCATAAAGAACATCTGCCATCACAAATATTCCTAGCAAGAATGTTTGTGATAATTTTTGACGTAGAACTACGTCTATCAGGGGTGCAGTCGAGGAAAAATTCAGAAGCGGTTTTTCGTTCAAAAAGTGATGTACATATATCTTTCTATCACTATATCCTACAACTATGATCATTATCTCGTTGGAAAAAGGAAGGTTGAGTCTTGAATAATAAGCAAAAATTTCACCAAATGAGCCACTGGATCAAAAGTTACAACAAGTTAAAGTTAAGTGAATTTTATTCTCGCCATCGTAATAATGGAGTGGCGATGCTGCAGCATATACGTGTGCGGCGTGTATTGGAACTAATTGGAGCTAACCATGGCCTGCGAAAAAAGGCCTGTGCATTTAATATAAAGAAGGCCTGCGCATTAGGTATAAAAACATGGAAACACGAACGTTTTAAGATAATATCATGAAATCCTGTCATCTGCCGGTGAAATCAGTACATCATCATTTATATAAAATCAGCGACGGTGGACGTTGTCACAACAAAGAAAAAAATCTAACAATGAGTTATCTAACAATGGGTTATTTCCCGATTATACAAACGGGTGGGTTCGCTTCTAGTTTTCTGTTAAAAATATGTTATTATTATTTTTAGCAGATTAATTATTTTAAGAAATGAACTTTGAAGTTAATTTCTTAAAACAAAACAATAAATCTGACTAAAATAATATATGTTTTCAAACATGTTGGACTTAGTTGTTTGTAAAAATATAAATATATGGGTCTTTAAAACAACAGTGATTTTACGACATAGAGTCGACGCGTTTCAGCCGTGGCTTTCTTCAGGACTTTGTGTATAATGATTAAAGAAGCTTAGAAGAACAAAATTGTAATATAATTGAATATAGTAACTTTTTTTTTAATTTTGTTCTTTTTTTCGCCAAAAAATACACACAAACAGTAACCAATAATAACATACAGTAGTAGTGATTTTTCAATTGAAAAATGGAAGGAAAAATTTTTCGACCCGGATTCGAACCAGGAACCTCGACTATCATGGCCGATGCCTCTACCAATTGGGCTATCGCAGACACCACGGACAGCCAAGCTGTCTCAAGGTGTCTCAAAGACAACCAAGTTGTCACGGTTGAAAGCCCAATGGGAGACGGAAACCTGGCCCGCAGATCGAGAATTTCTCCACTTCAAACCATCAGAAAGTTGATGAACTCACAAGTGAATAATAATAATTATTAACTGGAGATACGTCTCCAAGCATAGGTAATGATTTTTCAATTGAAAAATGGAAGGAAAAATTCTGCGACCCGGATTACCTATGCTTGGAGACGTATCTCCAAGTTAATAATTATTATTATTCATACAGTAGTAGTTTTACGCCTTAAAAACCCGCGGCTTTGGCAGTCACCAGAGCCTCCGTCAATTTTTTTAATTCCAACATTGCAAGAACAGTTTGAAGACGATTGTGTTGTGTTTCAAGATCGTTGTGCAGCTGTTCGTGTACTTCTGGAATCAAAAGAAACTGAGACTAAGAATTGGCCAGCGAACAGCCCCGATCTTAATCCCATTGAAAACGTTTGATGGGAACTTAAACAGAGAATCAGAGCAAAGCCTCCAAGCAAAAGAAATGAGCTGTGCACAGTAATCAAAGACAGTTGGAAAAAATTGTCCTGGTTTTTATTTAAATCTTGTCCAGTCAATGCCAAAACTCATAAACGCAGTGATTCGTGCCACACACGAAATAGCGATTCATCTATTTATTTGTCAACACATTGTTTTCATTAAACCTGCAAAATAAATAGAAGAAGTCCTTTTTTAATAATACATAAGTTTTTTTAAATTGGAATTAGGTATTGTGCCAGCAGTCACTGTTAAATTCTAAAAATGATGATCGTTGACAATAATTCCATAATTTTTGCCTAGAGTTGTATTGCCGCTGCTTTGGGATGATTCATGTTAGAGAATGGCTTCTCTTCACAACATCAAGTTGACAGGAGTAGCAAACATGCATATTAAAAAATAATGTTCCAATAGCTGAAAAGGACAACGATCCTATCATAGAGAGACACAATAGGATCCTCGTTTCAAATCCTGTCACCGGTGGAAAAATTTTTATGCCGTTTCAAGATCGCCCATTCTTTAGTCATAAGATGCGACTTAAGAACAAACGGAACATGAAGCAACATAAGAAAAGCACATTAAAAATTGAATTTCAATGAAGCATTTCTAGAACGCATCAAAAATCCTTTTCGACAAGAAAAGAAAAATTAAATCACATAAATTCATAGTTTTATTTTCCTCAGATCAATAAGAGGAAAGAAAAATAAAAAAGAAAAACGTGAAAAGAGGCGAGGAATTCAATTGGATTTGTTTAGAAAAATGATGGAAGGAAACCCCCTATTTACGATGAACTTCCTCGTACTCTGCAGAGAAACCATTAAATTTTCATTGCGCCATCTGATGGAGAAAAAGATAAGCAAGCGCCGAGCCAAAGGCAGAGACACTTCCGGTGTGCATGAGAGGAAGAAGACGACGACGATACAATAAGGCCAAAGAATGTGAGAAGGTAGGAGAGGAGGAGAGCCTTCTTCTTCTGCCAAATGCTATCACAAATGATGGGGTCCAGAAAAAAAAAATTGAAGAGGAAAAAAAAATTTCCTCTCGAAACTGAATTATAATTACAATTTAGCAATAGAAGGGAAGAAGGACGGGGGAGGAGGGGGTAAAAAAAAATGTGTATGGTGTAACCGCGCTCTTTAATTAAAAGTTTATTGCCTAAAATTAAAAGTGTTTTTCATCCTATGACAGAATTCATTTTGGAACTACTTTATTAACTCTCTCTTCCATTTCGCTTTATCTTTATTAAATTTCTTTGAACGAATAATTAAATTTTAAAAATAAACGGACCCAGGTGAAATAGATAGACTGTCGTTCTAACTTATAAACTTCCGCCATTTCGGGAACGTGAGTCGTCTTCCTTTCTTTTTTCACCCCGCTCGCTTGCTTTTGATTTTATTCATGTCAATTATGAAAGCAAAAAAACAAAAAAAAAAAGTTTCGGGAGAAGAATTCGTTACCTGTTTCTTGTTGAATAAAAGTGTGCGCCTCGTTTATGTTTTCGAAGCAGAATTTTTATCGGCTCATAAATAAACAGTTCTTAAAAATTAACATTACATTTACCTCTTGTTGAATACTTCATAATAATTTCAAATGGCTAATTAAAGCATCGTGATTGTATAATCAGCGAGCAATGCCATGCTCATTCTAACTTTTATTGATTTCTCTTCCGCTCAAAAGGCGCGCGCTTTTAAAAAAGAAAATGTTTAATATTTATGGGGATTGTTGTGATCTAAACGCGTTAACCATATAATGAAGTAGCTCTCCGATGAATATGCATCATCTGAAATCGGCTTGACTACCTAATGAGTAGATATTGGAAATTTAAAAAAATTAGCATAAAAAATTAGTAGCTAAGCTCCTCCGAAAGTAATCAAAACAATTAACAATGTAATAGTTCTCCTCTCGTTCGAATCGATAAAGAAATGATTCAAATCTCCTTTGTAAAGAAAGTTTTATTAAGGAGATTCTATATTCATCTCATTTATACATACTGTAACATTACTTTTTGAAAAAGTCAGTCAATTTTCTTTATTTTACGGAATTCCTAGCCTTTTTAAAATCTTTTCTCTTAAAAATCTTTTTTCTAATTTAAAAAAAAATAAATAAATGAATTTAATGTATAACTATGAACAATACGTCACATCTGGGTTGGTACACGAGAGGTTTAGATGACTGTCACTGCTCTACAGGAAGAGAATACTGAAGATGAATTTCAAGATAACACACAAACATTATTGCACCGTAAAACTTCAAGCCACATAACGGCGACATCGATTCACGATGACATAGATGGAAAACAGTCGAAAAACTCCAGATATTCCATTAAAACAGAGGTTGAGTCAAAAGTAGTGGCCGATCACCGCGCAAATTTTTAAATGGGCACCAAACGGTCTTCATCCAACGATCAGCCAGTGGCGGATGCCCTCGCAAAACCACTCCTCCGGTTTCTGAGCGAAAGAGTCTCGCACGGCGTCTTCAACCTCACTTAAAAGTATGCTGCTCGCGCACTGGTCCCCTTTTTTCAATAGTGACGAAGGAGCCCGCGTATCACAAATTTTTCTGCCATATTTTTACACTGGCTGACGCAGGTGGCACAATGTCTATGGCATTCAAACTCGTACTGACGTTTCTTCCCACTCTTTTCTCTTAATAAACTGCAATATACCCTTGTGGTAAATGGTATTCCCCAGAATTCGTCAAACTCCCCCCTCCCGAGTCGGCCACTACTTTCGACTCAATCTCTGTATATACAAGGTGTATTGAAAGCCCTGTCACAAACTTCTGGTGACGATTCCCCACAGTGAGATGAAAACAAAAGTTCATATAAACATGGTTCGGATAACAAACCGTTTAAGAGATTTCCGCAGCTGGTTTTAAAATTGAATTTTTAACAGCTGGTTTTTCTACTCTATGGATGGCAGGTAGCTTCTCCGCGTGTCACCTGTCATCCACAGAGTATAAAACCATCTGCTGAAACTTCACTTTTAACTGCGGAAATCTCATAAACTGTTTGTTATCCGAACCATCCTTATATGAAGTTTTGTTTAAACTAAAAATAAAATTAAATTATCCTAGCTTTTTTAGACTCTTGATTGCATATATTACGCATCAATAATACTTGTATGGTTGATTTTCAAGCCAAGCAATGTACTTAGATAAACTTAATTAGAAGGTAGATTCCGAATCCTATTGTAAACAACGCTACCAACTTGAAGCCAATTGAAAGTCATGACAATTCTGGGCAAAACACGTAGGGGCCTTGGAGTAGTTAGCTGTCTGGTTGCTTCTTTTTTTCTCGAATTTGGACTTGGAGGTATAATCAAAAACCATGCCTCAAACTTGTTCCACGTACAATTGTAGGAATAGACACCAAAAAGGATCAGCAATCACTTTCCATAAGTATAAATCAAAATACTTAACTGAAAGATCAGGGGGCGTAGCTACCATGGTTCCAAGTGGTTCGGGACTGTTAGCAGTATATTGGGATGGGGTCAAGGACCCGCTACGCCTTTGAGAAAGGTGATGGAAACGAACGTTACCCTCGTGTTTAGCGTCATCTTCTCTCGGTATGAAATTATGTATCAAATAAATCTTGTAACTATTCAATTGTCAAACTGATTATAAAATACTTAAAATATAAAGTTATCTTCATTTTTTGATAAGAGCTGAAATCGCAAAATAAAATGTTCAAACAACAGGTCTGAATGTTTCTGTGGATGTGATACGTGATGCTGCTTTCAATTTTCTCAAATTTGTTTTGTGTCTAAACTACACATTCTTTAAAGTATTCAGAGGCATCACTTGTTGTGCGCAAGATTTTAGAGCATCCAAATATTCAGAAGTAGTCGGACATCCTCTCGAAGTGGTGGATTCTATCATGGAAATCACAGAGGGTTCATATAGTCGAGTTCAAAGAGGTCAGTGCAAAGCTGAAACGATAACATGGGAAGAAAAACGCGAGTTAAATGAATTGTACATGGCGGTGAAGTGACTGAGTGTTATCTTTATGGAAAATCTGTTCGTGATAATTCTGCGTTATTCAAATACACTCTACCGTAAATGATGTCATTATGAACTGGAGACGTGTAGGGGTTCCGGCGGATAGAGGGACCGCAAAATGCTGAGTGGATGGTAAACAGAATTGCATGGAATCGACAGCAAAGCTAATTTAACGAATTCCAAAAGATCCTCCAGATACAGCATCGGCACGATGACAGTTTGTCGAAAGCTTCGAACTCATTTTTATAGCCGAGTAGCCTCTTATATACGCCAGGAAGGCCAAGCTTCACTTGCAGTGATGTAAACATCGATGACATTGAACTTGAGCAACGGCAACGTGTCTTATGGAGCTATGAATCATCTCCACTATTTAACATTATGATCAACGAGTGTGAGGAATATCGGGTGAATAGCACTTAATCGACTGCATTGAAACACAAACAAAATTTAGCGGTGGGGACATGAATTTCTTGGACCGTTTCTCATAGCTCGGACTTTACCCTCTAAGAAGGAAACTATGACCACGGAGCTTTTCTTCATGTTTTAAAGACAATTCCATGGTACCCACAAGTGGCAAAAGTTTGGGGAGGGACCATTCCTGTTTACCACGCTTTTGAGCCTGTCCATAAGTCGCAAGTTGTACAGAGGCGTTTGTTGACGATTGAAGTGGTCGCTTAGAGTTCGGATCTCAGTCCCTTGGGACAATTGGCACATCGGTTGAATATCGTTTCCATTAAGTGACAGAATGACCGTTGCTCTTTTTGGAAGAATAGCACGCACTTAGAACTGCAACATCTCAAAAACGGTTAACTTTCCTGGAAGAGTAGCAGCTATATCATAGCAACTAGGGGATCCACACCATTTCAAGCAAAGTATAAAAGTATACGGATAGTTTTGTTCATATCGTGTATCTAAACTGAAAAAAATGCCAAAAACAATGTCAAGAATGGCATTTAATAGCTGGAGTCCCATTCAAGTACCACTGATCTCTTCTGCACGAAAACATCGAAACTGGACCAAAGACGACTGGAGGAGAAAGATACCTGATCGACGAATTCAATCGATGCATACACAGGGCAGGGCAGAAAAAAATGGATTCTAACCACATGGTAAGTCTGTTCAAGCCGTTAGAGGTGGTGTTACTGCTGTTCGGGGACCCCTACATGTTCATCGTCTTCCATGATGGGCAGGCCTTCTTCAAACAAGATAATGCTCAATATATCAGCATGCGATTAGAGGAACATAAGGGTGCCTCTCCCCCAAACACCCAATTCCCATATGGAGGACATATGGGCTGAACTTGAAAGAGCTGTTCAAAGAAAAGAGTTTCTTCCAGTGACTACATAAGGGTAGTGAGGACGTAAGGGAACTCTTTGCTCAACATTATTCTGGTAGATGAATTTTTTTTTATTTTTACTCTTCTCCCTTGTTTACAATACTTCCTGAGTAACCCATGAACAGACATTATTGATAAAGTATATTGTGTATTTTCATATGTACATTATGGATTTTTTTATAATAACACATTTGCCTCCAAAAATAGTTGCCACGACTTTGTAAGTGACCCTCGTATAATGTTAAACGAAGTGAGCGTCGATTGTTAACCGTTCTTTGTAAGCGTCTATTATTTCTTCATAATTTATTGCTAAAGTGTTTCTCCGTAATCATCTACTGTTGTTGCGAATAATATGTAATAGAAATCAGGTATTGATAATCTTACCCCTAACAGCAATTTACTCTTGATAGCAATCAGCTGTTAAGAGATATATTACATGTCATATCTTAACATTGAAAGTTCCCAGTGGTACCTAAGGTAGTACCATAATGGTACTATTACAATACGTACTACTAAACCATTTCCGAGTAAAATTAATTCATTCATGACACGTCGTTACGAGTAGTTTAATATATTATATGCCATATGTTAGCATTGAAAATTTTTAAGGGGTATCCTAATTAAACCATTACAGAACGAGCTATTGTACCTATTCCGACTATTAGCTGTGTCCTATATTTATCGATTGGCGAAAGCGGAACCTGAAACTACAGTTATGATACTAAATAATAAGCTCCCTACTAATATTAAGGCAATGGGCACCGACCTTCCCTTTCTATAATCGTCTATCACGTGATCTTGCACGATCACGCGCAGAGCCGAAACGAAGTGCACAGCACGTGTTTTCCCCAATACGAGGATGATTCATCTCTTCCATAAATTCACTACGCTCACTCTTACCATTCCAACGCAATGCATCGTTGCAATTGTGCCTACAGATGGGACAAACCGATCACATAAGCACTTTTCTACGAAAATATGCTAAAAATGTCTCAGAAAAAAAATGACAGATATTTAACGTCAAGATTCTACTGATGATGGAGATAGATCTTCTAGTAAGATAGGTTACTTGAGTTACCAAGTCTGCGCACGTAATGAGGTCGAGGTTCACGTCGAAATTTATGCGACATTTACGGATAATGTAACATATCTCAGGGCCATGAGATCGCATATCTTAAGGGCATTACTTCGTGGTATTATCTATAGACGGAAAGGTAACTTCAATTTCCCTTATAATTACCCTTCTCGCTTAATAAAAATATTATCTATGAAATGGAAAGTTCTCGGTACTCTTCTTCTTGATAAAGTTGATGGAACCCTTGCATTAA
The DNA here is from genome assembly GCA_023313115.1 of Rhysida immarginata. Taxonomy (NCBI): domain Eukaryota; kingdom Metazoa; phylum Arthropoda; class Chilopoda; order Scolopendromorpha; family Scolopendridae; genus Rhysida; species Rhysida immarginata. The sequence continues at coordinate 981,498 of JAHWFO010013268.1, read as the reverse complement.
ATAGCGGGGAAGAAAACACACAGAATTCCAACAGGAATTCAACAAGCAATTCTGTGATTTCTTTTCCGCTACGTATTGCAAGGCCTCCGTCAACTTTATCAGAAAAATTATTACTACCAAATACACTTTAAGCAGGAAAATTTTCTAGGTTACTCAATGACCCCTCTTTAGTCAGATGTTACATTAAATATACTTTCAAACAGATAGAGCAGCATAAATTATAACTACACGATTAAACATAATAAAATAACACACTACACAATCTCATCTGCAGTTGGATTGGACAAATGCAAAATAATTCATATTGAAAATGGAAATCTTAAGCGTTGGAGGCTTTAATTTAGAAGAGTAGCATCGCATTCTTGTTTTGGAATACGACGAAATACTACAAGTATTTAGATCTTAAAAAAGTCAAATTTATTGAGCACCAACATAATGACCATACTCATTAAACAATCTTCATGGATTGGAATGAACACTCGTACTTAAAAGAGAAATTCCAAAAGCCCATCAGCACTTTCGCCATCGCATTATTCAGAAAACACATTAAAACTGCTTAGAAACACAGAAAACGCCATCCACACCCAGCAAAGCTTTTATTGACAAGAATCACTTTGCATCACAGATAGTTTCAGTCACTAAGAGAGTTGTATAACTGTAAGCAGCACAAGAAACCACTGTACAAAGGAAAATCTGCATGAGTGATAACAATCTACGCCTTCTAGAACACAAAAAACATTCTTACAAAATGCATTAGCTTTATTCATGGCTGGGAAAGGTACTCCATTGTAAGTGTCCTCCAGACTTCAACGAGCTGACTTCATATCGACATTAAGGTGTGGAACTTTCGCTTGAGTTGAGAACCTCTTTGGAGAAAATTGAAGGGGTTCGTGATTACCATACAAGACTAGGTTGTTAGCACTAAAGCAGAAAACAACATCATCGAGCGATAGAAATTGCAGATGTCATATCAGACGAATCCATCCAGCATGTCACATTAGTTTGCTCTTTCAGACGGGCTATTTACACAGAAGTAACTAGATAGCCAACGGGATATGTCAAAAAATACGCAAGCTTAACGACATAAACACTCCGCACGATAATTATACCTCAGACACGATCTTAGAGAACATAACACACAAATTATATTTTGACAGAGCAATAATAACTGGCATATACTATTCATCATAACAAACCAAATATCCACACACATGATGTTTATGTATTTACGTATATTACTCCCATGCTTGAAATTGACATCCCTATTCCCGATACATATAACGAATCACGTATATATTAAATTTTAAATTGATCACATCTAGCTATCCCAAAAGTCACGCAAACACGGAAACGACCGTTCGAGATCCGGTTCCGACCTATTCGCGCATTTAGATATGCCATTGGTTTAAACTAAAAACCGTAATAAAACTAGCAAAAGAGACATTGAAGAGAAACGTCTATGAAGCTGTCAACCATGTTGAAAATATTGCAATATACTAAAATGTGAAAATGCAATCATAAACGTAGGCGCTCTCGTAGTTTATTATATAAAAACGTTTTAATAAGTCTTACAATAAAAAACCCTCTACAGTAAAAAACAACAAAATTATAAAAACAAATTATTGACTGCTTAATTTAAAACCGTGTAAAATATTTGTGAGATACATAATATGGACTGTCTGAAATTTTATTTAGATAAAGTTATACCAAAAATACCGAAACTCTAAAATAATATCAAAAACAAAGTTTTGTTTTTTTTTTGTTTTTAAAAAGCAAGTTTATCACTCAATAACATCATAATATTGGTGGGTGCCATTATTGTTGGATGGTCATCATGGAGAAAATACTACTCGTTCAAATTGTGAACTTAAGATGTAACCCACGAATATTTTCCCGTTGTATCTACCAATGAGCCTAGATGCAATCTCATCCAACGATGTTGAAGATGTCTGAATCCTTTTTAAAATGACACATGCACACTTTTTGCCAAAGTTTGCTGTTTTCCACCAAAACTCACCGAAATGTGCGGATTCAGCAACAATGGACGATAAACTTATTTTTATCAATACGGTATTTCTCTTGTCCACACAATTTAAACAGCCAAAATAATCAATAAAGTTTATTAACCGTAGTTATACGTAACACAAAAGTTTTCGGTTCCCTGCCTTAGGGGACATAAAAACAGAACACAAAAAATCTTAAATTATAAGCCAAAAATATATAACTTACATCTTCAGATTAACCAATCAATATCTAGATCGTATGAAGGTTTTGCTAGTTTGTATCAAGTTTTTTTTTTTGTTTAAAAAATGCCTTCCTATATCAATTTTTTCCATAAGTTAGATTCTATATCCAAGATTTTAATATCATCACAACGTAAAATTTCACATAAAAACGTTTTAATGGGCAGTTTTTCTATAATCAAAATAGTAAACTGCATGAGCCAGAATAACTGACCAGTTTCTGATATTAATAAAAGAAATGATTAGATAACTATGCTTCACTGCATACTACCAAATGCTTTTATAGTCTAACAGACAATTCATGAGAGTCGCTTTCCCTACAATAAATCACGGAGCAACGATATTGGCTAAGTTCATCAGACAATCAACGGCTGTCTTAGCCTCAATGCACAGGTCTCTTCTTTCTCCTGTTTAAAGTGAGGTTTGTTCACCACGCAGCACTTCAAATACAAAAAAAGTATTACAATTCTTCTGAGGATAATTAATTTTTCATTAATTGCAAAAAGGACACACCAATCTAACAGTTATTCATTTAACAGCGGCCTGTGGATAAAGAAAGAAATGTTGTCTACAAAAAAGTCTTCAAAGATAACATTGCCAAAAAATAGCTTGATTTATTTACTCAAAAAATGACCTTAAATTTACCCCCATTCAACCTACCCGAGCTAAATTAATTATGTTAAACTGGTGAATAGGGTTTTTAGCGGGTTTTAATGATTTGCAGCGAATTGCACGAATTTTATGAGTGATAAACCATACATTTTCTATGCAACGGAATTTTTCCTGGGAATAACCCTCGATAAGTCATGGGTGATCTGTGCTGAATTAGCCCCTGTACAGATAGTCAAGTTTAACCAAAAAAAAAAAGGTCAAATTTAGTTATTGTAAAGCTGACCCTAAAAACATGTATATATTCAACCAACCCGAGTGGGACCGGATACTTATCTGGCTATGTAATATAATCAAACATTAAGTTCATAAATAATACATTTATTTACTATAAAATACATGGTTAAAGATCGAAACATTATCGAATTTTTATGTTGGAACAAACTAAATATTGAGCTTTTCAAATAACTTTTTAAGTATACTGAACTTGTTCACGCGATATCTACATGCCAGTCCCATAGCTCGGAAACAAAGCCTTATCGAAAGTCCGAAGTTGTTTTTTTAATAAGGCTGAAAAGCAACTGAATAACAACCATAGTTCTATCATAGAATGTGCATTTACTCAACAGTTATCCATTGTTATCCAATGTTATTTGTTTATCCCAATTTGTTGTGTTTGAATTTAAGCATTAGTAATTTCAAAGTTGTTGTTGATTACTTAGGACACACAAGTGCCATGAGCTTATAATTTTTATTTGTGAAACATTCACTACAAAAATTGCCAGTGTTTTTCTAACAATGAAAGTAAGAAGAGTGAAACAACCAATCGACAACGTAATGAGATGCAAAAAGTTATAGCACATTCTTGGAATAAAAAATAGTTAAGTTTTTCCTGTAAATTTTATTTAAACCGTACAACATGAAGTAGACGAAATAAAGCAATCTCAGATAACAGCAGTGAAATGATTGAATGAATAATGAATGGGCTTTAACTAACGAACCTGGTACTTTTTAAACGAACGCTGAGTGACTTTATAAAGTTAATCAACCGAGCCATAAAGAATAACACAAAATAAAAATTTCCTATATTCGTGCTGGGTTGCAGGTAATTGCCTGGAAAGTGATATCATTCAGCTTGACTTTGGATTCATCGCTCGAATCGAATTATATCAGGCGAAGATTGTTAAAGAACTGGCCGTGTCAGATTCCTATGTCAGATTAAGCGAAATAAATCTCCATCAGCAACTATCCACATGGACGATTTACATATAATCTCTTCGGATATTTACAAAGTCAATGAAACAGTTCATTGAAGTCATTCATGTGTCAGTGATCTTTGAACCGAGTGATTAAGCTCAATTAATCGGATACGGATCTGCTTTATCATTCGTTTCAGTTATCGCGTCCATTTCTCATGCGAACTGTTGAATGGGAGCTTGAGTTTTCTCTCTCTCTCTCGCTTTCTCTTTGAACAAAACAAACCTGCAAGCTAAATTCTTTTATTTTTAATTCTTTTGCTTTAATGGATTCAGCTCTATCGGAAAGGAAATGCGAGGTTTATTTATTGCTCAGTGCTTTTGATGTGCTCGTTGCTTTTTAAACGAATTCAAGAATTATTCAAGTTTCATGCGAGCATCCGTTTCAATTCAATGCCCTCGTAAAATTTTAAAGAAACCGGAATACACTTATTATCATGCCAAAAATGCATTTTAATTAAAAATTCCGAGAGTAGTAGAAATTTTATTTCATCAAACTACTTAAGCACGAATAGGCATATGTTTCTGAAGATTAGAAGTTAGTTGCATGAAAGAACAAGTACACATTAAAGTTGATATGATATGTCCTAAATAATACGAGTTCGAAAACGTTAATCTTTAGTTTCCTTGTCTTCAGTTTTGATTCCTTTATAACGTCTAATTTTATATACAAAACTGATTTATGCAATAATTAACAATTTGGATGTTGTATAAAAATTATTGTGCTTGAATATTCATCTTATGCCGATGTGATAAATCTTGATAAAATTCCGGGTTTGTTTGTTTTTGTTTTTTATACAAATCTATAGTTTTATTCCGATCTTGATAAAATATCGCATACAGGATCTTCAAAGCATGAGGAAGGTCACTGTCTACCTCAGATTTCGAAAAAATAATAATTATTGATAAAAAATCGATATTCATGGTTATGGCAGGGCATAATAATGAGAAATATCTCATGACCTACAATGCAAGACAAAGTTTTTGCAACAATAAGTATCAACAATGGTGTCAACACGCAATGCACCAACACTATGCAAGGATCAACAATATATGTCTCATGACCAACAATGCAAGGCAAAGTTTGTGCAATATAGAATTCAATGCATAGAATTCTTGTTATTCAGGCTTTTCTTAGAAAAGAGAATTCTTAGTACTTAACAATTTCTTGATAGTCTTTAAAAATGATCAGTAACTGGAGATAATGAGTTAGCAGACTATTGAGAAAGAGTGAAAGACGATAGAGGAAGCACTCCTTTAGCTCCGTACTGTATTGACCAAATGGTAAGCAAGTAAATAGAAGAATCGGCGACCGCTAGACTACACAAAGTGATGAATAGCCAATTTTTGCTTCAGGACATCGAAAGAAGAAAGGAAATTGCAACAACATCAAGTGTACATCCAAAGTTAGATTACGTGAGTAAAAATTATTTAGACTAGAAGTCATCCTTGGAGAGATCCATCAATTGTGAGCATTTAAAAATTTTTTTTTCGGTAAAGCAAGTCCCGGTATATCCCTAGAATGGATTTTTTCAGTGAAGAGGTAAATTCCTGTCTTTCGGATTTTTCTTAGAATGAATAGTCCCTTCGCTCTATATTGTAGTGATTGAGTTATTATTTAACCAATTTGGAGGTTTAATTTAGCTTTTTGAGGTTGTTCTGTTTACCTACAAGCGTAATTATCCCGGGCAACAAGTGAAACCTGGTGGGGTTTTTTTTTTTGAAGAATTTAGACTTAATCATTGTAGAACAGGTGAAATAACAATTTTATCTCATCAATATAGAATACTTTTGTGATCAGTGGAAATCAAACACAAATTTTTATCATCAGGTGTTTTTATTTAGAATATAATATATTCATAAGATTTGTAGTTATTTGATTATGAGAATGCAAGAAGTAAATGAATTTTACTATTTTAATTTATTTTTTAAAAATTGTAAATATGCAGGATTAATCAAAAAGAAAGTTACAGTAACAAACATCTAATGTGGATAAAATACCTATGATAGAGAACTGTGCAAGATACCAAAAGCAAGAAAAAGTCACCTCTACTAGATTGTGAAAACTATTCTAAATTGTTGGAGATAGACCACAAAAACTGCTCGTCTATCCATTATCTTTGTTTTAAATCTGAAGATTTGTAATGAGGAAACTCCTTGGCATACTCCTAAAAGTCAGAATCTACAATGGAAAGAATCCCACATTACTATCAGATGCATTTGCGGATTCTAATTAAGCGAGGCATAGCCATAGATAAACCTTCCTTTAAAGCAAAAAAGTTTTTATTAACCTTGTTTACGCAAATAAAAAATTAAGGGACCTTGAACTTTCCCAGACTAATAATCTTGTAAATGTTTTGGTCGAAACTTGGTTAACGGACGATTAACAGTGCAGATTTGTGCCCTGAAAGTTTTTTAATATTTTCCTGTGATAGGCATACAAGAGGTGAATGCACTTTTGGAGATAATTAGAAGACACTATCATTAAAAATAAAATAGATTCTGGTAACGGATTGGACTATCTTATTCTAGAATGTGGTCCTGGAGATAACATTTTTGTGTTTAGCTATATTAGCCAAGTTCTCATTCCTATCGAAAATTTAATTGATTTGCTTCAAATCCTTGACATAAAACTCTGTCACATCATAGTTGGGCGACTTCAACGTGAATTTCTCTCAAATTTCATTGGATCGTGATTTAATTTTGGATGTTTGCTAATTGCTTCAATTACTAACCTCCCCGATTCTAGTAACAGAACACTCCAGCACTCTAATCGATTAGATATTTTTGCCTCAAGATTGTCTCATCCACAGCGTCACTTATTCCTCTCTTGTTGGTCGTGGCCACAGGACAATCAGTTGTCAAGTTGAGCTTACTATATTGAACTCTCAAAAAGAGATAAAAAGTCTAAGAGATAAAATTACTTACTATGGTGGTTGACCGGCCAATTTTCAAAAGGCCAAAAGTAAATGAAAACCCTAGAGGAGCTCAAATATTAAAGACTTATTAAAAACCCAAAATGCAATCTGTCTATACTGAATATTGCACTACGAAAAAAAACCAGACCTGTATATCGTGTTAAAAAATATAATAAGCACTGAAAATATGACATTAGACAGAATAAAAGGTACTGATTAAAATTTTTAATAATATATCTGAATTTTGGAATATTTATTAGCAACTCAAGGAAATTTCTTGCTCCCAGAACATTTTGAGCAATATCTAAAGTCAATAGGAAACTCCTTAGATATTTAGTTGCCAAAAATTATCAAAAATAGTATATCTAGAGTTTTAGATCATTTTTTTTGTTCTCAGATAATGTGTTGAGTGAATTAGTTACCGCAATAAAAAAATCTGAAGTCAATAACAAATGTGATGGAGTTATGGCCGGACTAATTGTCCAAATTTAGGGCTTATTAGTAATACACTGCTCCAACACAGCTTGTTCCAACCTCATTTTTAAAAACAGGTGCGCCTTTAACTGAATGAGCATCTGCCTAACCGCTGCATTGGCCGCTCCACTGAATCTGGCACTTTGCAAGTGTCCCTACTGTTTTTATATTTTCTTTCGCGTTATGCGAATGACACTATCTACCAACCCGAAAGATTTGCAGAACTAAGAAACTGCATCACAAATACCAGGGTGCTGTCACTGGGATATCTTTTGGATGTTTTCTGGATTATATGGGAATTGTTATAAAGGAAATTAAACCATTTTACATTGTATTCCTGTTAATGCTACACAAACAAACAGATAAATAAATAAATAAATAAATAAATAAATAAATAAACAAACAAGAAATTAAGCCTCCCGAGGAAGGTATAGCAAAGTAGCGGAAGCCCTGAGTTCATCTATTTTTTTTATTCCTACATCTGCACTTTTTAACCCCCGCCCCCCATTTTTAAAATCAAAAATTGATTCTCTCGAGCCTTGTATTTAGAAAATATAAAAGAACCCTATCTTCTTTCCTTTCTCATCATTTTCGATCGAATGATATATCACACCCTATATGTTGCCATAAATTTCTAAAGACCAAGTGATTGCCACCCCCACAACTCCGACCCTATTGGGACAATTTTGCCCAAATTTTACAGTAACATTGATCTTGCTTAGAGGAATCTGCATACCGAATTTCACTCAATTATATGCATAAATACGCGTAGATCTTTTGGCCCCCTCTAATTTCCGCCACCGAAACTCCGACTCCAGTGAGCCAATCAGAACCAAACTAAATAGTGAAGGTGCACATACCCATAGTAAGCTACATTCCAAATTTCAACCTTCTACCTCAAAAAATGCGGAATCTATGAAGCGGACGGACGGATGGACGGACAGACAGACAGACGGACATTGTGAAAACAATAAGTAGCTCCATTCTTCCGCTACTTAATAAATAAATAAATAAATAAATAAATAAATAAATAAATAAATATATTTTGATTCGCAATTGATTATTGTACCATATTTTCTAAGAGTCTACAAAAATAAATTTAATTTAGTCAGTCTTGAATCTTTAGACCTGATAATTTTTAAGATTAATCTTTTTTACGTTTACTAGGAATTATTGTTTCAATGTTGAGACTGGATGTGAATAAAACTCTCATTTTTCCCTGTATCTACATAATTCGTAATTCTCAACCTCGATGCATTGGTTATTGATATCGGAGCGAGTGCACCAAAGAAATGGCCTCCATTGCAGAGACAATTGACGGATATAGGAGAGAAAAACGAGACAAGAACCTTCGGCTCACTTTCAGGATAATTCTTTAATATTCTCCTTGCTTTAGGGAATTATCCTCCCTGATTTGACAAAGGATAGCCTCTATCCGAAACTTCAGCTTTTTATTTATTTATTTATTTTTAATATCTATTTTTTATTGCAGAGACAAGGAAAAATTAATATGAATCGCTTCATATCAACATGAACTGCGACTGTAGTTTTAAAGACATTTATATAGTCAGTGAAGCTTAAAACAATATTCTGTGCAGGAAAACTTCTTCAAACAGTGTGCTTTTCACTTTTGAAGAACTCCCTCTTTTCTTGGCGAAGTTGGCATTGCACTCTATTACTTAATCATTTACAGACAATGCGAAAGGGAAATGTGAAAGTATAAAGTCTGGCGAATGTGTCACTGTTTCCCAAATAACATTAGTGAGTTCGTCACGGAAACAGTTTTGCATTGTTGCTGCACGTTTAAGCATTGTTGAAGCTGGTTTGAAGCACACGCCGAAACTGAAAAATCACCTGACCATTGTTGTCTAAAATAATTTTTATCAAACTATAAACAAAGGAGGACATGTGAGTTCGTCACACTAAACAATTTGAATGTGCGAGTTTTGCAACAATATGAATTGAATTTGAAACTAATTACCACGCAAACTGCGCGCGGATAAAATCTTGTATACGTATATTGCAATATCCTACAAACAATATTTAAAATGCCTTAAGAATCTGAAGTTGCTGTTTGACATCGGCCGTTGGCTGACTATCTTTTAAGCAAGTTTGCTTTTCTGTTCACTTATGTTATCAACTCGATATAATTGCAAAAATAACGTATTCACTTTAAATTATTATCATCTCGTACACAAACTGGCCAATTAATTACAAACATTTTTGAAATACACCTAAAATTGTATAATCCGTTTTTATGCGAAATACACGGAACTTCCACCTTATTAGGTACACCTGTCTCGTAACGTGTTGAACCGCAAAACTGCCTGCATTCGTTTGGGCACGGATCAACGAGATGCTGAAAACGTTCAACAGGAATGTTGGCCTTTGCAGATGAGACCTTCACGCAATTCTCAGAGATACGATGGAGATGTAGGCAAGAGGTGAACGGACCTTTCCAGCTCATCCCAAAGATGTTCAAAGGGGTTGAGATCTGGGGACCGAGCCGGCCACTGCATCAAGGAGAACTCACTGTCATGTTCCTCGAACCAATCTATAGTGATAATTATGGAACTGTATTTTCCTGTGTACTGGTGTATTATCCTGCTGGAAGGAGTTATCTGCGTTCGGATAAACTGTGGGCAGAAGAGGTGAACTTGATCTGCAACAATGTTTATGTATGCTTTGGCGTTTAAACCACCGTCTACAATATTAGAGGACCCAATTCATGCCAAGAAAACATTTCCCACATTCATTACTGCACCTCCACTATCTCGCAAAGTCCACACCAGACATGAGGGGTCCATAGATTTGTGCTGGTTTCGCCCTATTCTAAGCCTTCTATCAACATGATGCGGCAGGAACCTAGATTTGTCTGACCAGGCAATCTTTTTCCACTCCTCAATGGTCCAATCCTTGTGCTGCTGTGCCCACGGAGGCGCACTTTCATGTTCTTCTCTGACAATATTAGTTTCCGAGATGGTCTTCCGTTTTGGTAATCCATTCGAGCCAAATTGCGATTAGTTGTTCGTTATGCTATTATTTTCTGGTTACCTGAGTAGTAATGAGCAGTAATTATAATTTGTGCGATTGTTGCCTTTCTGTTTTCGCGCACAAGTCTTGACATTCTCCTCTGGCCTCTTTCATCAACAAGGGTTTTCCGTCCACATGATTTTTGTTCCTTGACCCCCTCTCGATAAGCCCTTGACACTGAATTACGTGAAAAGTTCAGGAAAGTTGCCGTTTCTGAAATGCTCATTCCAGACCGTCTTGCTCTACCACCAGCCACGCTGAGAGTCAGTCAGATCACTGTTTCCCCATTTTTGTTATGGTTTCACGTTTAACAACAATAGAAAAGTTACTTCAGGGCATTTATATTGTGATTTGTGATCATGTTGCATGCAAATCAGGCAATCACTCAACTTTCATATTTTGTAAAGTGTACCTAATAAAGTGGTAGCTTAGTATAGTTTAAGGTTATGTGGCTCAAGCGTTTACTTAACTATTTAAGAATGACTTGGATAAATCTAATCATTGGACTAATCATGATCAGTATGGGGGAAAAGGGCCTAAATGACTTCGAAACAACGTGGCAGCTGATTGGATTCTCAAAATGTGCGATATATTCCAGAGTTATTCAACTGTAGGAAAATTTATCCACACCTTTTGCCTAAGATAGATAACAGTGGCTCAAAGACAGTCAACCATGAGCCAGACCGCAATCGTTGTTAGGCGTCAGACTGATTATGCAATAATTGACCAAGGCCGTTTCCGACCATATATGAAAAAATCATACGCAAGGAGCTGAAGCGGATCCAAATCAGCAGAAAATTCCCGATTTCTGTAAAGAACAGAAAAGTTTGTTTTCAGTAGAGACTGGACACACAAAGATAGAAGAAGGTTATGTGGTCTGATGAATCACTATACACATTCTTTGTACCGACGGCCTGGAGCCCCATGAAGCATTGGCTCCAACATGTCTCATGGGGCTCCCGGTATCAGTATCAAGATCACTCAGGGTTCTGGCGATGTGGCGTGGTAAGGAGCTTCTTCTCCTGGTAAGGAGCTGATCCACAGATACTCATGGAAGGTCGGATACATTCCACACATTATTTAAGACTGGTGCCGCCCACGTCCATCCTGCAATGCTGCATTTTTATCCTGCATGTGACAGTTTCTTCTTGGGCAACAATACTACTTTTCAAGGCACACGGTTGGCTCATTAATGGTTTTGCAAGCAAGAAACTGACTTCCGTCATTTATCCTGGCCGCTCCAGACCCCGATCTCATCTTCATAGAGAACGTTTGGGACATGCTAGAACGACTTATTCGACAGGAAGACCATCTTTCAATAAATCTGAGAATTAAGGGAATGTCTGGTTAATGCCTGGTCTTCCATTGACTTTTAAGAGCTTCAACACCTTATTGATTCTATGCCAATGCTGTAATTTGGGTCAAAGGACGGACCAATAAAATAAAAAAAACAGATGTTTCCAATTCATTGGCCAGTGCATGTAAAACGTGATCTAAACATGATACACATTTTTTAAAATTTTCTTTTCTTTTATAGAAACTAGCCTGGCCTTTTTAATTATTGCGCAAGCTACAGAGCTTATTTCAAAACTATAAGCTCTTCGTCAACCCTTAATTAAATCTTATTTGCTAAAATATTCCATAAAGAAGTTATTGCGTTGAAAAAGCAACGCATTTTAAAGGCCAAAATGTGCCTTTTATCTCTGACACATTTTATAAACGATGAAACTATTAGATAAATAATTAAAGCTTAATGTTAAAACTTATTTCTTATACATTGTAAACAAGTATTATTTCTTAAAATGCCCCGCTTCCAATTCGTCTGTACTAAATTCGCACTTAATTATATGGTATTAAATCCATCAACTCATTACAACATACATCCCGAGCGACTATCGATTATCAGTTAATTATCGTTAATAAACTATAGCCAATCAAGTGAAGCATGTAATAACCGCATGCGATACCAATCGTGTGTTTGCGGTAATGGACAATTTAGCTTCAACTCACCTTCATTTACTCAAACAGATACTGGTTGTGAATTCTAATTAGACATGAAACTGAACTTTTTCAAAGATAAGATGAAGCAAGAGAATAACTTTCATTATGAAAGCATATGTTTTTTTTGTTATGTGCATTTAAATGTGTTAAAGATAACAAGCATTTTTGTATTTTAAAATTAAATACAAGACAGACAGAAGAGAGAGAGAGAGTGAATATCATAGGAAACATTGTACTTTGATTAGCTTAATTACTGTTTCGATTAGGAATCTAATCAGCTACTGGTGTAGATAACACGAATGGGGAATAATCTTCCTAAAATTTTAAATTCCCCACCAGCCTTGTAAAGTCCATATGAATTACTCTATAAAGTTTTTTTAATGTGTCTCGGTGATTCCGTTAAATTGCCTGACACGATTGGTTTGTAGCGCTGCCAACCTAACAATTCGATACCTGCCAACCTAAATTATAGGATTTGCCAGAACCTAACCTTATATAGAGCATATGAGTCATAGGACATCCCGTGGTTAAATAATAATGATCGCTAAACAGGCTAACGAAATCACAAGCTTTTTAGATACACATAACTATTAATTTAAAAACGTTTATGCTCAGGTCTTGGTTTAACCCTCTGTTATCGTAACTTCATTATTTTTCATAAAACATTTACTCTTTATGAAAACGGCGAATTATATACCCTCAAGACCAACGAAGTGCATATAGTTCCGGCCTTCGAACAAAATACTAAGAAATGAGGATTGTTCATTAGAAACGTTTGAAGTGCACAACCGCAAAAGTATCGCCTAGACAACTGAAAGCAGTTGTTTATGTGCATTGTTTAAGTAATAGTGAGGCACCTGTCACACAATTTAGCTGGTTGCTTCTTTCTAAAAGTTGTGGTTAATTTGGAATATGGCGTTCATGGTAGAAAATCCGCCAAAAGATAACACTGGCAAACAAAATTTAAGATTTCTCTTGTAACAAAATGAAAGTGGGTGATTTTTGGTAGTATTTTTTCTGCTGATTACGAAAATAATTTTTAAATTTCTCTAGCACGCACAGCTTTCTTGTTTTACAATGAAACATTTTTAAATCATTCAGTGTTTGGGGCCTGGTAAATTTCCTTGCGGCCCCAAAATATGGATACTTTAACAATGTAGCCGCTTCTCTTCACTCCCATTACTTTAACATAGAAGTCTCGATGTGAATAACTTGCAAACTTGACGTGATAGAAAAAATCTAAAAGCAGATTCGGATTCTATCTACAAATTACTGCTAAGAAACCTTTGTGTGGTCTTAGTTACAAAATGTGTGTTGACTAGTGTAATCGGCGTGCTGAGCCGTTGACGGGGGGGGGGGGGGGGAGTCAGCCAATGGAAATTTTTGCGACGATAAAAGCTGTTTACGGCGACCATAATTATTCTCATACGGCAGTGGTTCAATAGTGCCAGAAACTTTGACAAAGAAGATCTGGCCCCTTCAGGACATGCTCGTGTTGCAGCATCAGATGAAAATGTGAGACAGTTGGGAAGTCTTAGAACATCCACCTTACAGTCCTGACTTGCCCCTGTGCGATTTCCATGCCTTTGACCCTCTAAAACAATCACTAAAAGGACGACCATTCAATTCCGAGACTAATGTAGAGTTTTCTGTCAAGCAAACTTTCCGCCAACGATCGGAGGAGTCTATATATTAATGCAGCAAAGGTCATGGCAACACCTCCTAGAAAGAAATCCTGCTTACTGAATCGTTATACATTGTTACATTATCATAAGTTATTGTTAATCGTATTTCTACCAATAATAAGCCCTAAATTATGACTTCTTATGATCATTTAACAACTCATGTTCTTGGAAATTTCTTTTAAATTCTTTTAATAAAAATTGTTTCCTAACCTCTAAACATTAGAAATATCTCATGCCATCGAAAATAGGAAACAACTAGATGTTATTACAGTGAAAACTCTCTGTAACGAAACTCAACGGACCAAGCAATTTCTTTCGCTATTGTTTCTTTATGATCTATTATAAAAGAAGTAATATAAATAAACTTATATATCATTACTGAATGACATAATCAATTACCGAAAGGTCAAATGGAGAGTGGAGTAATTCTTTACATAATTTATAAGCATTCCTACATTGGTAAAGCGATTTCTATGTAAGCGACTATTGTTTCTTCATAATCGACTGATAAAGCGTTTATGCTTAAGCATATGTTGTTGAAACGAAGCGAGCGATAATACTAGCAATAAGTTGTTTACAACAAAGCGTCTAACAAAAAATAGATGCTGACGGCAATTAGCTATTGATAATGTTAAGCCTAAATAACTAATTATCGATTGTAGGCCGACAAAATTAGCAGTTAATAACAATGAGCCTAAGAGCAGTCTTCTATGGATAACAATTAACTATTAACAATAAATTGAACAGCAATTAACTATAGATAGTAATCAGCTATTAATAACCATAGGCCTAACAACTAGCAGCTCTTGAGAAAATTAAGCCTAACATCAATTTGCTATTGTAGCAATTAGCTGTTAATGGTTATGTCTAACAGCAATTAGATGTTAATCATTAGGCCTACAGCAATTAGCTTATGATATCAATAATTACCTATTAGCTGATTAGGTAATAACAATAGGACTAGCAGTAATTAGCTCTTGAAAATATTAGCAGTGATGTTGTAAGTACAGATGGCAAAAATATTACTTTTTCATGGATATGGAGAACAAGTTACGTATCACTGCATTAAAATACACTTGATATTCATTCTTGATTCGTTGCTATGAACTGATTGATGTATCACATGCCATATCTTGATGCTGAAAATTTCCAATGGTATCATATTGGTATCATTATATCACTTACCACTGAACCAGTTTCGACCATCTAGAAGTATTAATTTTTTTTCTATTTTACGAATTTGGGATCCAATACGTCCATCCAGGGCCTGTATGGCCAGAGGCCGACGAGTTGGGTCCCTGGATGGACCTGGATTCACGACTGCTGTATGATGGTCGCAGCAGCCGGGGGGGGGGGGTGAAGATTGTCCATCACTGATGGTCACCCATCCGGTGACTAGCCATACCTGACGTAACTTAACTTCACAGAAGTTGTGTTCAGTGAAAGCCCACCAGGCCACGGCCTCCCCCTTGTTACATTATATTATATTATATTATATTACTCGTTATATTCATTCATGATTCGTAATTACGAGTTATTTAATGTATTACATGCCATATCTTAGGGTTTGAAAATTCCTAAGGGCTAAATTAATGTTTGCATAAGAACATGTGCCATTGAACCACGTCGACCATCTTCGAACTATATTTATCGATTGGAGAAAACAGTATACCGTAAATACTGTATTTAGCGCCGGACCTGAAATACCGGCCTGCCTGCATTAAGCGCCTGGGGATCTTCAATAACCGCCCGGGCGCTTATTTTAGTTCATTTCGTGGATTTTTCTTTTCTTGCTGCTTCTCACAGGACTTTTTGCTATTCCAATTGCCACTGCTAAACCAGAAATCAGATACCAGCATGATTGTCTTTTAATTTCCTGCTTTTAATTTTGGATTCAGTCAAGCAACATAGCTGACGAAAAACGAAAACTTCACACTTATAGCATCAATTTTAAACTTGCGGCTTTAAAGTATGCTGAAAACCATTCTACAGAGGCTACAGCCAAACAATTTAGCATTGATCCAAAATGCATTCGGGAATGGAAAACTCAGCAGGATACTTTAGAAAAGATGAAGAAGGGCGAGAATTTTGCATAATAGTTCCTATCACAGTTGTGCAGAATTTTATAAGCGCCGGACCTATAATACCGGCTCGCCTGCATAAAAGGCCTGGGGGTCCGCTGAATTTTTGAAAATAAGCGCCCGGGCGCTTAATACAGTATTTACGCAACTTAACTACGTTACATTAGTTCAAGCCTGTCGTTACGGCGAGTTTTTACGTGTACTACTTACCATCGCTTTGAAAATTTCTAGGAGGTTCCGAACAGTGCTATTAGAGCGCGTGCCACTGCACTGATTTCGGCCATCTTCGAACTTGTCCGTGCTGTGTCTTATATCTATCAATTGGTGATAACAGATTCTGAACATCTTTCATACTTTCCGAAAAAATCGAGTCACGGACGGACAAAGCAAACGCATAAAGCACTTTCCGGTAATTAATGATTTTAGTTTCCGGTGCTTACTTAATACGCGAAATGAAAAATAGGATTTCTTACTTGATTATACAATTAGACACAAAAGGGCAGCCATAAAATCGATTCAAAGTGTTTGCTCTTTCGAATATTCAATGCATACGACTATTAAGTTCAAATAACGCTAATAACAGCGACAGATTCCAAAGAGAATGTAGCTAACAAAATTTGTGGTTGCAAAAACAGAATCGTTCTTTAAAAATTGGGATATTTTTTTTGGTTCAAAAAACGGAATGTAAGATTTTTTTATTTTTTTAAAAACAAGAAAAGCAAACATCCTTTTTTATTTCAAAGAAAATTACTCGATCAACTTTGATCGATAAAATACGGTGTGACTGATAGAGTTCACTGACCTAAAAGAGGGAAAAAGGCCTTAGGATGGAGGGAAAAAAATATGAAAATGTAATATGGTTACCAGGTTGTTCTCTTTCTTTCTCTCTCTCTCTCTCTCTCTCTCTGAGAAAGGAGAAAAAAAAACGAGAGACGCAAAAACATTTTAAAGGAATAAATATGAAAAGAAGAAAAATAAAATGAATTAGAAAAACTTAAAGAAGCGTTAAATTCAGGTAAACAAGTAAGCAGGAAATTTCACAATTCTTCGATTCGTCTTCATCCTCATTTATCATATAAAAAATTTTTTTTTAAATTCAAGCGACATTTAAGTTTGGATTCCTACTGAAGATGGATAGCATTGCTCCAAGTGAAGAAGGAAAAATACGCACTGATGCTCTTACTAGAAGAAATTAAATTTTCAATAAATGTTGTTTAAAGTGTCTTCCATAGCACTTGCCATCTGTTTCTTAAAACGAATGAAACAGGGGAAAACATATGGGAAGCAACATTAATGGCTTCTTTCTATTTCGTTGAGAAAGAAAAAAAAATCATCAATTCAATTAAGAACAAAAAAAAATGAATATGGAAAAAAAATGTCAAATGAAGCCCTTGTTTCCTAAATAAGAAGAAGCGGAAGAAGAGAATTCTCCAGAGTAAAATACATTAACCAAACTAAAAGATTACATGAAATAATGACAAGGAAAGAGAAAAGGATGTACATTATAGTTTAATGTCTACAATAACAAATGGAGTAAACTTAAGGGAGAATATTCAAACAAGCTCCTGAGTATACGAATCAAAACCCATCAGGGTCTTTCTAAAAAATACATGAATGAGATTAGCATAGTTATCTCCGTTGTGTATGTTGCTAAGCAACGACTTGGAAAGGACAAAAGAAGAACAAGGCAGAATGGAATTTTTTTACCATGCGGTTTCATTTTTTGTGGTTCTATCTACAAATGCAGCTTCACCCTATCTTAAAGGAAACAACATGTCTTGAACCAAGGAGTTAATAATTTAAAACTCATCCAAAACGAATGAGTAAATGTTCATTTTAAAGTTGCAGTCTATTTTTGTATTATATATCATCAAATGCTAACATCAATATACACAATTCTCAAAAGTTAGCATGGGTATCGATCTTTAAAGTTCACCTTTTCGTGTTCGCGAGGATTAACAAAACCTATTGAATTGACGAAGTCACCGCCTTTGTCTTATCAAATTATTAGAAAGTTGATTATTCTGGTTGGACAGACACCCCTTTTGTCGAATCCAATAACCAGCACTTTTGCGCTACATGCAAATTAGCCGGGGCTATAAATATCTTACCGAGTGGTGATTCATCTATCGATGCATAGCGATGGAAATAGCAGGCGGCGGCAAAACTTGAGTTCATCGAGTCGTGATTGGCGGTTGAATGGGGAAACAATTCGATGCAGCAACAGCGACGAGTTGATAGCTCCTGATGATTCAAGCAGTTGGCAAGAATGTGTATCGTTAGCTTTTCCATTGGAAATAAATCTATCTTGTTAAAGTGATACTACACTTATACAGGAAGGCTATTAGAATGCATGTTAAGTTGTTTGTATATTTGTCAGAACCGTTACACGTGTAAGGCCGTTTTTAAGGAAGTAATTATATTGCATTATTCAAAAATTAACTTCATAGATGATCTGGACGTAGTAACATTTATCATCAATGAGATGAATGTGAAAAGTGGTTAGACAATACAGAAGCCCTTAGAGAACGAAAAATAGTGATCTTTAACTGAAGAAGTTTTTCGAGGCAATATCCATTTAAGATATTATACTTTTTATGTATTATATTTTTTTAAATCTTTCAGCATATTTACCATGAAATTATGAACATAATGAATTTCAAGGATAGGATTCCAAATTAGAATACAGAGAAATTAGGATTCTCTGTGCTCCCCCTCCCCCACCAAATATATAATAATATTGAATAATGAATAAAGATATAATATAAAAACATTCCTTAACATAAATATATCCCAGACACTGTCTTAGAGAACAACACAAATTATATTTTGACAGAGCTATAATAACTGACAAGACATCGCACTCGCAGATAAACAGAAAAAAGTGACTTATATCACTGATATTTCTATCTCCAATACACATAATTTCTCTAAGACATAAACAGACAAAATCACTAAGTACACGAAATAACACGCCTGTTGATAGCCAACAGAGTACATGCTCGTTCTGTCACATACACTCACACAGGCATTAATACATCCTCGGACATACCTTTTCCCTTCCCCGCATTTGAGGCCCCTTGTGTTTGCCCTTCTTTAAGGTTTTAAGGTTAGCTTCTGGAGTTTGCTTCCGGACTTAACCGAATTTAGTTTTTCCAAAACAACAATAATAATTTAACCAAGATCATCAACGCTTATGTCATTCCAATACTATCCTACTCTTTTACAGTCGTACCAGTGGACACAATGACCATTAGAATTTGAAAAGAAAACACGAAAACTTCATATAAACCACACAAAACACGCATTGCAATAAAAAGGCTCACCTTTTCTTGTTTAGAGGGACACAAAGGACTTATTGACACAATCACTTTATATCTTAAACAGACCCAGATAATCAGAGACTCAAAAAACTCACCTCACCATTACATAAAGCAATTTGTTTCCATGACTGATATGAAACACTCCCTTTTAAATCTACGCACAACACGTATATCAGGAAATGTCTATCATAGACGAAACTATCCAGCACAACATGTCAAATTACAAAATGCTGACGCAGACAGGCTATTTCACATATATAACCAGTTAGCTAAGATACACATGCTTAGTGACTATGCTTAGTAACACTCCGTACTATATGTATAAACTAGAGTAGGTATTTGGCTTCGCTCGAGTTGGTTGAATATAGTGAAGCCAGGTTGTTTAATTAGCAGAAGTATCCGGCGTTGCCCGGACTATTCGTAGTTGAAATACCAAATTATTATAATAGTATCCATCCTATTTGTGGGAGCAATACGACTCATTTCCAGCAAGTAAGAAGTGTATCAAAAAAGAGGTGTCTCCATCGATGAGCATAAGATATAAATAAAATTATAGGTATTTATTATGATGTTTCATTGAAGTTTTATATAATTAAAATCTGTTTGTTCACTTTTATATAAATTAAAATATGTATTATCTTATTTCAAGTGGTCTCATACATTAGAGCATTTTTTATATGCATTTAGCAAAATCTCCAAGATCGCTATAACAAAATAGTAGTATTAGTCCTATGGCGCCATCTAAGTTAATGTATCGTTTTTCGGTGATAAGTCACGGAAATCCATTGCAAGGCAGTTAAAACATGAATTTCTTGAACTATGTTAAAGCATCTTGCAAAGTTTGACGCCGGTCGCTTTCGTTGTTGCAGACACCACACTGTTAGATAAGCAGATCAAACTAACCTAAATAATCAATATTTCCAATTCCCATATGCATAATTTGCGGAATACACACTCAGACAAAATTGCCAAATACAGACCTTGCATTCGAAGTAAACACCTGTAGAGAATCAAGGAAGTACGTATTTTCCTATCGTTCCTTCTGTCACCAGGATTATTTCACACTCGATAGAACAGCCTGACAACACTGACAAGGGAACTACATGAACATGTAACTCACAGCTTCACACCAAATTGAAATATGTTACTCACGTAAAGCTACTATTGATGCTTGCAAAATAAGAAAATGCTAAATTTTGTTTCTTTCAAAATAAACCGAGAAAACGAAAAAATCTGAGCACATATAGCCCAATGACGTATATTAAAGATAGACTCCGAAGCAATTGTTGTAATTTGAAGCAAATTGGAAAGCTCCATGCCCAGAACTGTCATGGCCGAAAGTGATTGAAGATGATGCTAAAATACATGGCTAAACATGAGAGTAGCTGATTAATAATTCTTTCACACGCCGATCACGGACTGATAAGTTTATCTTTTCGTTTACTTTGTATTTGAAGAATTTTATTTTATTTTATAAACAATTTTTCAATCATGGTTTCAATTTCAGTTTGTTTCGATCGTCTTTCAGTTATATATTTGCATTGTAGTTATGTATTTTTGATTTATGCTTGTGGAAAATGATTGCTGATCCTTTTTCGTGTCTGTTTGTACAGTTGTACGCACAACAACTTTGAGGATTGATTTTGAATTAATTATTCCTCGAGCCCAAAACTTTCAAAAACAAAGCAGCCAGACAGCTAATTATTCCACGGCTCACTCCTGCCCAGAACTGTCATAGCTCAATTTGCTTCACTTTTTGCCGCTGTTAACAATAGAATTCGGAGTCTATCTTTAATATACGTCATTGATATAGCCGTACAAAGAATCCATTGTTAAAGTAGTGTGTATGTGTATTACTGCGCTCTCAACAATACACACGAATCCACTTCACATGAAAGCAACATTCGCTTCCAAGGTATAGTTTCGCGCAAAAAAAAAAAAAACAAATAGAAAAAAAAAAAAACGACGTGCAACTACTTGTACGTCCTTTGTGAGAGTAAATAAGTCTCCTCGTTTGCAAAACCCTCCAGGAAGCCACAATCATAAACACATGCCAAATTGTAAGAAAATTCCTACAAACAGACATTAATAATTCCACTGACATATAATTTTCTCCCTTTCTTCACATGAGCCTGCTTTGGGTCCGCCTCTGTGGCTTTTCCAAAATCAACAACAATAACAAAATTTTATAAATGAATAAAATCTTTGTAAACATTCCAAGGAGGAGCTTTAGTAGTAAACCAGAAATACATTTATACATTTATTAAAAAGAAATTAACCCCCCTCTCCCCGAGTAAGGTAAGGCAAGTAGCAGATCCTGCAGTCATCTATTTTTACCCCTTTATCTGCACTTTTTATCTCTCCCCAAGTTTTTAAATCAAAAAATTAATTTTCTCGAGCGTAATATGTAGAAAATGTAAAAAATCTCGTATTTTCTTTCCTTTCTTATCATTTCCGAACGTGTGATATATCACATGCCGTATGTTGCCACAGTTCTAAGGACCAAGTGACTGCCACCCCCGCAATCCGACCCCACTGGCGTAAACTTCATAGTAATGTACATCTTGCCTAGAGGAATCTGGATACTAAATTTTACTCCTTTACGTATCTAAATTGCAAAGAGATGTTTTGTCCTTTATGAATCCTACCCCCGTAATTCCGACCCCAGTGCACCAGTCAAAATCAAACTAAATAGTGAACGTGGACATGCCCATGGTAAACTACATTCCGAATTTCACCGTTCTAACTCAAAAAATGTATAAATAGTGAAGAAGACGGACGGATTGAGCAATCGTGCGTCGACAAAGCGATTTCTTGTGCGCGTGCCGATGTCAATAATTCTTTAAAAATGAACAGAAAGTAACAATATATTCATTCTTGACAAATCGATTGTTATGCCATGCCATCATCTTGGTATTCTTTACAGTCACTGTTTTACCACGTGAATTCGACTTGAAAGGATCCACGAAAAATTCTGAAAAGTTGATACGGCCGAGCTAAGAATTTGATAGTCATATTTCTGAAAACAGAATTTGGAAAAGTTAATCCGTTTTCAAGTTATCTTGCAAACGGCGGACGGCCGGACGGACGGATAAACGTACAGACCAAGGGCGCATTCTTATAAGTGAATTTTTTAACTCATAAATATCATTAATCAGCAACCTTGGAACAGGAATAAAAAATATACCGGGTGATCCAAAAGTGTGTTACATTCCTTCCATTATTAACGACATTTTTAGTGTTTGCTTTCCAGCAATTCAATGCTTTCATAAGAATCAAGAGGCACGCGCAAAACAATGTAAAGGACAAGAATTCGTCACGGCAAAGCAATTATTGGTTTCATAAAAAAATGTAACACACTTTTGGGTCACCCGGTATATAATAATTTTTCTCTCGAAAAATGGAAGGAAAAATTCTGCGACCTAGATTCGAACCAGGAACCTCGACTGTCATGGTCGACGCCTCTACCAGTAGGGCTATCACAGACACCCGGACAGCCATGCTGTCACTAGGTATTTTAAAGACAATCAAGTTGTCAAGGTTGAAAGCCCAATGGGAGGCAGGCACCTGGCTTACAGATCGAGAATTTCTCTTATCCAACCATCAGAAAGTTTGATGAACAAACAGATAAATAATTAAATATATAAAAATATATATACCAAGATATTGTCTAGTAAAATTCAAACGAGATGGATGTGTTGAACTATTTCTTTTGTTTAATCAGGAATTAGTGAAAAATTTTTAGATGTCAGCGCTGATAAGATTCGATAAAACGATGCAAACACAGATCCTATCTAATATTATACCCTTAAAGAACGGTGGGAAAAATTTCTAAGAAAAACTCATTTAATATTCCAGTCGTTTCAAAATAAGTAAATAAAACCAAAAATAAACAACTGGTGATACGTTCAAAACTGACATTTTATCCCCATCAGACCTTTCTGTAAATATTCCTTGCTATTTATTATTAATTTTCCTGAAAAGCGAAACGAGGGAAGAACGCCTGACGAGCTACATTCGCAGGGATATCGAACGGGATCGTTTCTGAAAATGGCGGTGAAGACTTTGCACACAAAATGGTTAAGATGATTTCCCTCAAGTGTAAGAAAATGGCTTCAGAATAACACCACTAATCCTACGGAATACCAACCATGAAATTGAATTTTTGAAAAGGAAAGACAACAAAATAATTGTTGGCTGAATCACACGAAAGGAGTAGAAAGATTTTGCTGAAGAGTGCCAAAGCGGCGACGGTTGCAAATGTCGTCGTCGTCGTCGTTTCGCCCCCAACTCGATTTCATCCTAATCCTCTCAGGTTAAAACGAGTTATTCGGTAGAAAGTAGTTTCGCTTCATTCGTTTAATCCAACATGCATCAGTTTGAAACCCATTTTAAAGAAATATTTGTGCTTCTAAATAGAGGTTTCCCATAAATAACGCCGTTCACTCGGATGAAAAGGAAGACGAGTTTTGTTACGAATTGTGATAATGAGGAGACGGATTCTTGTTTAATGAAAATTAGATACGTATTTATCGTACTAAAGTCGAGAGAGAGAGAGAGTTAAAACGGTTGGCAACTTCAATGTAAAATTGGCGGAGATCGTGTGTGCTTAAGGCTTAGAAAAACTTCGCTCGGGTACGTATTAAACGTTCCTTTTCTTAAACTTTATTTTCGACGTTCACAGCTTACAAATTTCTTCATTTACAGACATATTTTAAACATAATTCCAAACAATTAGAGATAAACGATTAAGAAAAAAAAATCTACAGATTATAAACAATGATCTGTGATGAAATTACAGAATAAAGTACATGTGACAAAGTTGTTTTTCCCCCAAATGTGAGTGGCCGTGTGTAAAGGGGCCATGTGTGAAGGGAAAATAATAGATTTCGAAAAAAACGTGTTTAAAGTTTGAAGACGTGTACGAACTTGATATGCATCTCTGCCAGTATTCTCCAGAAGCTAAAAAAACAAAAAAAAAGCTACAACCTGTGGGCGATATAAACAAAAACATAATTCAACGTGTGCGTTGTATGAGAGTCAATTGAGACTGAGATGCGTAAGAAAAATAATTAATACACTGTTTAGACTAATAATAATTTCTGTTTAGACTAAAACAAAGTTGAAAGTCCAACGACTGTAATTTTCGAAACACCATAAAGCGTTTCCAATATCTTCAGACCACCCACAAAATAGCCTAATTGTTAGAGAATTGATATAGGTCCTATACAGCTCGTAAGAAGAGAGCTTTTCCAGCAGTTTTCAAGAGGCAGCGAGCAGTCTGGTAGTCCGGTTAACAGCCATGAGACCACTAGAGACGATTTCTCCAGCTACTAGCAAAAAAGCTGATTCCTATTTTTCTAGCTAAATATAGAATATCTGAAAAGTAGTCTCCTTGGGTAGCTATACATCGCTTCCAGCGATGTTCCCACTTCTGGAAGCACTCCTGGAAATGCCCAGATTGGAGCATGTTTAACATCTACTGCGATTTCGCTTGGATCACTTCAATGGAGTCAAATCGCCGCCTATTTAACCGCAATTTCAATTTTTGAAAGCAGTAGAAATCGCAGGGTGCCAAGGGACAGCGGTCATGTTGTTTTTATTGAGGAAATCCCTCACAGCGAGGGATGTGTGCGCCGGAGCATTGTCGTGATGGAGCAGCCGGGTTTTCTTCTTCCACATCTCTGACCTTTTGCATCACCGTTTTCCCTAAGTCACGTCAAAACTTCCCGTAGGACAGACCAAGGCGATCACAAACATCGTAGATGGCCTGACTTCAGTCTTCTCGGATCACGTCACGCACTTTGATGGCGTTTTGAATCTTAGTACAGTTAGCGCCGCTTAATATGATCACATTGGGATCAAGCCAAATTACTAATAATAACCAAAGTTGAAGAAGAGGAATTGTGGGAAAAAGAGGCATTGTGGGAACTTTACATTACACTGTACACTCTTTATACTAATTGTAAAACTCTACCTAAATAATAATACACTAATACCAGTGCCTATTGGCTTAGAGGAAGTGGAAAGTGGTTATTATAAGCGGAATTCGGGAGCCAATCCAAATACTTTTACTACATTTAGGAAAGAATTCGATAACAATATCTGAAGTTTTGATCACAATGTATAGCGTATTTAGTACGCATTTAATTGCAATCGTTCCGTACCAAGTAAAAATGATAACAATAACCGAATGAGAACATTAATCGGCACCCACTGTATTAGTATTAGGAGCTTTATTACTGATATTCCTTTAGTAATTACAAATGTTAACATTAGAATAGAGTTTAATGGCTAAGATCTTTTAATTATTATATAGTTTATATGAAAACAATCTGTGTTCAAAATATTTGCTTTTTTCTTCTCGATTTTATAGGAACTGTTTTATAGTAGAGATGTGAACTGGGAATACAGATTTCTGATAAGCCTGGCCTTCAGAATTTGTGTAACACATGACTATAACTGTAAAATTTTAT
Organism: Rhysida immarginata; assembly: GCA_023313115.1. Lineage (NCBI taxonomy): Eukaryota > Metazoa > Arthropoda > Chilopoda > Scolopendromorpha > Scolopendridae > Rhysida > Rhysida immarginata. The sequence continues at coordinate 955,399 of JAHWFO010013268.1, read as the reverse complement.
ACAATGGGCATGTCTGTAAAATTAATGTGAACAATCTCTTAACTTTTTCGTATTTCTTCTTTATCCTATTTTGTCAGGGAATCCTTGCAGGGTGTTTTAAGCATTTATTTTTGTAAGCAAATAAAGTCCGTTGTCCTCCCACAAAAATTTTGATTGGTCATTCTTATGCCATATAGAATTACCTTTTTTCCCTCCAGTAACCATGATTTAAACAGAGATCATTGAATACATGACACATAAATCATATTTCTGAATATTCTTTTATTTAAAAGTATGTGGTATCGTTTCCTCATTAATAAAACAGTGAGTTTTCAATTCTAACTGAGCTTTCAGTTTATCATTCTATTTTTCCATTTATATTCAAAAAAGTTTTTGATTTCATGTTTTCGAAAAATAAAGCTAAAAGGTGAAGGACTCAACCCTCACTCCACGAAAATTCATTTGGAAAAACGAGGATTGAGAATGATGATCGCTCCTGTAACCAGGAACCAAAGTAAATTAATTCGTTGCCAGGGGTGATCGAAAAGCCTTAATTAATATCGAAAAAAGGAAGAAAACCGATAATGATCTAACACCAAAAACAGGACGAAAATAGAATTTCCAAGAAAATTTTAATAAAAACTAAAATTCTCCCTAGCGTCTACATGACTGAATTGATATAAGCAAAAGTTTTTCTACAGAAGCTTATTTTTATTTGAGTGAGACAATTATATCTAGCGCAATATTAATTGCACATCAATCTGTTGATTTGTTGTAAAAATTGTTATGAAAAGAAAACAAGAATTCTTTGAATGAACTCAACTTGTAACACTTATCCATTTCTAAAATTTAAAGAAATTGATACGATAATAATGCGATATATGAATATAAGAAATTTTGATAAGACCAAAAAAAAAAAGAGAAAATCACCCCCTCTGTTAAATCTGCCAATTAAAAGAGAACAGCGAAAATTTAAAAATCGTAAGGAATTCTTTTTGGAGAACAATAACTTTAAGTGTCGGGTGAAGACAGGTGAGGGAAACTTCCAGGGATTCCTTAGAATGTTTGCTTGGTTGTCGATATCTCCAAAGGCGGTCACAAACAAGATGATCTTGAAGTCGAAGGTTTCCCCATCGGCAGTCGTTAGGCCGGTAAACATTAAATGTTTGGACAACCTGTGTTCGAATTTGAGATAAATCAAGCAACAAGACAGATTGGAGAATTCTCAACACTTGAGGAGAATTTCACTTACGTAAAAAAAATAAACGAAAATGAGGTGACGTTCATCTTTATAGAATCATTTTGAAGTTATTGGGGTAAAATAAAATAACGCAGTAAGAGCACTACTTTTCATTTCGGTTTATCATTTAGACTATGTCACTCTGAAAAAAAATTATTCATCTTTTAATTAAACTGGGTTTAGAAATGAAAAACGAAGAGCTAAATTAAAAAAAATCGATCAGCAGCCTAACTTTAAGACTTTTTCCCCTTCCTTTTCTTTAAGAATGAAAGATTAAAGAATTTTTTTTCATTCCATCCTACATGTCTCCCAAAGACTTTATATCCTTTTTTTAACAGATTTTATTCATTAAGCCCACAGTTTTCGCGTTAAAAAACCTCCACTCTTATTCTTTTTTTTTCTCCTTTTTATTTTTATTTTTTCTTTCTTTTTTGGGTGGAAGAGGAGGAGAACCCATTACGAGCAACAGACACTTTTCTCTTTCGTGGTTGCGTTCTCTGAAGAATCGCTGCGGAAGTGGAAGAAATGTCTTCCCCAATTAAATTCTTACTATCTCCTTTTAAGACGGCTGCAGGAAGCGTTCATGGTTTGTGACCACATCTTCCAACAAGAGAAACTTCGAAGAAAATGGCTCATTGTGACGAAACCGGTGGGCTGAGAGGGTTAGTGTCGGAAAATTCGCATCTTTCTTTTTTCTCCCGCTCTATTTTTATTTTCGAGTGGAGATCTCGAATTTGAAAGCATAAAATTCTTCAGTTTCCTTCTATGAGTACAATGCAGATAAACTCTCTTAAAAAGTACGAACTTCTGTTAAAATATAATGTTGGTTTAGCTGAAAAATTTCTATATTATAATTTCTATATGATAATCGTATATTTAAATTTTAAAACGCTAAACATTTTATTTAAAGGAAATTATTTTTTAAAATGTTTTATTTTTGTCCGTGCAGTTCTAAAAAGTTTTTGTTTTTTACATTAAAAGCCATCGAAACCCTAAAAATTTTAAATGCAGTATAATCTCATTAACACGTAATGCCATAGGACCACGTAAAATTTGTCTTTAGCAAATAAGTGAAACTGAAAAACATGATGAAAGAATTTTAAAAAAAGGTTTAATACATGTTTAATTTGTATATGTTTAGAGATTTTATAAATTTAAAGGTGAGCTGTACATAATCGTTTTACGAAAAGTAATTGGCAATTTTGGCTTGCTTTTCTGTTGCTTTAATTATTTTTCAGTACTGTAATATAATTAAGCATTTTAGCCGGAACATTTGAATTGCTACAAAAGAACTTTTTAAGATCGTAGATAATGTTGAAGGTGGGATGTTATGATGGTTTGCTAGATCTTTATTCTTCACACCACTTTTCACCTCTTCTATGATTTTTAACTTGGTTTCCCCATTGTTTAATTGGCGTTCTTTTTTCTTTATTTGTTGCCATCTTGCTTCAATTGTTACACTAATTCAGAGATTGAAAACATGCCTCCATCCAAACGTGCTCAAAGCACGTGCTTGTCGAATGTCGTTCAAGGAGCATTGTACTTTAATTGGTTAATTCAGGACAAGTTGCTCTTGAATCATGGGATGTAGCTAATATGACATCATGTGATGCCAATTTTTTTACAACTTTCAAATCATTCAATATAATCGAAAAAACAGTAACACAACTATATTTACTGTATGGTTTTTCGTATAAATTATTCGTATCAACAGAATGAGGTGACAAAACAGTTTGTGTAAATATGATATTTTATTATAGAAAGTGCTCTGAAAGGACCAGGACTTGAATTTGTGTTAAGCGATTTTTCGTGTTAATCAAGTTTGTGTTAAAGAAATTATACAGTAGTGTCATCCTTTATCCACGCTTTGTTAATGCTTTCTAAAAATCCACTCTATATTGTTTTATATTGTATGTAATATATAGGATTCTGTGACTTAATACATTTCTAAATAGTTCTCTAGTGCAACAATAATTTTATAAATAGAAAATTTATTTGAGCAAGAATTGAAAGATACGAGCAAGACCTAAAATGATCATATGATCAGTGCATTTACGATTATCTTTTGATATACATATAATGATATTTAACTATGAAATTGATAATATCGCGGTTAATTACATGAAATTGATTGATTATAAAGGTCGTACTCCTAGGAGCATGAAATCAGTGCACATCAACGTTTTGTGCATGAACTCCTTATGAAACTATCTAATGAAATGTTTTGGGAAATATTATTAGGATAAAAAATATTCCCTTTACTTTTTTTAACCATTGTTTTTGCAAAAACTTCTCTTCTCGACGACGAATGTAAGAGACGTTGTTTTGAAAAGTGACTGTAAACATGACATTTAAATGTATATGGAGAAAAGGCTGTGATCCTCCAGATATTAAGTTAATATTTTGCGACGCATTATTTTTAAAAAAGTGTTCTAAGAAGATTCAAGAGTCATTTTCGAGGTGCTAATATTTTTTTTCCCAACAAACTTTTCAACATGTTTAGAATAACAACATGCTTAGAATTGTGGTACTTCTAAATTGAAGTTGATGATTCCTGCATTGAAAACCTTACAAGGTCTTCATGGACAAAAATATATATAGATTTTTTACATCCAAAGATTAGTTGTCAAATAAAGCATAACAATAGACCCTATTATGATAAACACTTAATTTATTTGAAGGAATATAGAGGGTTAGCAAAAAAATTTTAGTATATATTTCTTTAAATTTATGTTATTTCACATTGATAAAGCATATGAAATGTGTTTATGTGTATTAGAGCGTCACCTAAATTTATGCGTTTATGTGTATTAAGGCGGATTTTTGTACTAAAATTTTTTATTTAATAAATATCAAGCGCATTAGTTGAATTATCTGTAGTTCAAATTTTATCTCATTTGGACAAATAGAACGCATTCTACAGCCCTCTGAAGTGTGAAAATTATTTCTTGCTAACCCTGTATATTTTTCAATAATATTTACCGCTAAGTTTAATTTACTAGAAAAATATCAAATCATTTTTTTCCTTCATTAATTAACAACTTAATTTCACTTAAACTTAAGCTGATATAATATTCTTCTCTCGAATATAATTTACAGGATATCATTTATAATGTGCTTGCTTATACAGGGTGTAAATTTTAAGTTGACAAAGCAGAATAACTCGAAAAATAAGCTTCACACGAAAAAATGCGTAGAATCCAAAGTTGATTATTTTCGAGGGGGCATCTGCTGGTGCTAAAATTAGCCCACCCCCCCCGGCCCCTGGGGGTGGGGCGGGGGGCAACTTTAAAATTTCAAAAGAGAACCCCTATTTTTTATTGCAGATTCAGGTCCTACATAAAAAACTACGTACATTTTGTCTGAAACATTTTTTTTTATTTTTGGTAGATGGCGCTGTAATTCAAGAAAATCCATTTTCTCATTTTTGCGTGGAAATGGTTACGGAGAAATAAAAAATACTTATTTACTTCGTAAATTTTGCCGCAAAGTTATTATTTTATTATTTTTTGCCGCGGATTAGGATAATTTTGTTTTGTTTCGTGGTCATGAGGCCACACAACTTTATAATTATCAAACAAATCAACTGATTAGCTAACTAACTAACCGAACATCCTACGTACTAACGAGTGAACTCATCAACTAACAGAGTAAAAAAGTAAAAGACTGTGTAAAGATGAAGTTATTCCCGTTTAAGATTTGGTGGTCCTTAAAAGGACCGATTGTTTTCGTTTTATTTTTTCTTATTTGCAAATACTTGCAAGTAAATGAATTTCGGGGTGCTTGTATTTCCAGTGAGTCCCCTCGCCTCTCACTTTCGGCCTGCTTGTTGTCCTTAAATCCCTTGCATCTCGCCGTTTTATGAAATTAAATGTTCAAATTGATGATCTCCAACTTCGATGCATTTATTGACTCGTTTTGTAAATTCCTGAACACATCTTGATAACATGTCTGGTGCAATTGCAGCGCAAGCATCTCTTATTCTTTGAATCATGTTTTCGCGAGTGGTTGGCGTTTCCTTATAAACGATATCTTTGAGGTAACCCCATAAGAAAAAATCTGGCGATGTAAGGTCAGGCGATCTGGCTGGCCAATTCACAGGACCTTCCCTGCCGATCCAGCGACCATGGTAAAGTCGATGTAGTACTTCGCGCGCTACTAATGAATAATGCGCTGGACAACCATCATGTTGAAAAAACATGTGTTGTCGAAGTTCAATACTCACGTCTTCAAGTAGATCTGGTAGTTCATTTTCAAGTAGGTTACGATATTTGTTGCCATTCAAATTACCGTCTATAAAATATGGACCGATAAGTTTATCGCCAATTATCCCACACCAAACATTAATTGACCAAGGTCGCTGATGGTTGACTTCTCGAATCCAGTGTGGGTTCTGTTCACTCCAGTAATGCATGTTATGTCGATTAACTTCCCCGTGGTTTGTGAATGTTGACTCATCGGAGAAAAGAACTCGTGCAAAAAAATGTTGGTTTGTTTGCATCTGCTGAAGTGCCCAGTGACAAAACGTTAGACGGTTTTGGTGGTCATTGCCATGTAGTTCCTGATGCATAGATACATGATATGGATGAAATTTGTGGAGCTTCAGCATTTTCCAAACACTCATATGTGAAATTCCTGAGTGCCTTGATATTTCTCTTGTGCTCGCATGTGGATTATGAGCCACAGCAGCTAGGACTGACACTTGATTGTTTTCTCCACAAACAGTAGCTGCACGGGTTCTTTTTTTCTGGTTCACACTACCTTCCGCAGTAAATTGTTTAATAACTCGAACAAAAGAAGACCGTGATCGCGTTTGGCCAGGAAAACGCTGAGCATAAAGCGCGACTGCATTATCAAAATTTCTCCCACTTTCTCCATAAATGTACACCATCTCAATTTTTTCTTCCACAGAAAGATAATTCATAATGTAAATTCAAAAGCAATACGGCGTTGTACACTCACAAAAACAGTTGAAAAATTACAATCTTTTCTTCTAAAGATCAGAATTTAAAATGTAAACATTCTGAAAAAAATGCCAATGTTTACGTTATTTGTTTGTTGACGAAATGTCTTCAAATTACATTGTAGTTAAAACAATGTAGGAATCGAAATGAATAATAAATTAGTTATTTCCACGCAAAAATGAGAAAATGGATTTTCTTGAATTACAGCGCCATCTACCAAAAATAAAAAAAATGTTTCAGACAAAATGTACGTAGTTTTTTTATGTAGGACCTGAATCTGCAATAAAAAATAGGGGTTCCCATTTGAAATTTTAAAGTTGCCCCCCCGCCCCACCCCCAGGGGCCGGGGGGGGTGGGCTAATTTTAGCACCAGCAGATGCCCCCTCGAAAATAATCAACTTTGGATTCTACGCATTTTTTTCGTGTGAAGCTTATTTTTCGAGTTATTCTGCTTTGTCAACTTAAAATTTACACCCTGTATAATAAGTTTCTTTAATGTAAATAAATCCTCCTCTTAGCTGATTCATCCGAATAAACATGCGATCCAAATCCAAGCCACAGATAAATATATTAATTTCGTGACTTTAAAGGAATAACAGCATCCTATGAGTTTCTCTTTCTCTATCTATCTATAGAGGCTATCTATGGTTCGCTCTCGTCATGAAAATGTTTCCTCACAAACGACTCTTGAGCGAATACCGAGTACGGAAAATGTTTCAAAAAGGGCCTCTAGGATTGATTTTAATCTCTAGGAAGTAGAGTGATTTAAATCCATGAACAACACGTAGGACTGAACATCTGCGTGTGCATGTGAGTGTGTATGACTCACAAGTGAGGCCTTTAACATTCGCTAAAATTCATCATTAATTATTTCCTAGAGGTTTCATTTAAAACGGCACTCTAAACAGTCGCCGAAGATCTACGATGTTGGAGAACTCCGCTGTCAAAGAAGAAATGCACTTCCGGCCAACGCTTAACTACGAAACGAACGATAAAAACACTCGAGCGCTTCCGCTTGGCTCCCCTATCCACCCCCTCACTATACTCTCTCTCTCTCTCTTCCATGAATGTTGCATGAACTCGTTTTCGGGTAGGACGGAAAATTCATTTGTTGTTTATCGGCCCCGCTATATATTCTTCAAAAAGATACGCGCTTAATAGCTATTTCTATAATAAGTCATTCTTATTTAAGAAAACTTTTATTCAAAGGAAAATAAAAAAGGAGCTTTACTTTGGGCTGTAAGCATAGAAAGTATAATAATGTTAATTTCAATATAGTACGAATGCGTATTAATAGCTTAACTCGTAATACTTCCAGTGCGTATTAATAGCTAAATTATTTGACTGTGTAGTTTGCTTATCGCACTCTTTACTGAAAAAAAACAAACAAACAAAACACCAGGGCGGATATTCGACATGTTGGAGCTGGTTTTTGATAAAGACTTATAACTCGTAATAATGATGAAAATAAGCTTTGCATAAAAATTTTGAATATATGTGCGAAATTTAACGAATAAACATGATGTTGGGTCTAAATGAGTTCTTTTTGAATATTATAGACCATTTATTATTTGTAGACGAGCAGTCCACGAAATCTTTGTAATGCCGACACTTAATATTTATCAACGAATTCTATATATCCGTCTGTCCGCACTTTTTTATAGAAGACATATTATAAATAGATTGAATGCGCCTTTCATCGCTGATTACGAATTTCACACCCAAATTTCTAAGAGACCAATAGTTCTCGAGATATCGGCCAAAAATAAAATTTCCGAAATATGTCATTTCTAGAAAATGGTGAGTCATACCAAAAAGCAGTTTCATATATAAAATCAATAATTTTTTTTAACGACCAGTGATCAATATTCCGACGGATACTATCGAAAAATCACAATAATCGAATATCAATATTCAATATACTAGCAGATATCTATACGACGTATATATGTGCATTCAGTAGACTCAATAATAAGCATAAATTTGAAAAAAAAAAATCAAAATTGAACCAATCTTTACGGAAATATAGCATATCATAACCGGCCGGAACATATCCACTTAAACATCTTCTAAAACATGCTCATAAAAAAATCGAATTCACTCACCCAGACATACTATTGAATACAAATATCCATTCATATTTTCCATAAAGTAGCCATAAACTTTTTAAGTTTGTTTTGGTAATGATAGCTTGCTTATTTTAACCTGGTTTTATTTTAATTGTTTATCCTTGCAGCGATCTCTTTTAGCTGACCGGATATACCGTACGGTTTTCTAAATCTCTGTCTTTTGATGTTTGCTTGTTGTGTGAAGAATTTTTCATTAAGTATTATCTCTTAATTACCATTCCGACCATCTTAATAATACAGACTCTTTAAAACAGGGATGGTTAATATTTCTTTTTAAAAAAGTATTTTAATTTTTATTTTTTTAAAATGCACTGCAATTTAGACGGTGAAAGAATTTAGAAATCTCAACCAGAGATTAGGTTAATCTTATAGAAGGTATTTAAATCTCGGCAATTTCTCAACTGATTATAATGAAATTTTATTTCTGAAATATAAACCGAATGGTATTAATTGTACTCATTTAAAGGAACATAATTAATACAGCATTATTAATAGCTCTCTTAAAGACTAAATAATTATCATACATCATATTTAATATGATTTTCAAAAAAGTCGATGATAAATATGCAGTAATAGCAGAGGTACCCGGCGTTGCCCGGGATAAATACACTTGCAGATAAGGAGAGCAATATCAAAAAAATTAAATTATAACTCCCAATTGGTTAAAAAAAATACTCAATCAATACAATACAGAGCAAAGGGATTATCCATTCTACTAAAAATACCAGGAAGTCTAGGTGATATACCGGGAATATATCGAAACTCTTCTTGACTTGCCTCACCACTCTGGAGCATCACCAGATACTTTAGACTCAAGCGTAGAAGCTCTTATACCCTGTTGCTCTATTCGAAACTCATTTAACCCATTGCTTGTAAGTCCACCAATCGGAGTTAATTACTTTTCTCTGATTGGTGGACCCCTCCCATATATACCAGGTGTTGTAACCATTGTAACTCTGTAGTCGTTCATAGTTCCTGATGATAAGTTAATACTCGAAACGCGTTGAACATCAATAAAGACGCTACCAATATTGCTATTCCTGGACCTTCTCTTTTTATTTATTCGAAACTCCCGTTGTTCAGATGTTTCAAACGCCCGTATAGCTTTTTCTGTTTTAGTTGCTGAGTTTCTCCGACCAATACTCGTTCTTTCTCTTTCCTTTCCAGACACATAATTTTTTGCCAATCGTCTGGACGTTTGATAGGGAGGTCAAGGGAGACACGCCTGACTCCTATGCCTAATCAATAGACGCTGCCTTAATAATGTTCTGCCACTGCATCTTCTCTTAATGCTCATTATCAATAATTCTTGGAAACGAACGTTCAGCCATCGCATTATCAGCATCTCAGTTTCCAAAATATACACTGTCTCACAGAATATAATCAAAATGTATTTTTAGGAAATGTTTGGATCTGCTGTGCTACCAAATAAGCTAAGTGATAACCGCGGCATGGCTCGGACTTTTTTTTTTTTATTTTTTGAAATATCTTAAAAATAAACACATGAAAACGCTTAGAATTAATACAGTAAAAATTCTTAATGGAAATTTGAAAACATTTTTTAAAGGCTCACAATGGATGGACCTCTCCAAGGATGCCACTGCTAGTCTAAATAATTTCTTACTCACGTAATCTTACTTTAGATGTACACTTGATGTTGTTGCAATTCTCTTTCTTCTCTCGATGTCTTGAATCAAAACTTGGCCATTCATCTCTTTCTGTAGTCTAGCGATCGCCGATTCTCCTACTGACATGCTTACCAGTTGTTCAATACACCACGGAGCTAAAGGAGTGCTTCCTCTGTCGTCTTTCCACTCTTTCTCAATAGTCTGCTAACTCTCCATTATCTCCAGTTTCTGATCATTTTTAAATATTTTCAAGAAATTGTTAAGTACTAACAACTCTGTTCTCTAAGAAAAGCCTGATCATTGCACAAAAGAATTCTCTTTTCTAAGAATAGCCTGAATAACAGGAATTCTATGCAATGAATTCAATATTGCACAAACTTTGCCTTGCATTGTTGGTCATGAGACATATATTGTTGATCCTTGCATAGTGTTTGTGCGTTGCGTGTTGACACCATTGTTGATACCCATTGTTGCACAAACTTTTATTTGCATTGTTGGTCATGAGATATATATTGTTGTTCCGTGCAGAGTGTTTGTGAATTGCGTGTTGATACCATTGTTGATACTTATTGTTACAAAAACTTTGTCTTGCATTGTAGGTCATGAGATATTTCTCATTATTATGCCCTGCCATAACCATGAATATCGATTTTTTTATCAATAATTATTATTTTTTCGAAATCTGAGGTAGACAGTGACCTTCCTCATGCTTTGAAGGTCATGTATGCGAAATTTTATCAAGATCGGGATAAAACTGTAGATTTGTATAAAAAACATAATAAACAAACAAACAAACAAACTAACCCACAAACAAAGAAACAAACAAACATCCTTCTTTATATATATAGAAAGATTTACTTGTGTTAACATGAACAAATACGGAAACGAAATATAATGAGCATATTTACATCACGGAACCTTATGAACCAAATATATTTCTTGCATATTCGTCAACGATAACGCAAGTGAAATTGTTCTACAAAAAATGCATTCTCCTTTTTATATATGTATTTAAGTTTCATGCGTATTCGTTCGAGATAATGCAAATTAAATTGTTGTACAAAAAAAATGCGTTCCCGTATTTATATATAGACTAGCTGATCTACCCGGCGTTGCCCGGGATAATTATAGTTATAGGTCAGCAGAACAACCTCAAGAAGGATGTTGATTTGCTTCAGTTAACACCTGCAATTGTTTCGGGTATATAAAAAAGATTGTTATGGTTTCTGGTGCTTGGATCCGCCAGCCGAGGGAGCTGAAAGTTTGTTAGGGAGCTGAAGGAAGACACGTGTATCTCCTTTGCCTCATCGAGAGAGACTGCCCTATCTATTCGTCTATTATATCCATTTCCTGTTCATTGTTAATAATTCTTGGAAATGAATTTTCTGTCATTGCATCATCATTTTACGTTCATTGTTATAATTCTTTGAAATGAACTTTCTATCATTGCATCATTTTGTGCTCATTGTTATTGATAAATTGCGTATTAATAATATTGTTGATGCGAACACGACGGGCCTATTGTTGCACAAAATTTGCCTTGCATTGTTGGTCATGAGATATATTTTGTTGGTCCGTGCAGAGTGTTTGTGAATTGCGTGTTGATACCATTGTTGATACCTATTGTTGTACAAACTTTGCCTTGCATTGTTGGTCATGAGATATTTCAAATTAACATGCCCTGCCATAACCATTATTATTTTTCCGAAATCTAAGGTTTGAAGGTCAAGTATGCCAAATTTCATCAACATCGGAATAAAACTGTAGATTTGTATAAGAAACAAACAAACCCACAAACAAACCCACGAACAAACATCCTTCTTTATATATATAGAAGAAGATTTCCGTTCTTTCTTGGGATCAGATCTCGAGAAAGTTAGTAAACTTCATTGCTGCTTGAGAAATTCAAATTATTCAAATTATTTCAGAATGTCCTAAAAATACTAATAGCGTCATATTAAAGGGTTCAACAACGACTGCAGTAATCAATGCTTAATAATGGTCAAAGTAATCCCACTCTACCTTTTCTCATAAATTGTTAACTTGTACTACATTAAAATTTAATTAAAGGCAAAGATTTGTTGCTAGCAAATAAGTTAAAAGCATTAACTTACGCTTAAAACATCTTTAAAGTAAAATCATATAAATGTAATATAGGGGAGAGGGGCAAATTTTTATTTAAATTCACTAATATTCTGAGAGTTAAAGTTTCATGATGTAATAGAATATTCTTAAAATGAGAGGCTTCAAAGCTTTGAAATCATTTGAAAATATAGTTAATGTCGAATTTTAACAGTTTATATAATATTAAAAGTCATCGTTTATTCAGGACTGCAGTGATACTCATAGTTAGTGCCACCAGGGGAATTCAAACCGAATGTAACAAAGTTTGAAAGCTGATTTTGGAAGTCGAGTTGTGTAACAAATGTTATAATTTAACATAGGTCGTAATCCAATTGGGTACAGTTACAACAGATCAAACAGTTGTATTTGCGTAGTAGGAAATAGGTAAATAAAACATGCGTTGTGATCTTATAATAGATGTTTACTTTAAAAGCATAAGAGAGTACAGTATGCGATTTAGGAAAACAAATGTTCAAAATGTGCCCCTTGAGCCTAAAAGAAAGCATGATACATACGAATCATCGAATCATTAACATCGAATCATTAACACGAACGCGTTGCGATGCGTCTAGTTCTAAGAATAGGATTGTCCAGGGCTGCACCCATTATATTTTCTTCAGAACATCTACATTATGATTTCCATCAATATGTATCGATTGACTATGGTAAATGTACCAGTAGCTGACAATGTACCAGAAATTGACACTGTACGAGCTTTAATAAGGTAACAGGACAAGAAAAGAGACTGGTCCTGCTACCTGCTATTAAACAATATATTAGGTTTCCCAGAACAGCAAAAAAATAGAAACATTGCTCCCTATAATGCCCTTACTGAGTCGAAAAAACCTAACAAAACACAAGGCGAGTGTTTGATCTCTTGAATTTATTTCAAGAATGTCATGTGACACTTGAATTTTGTGTGAGCGATGAGGAATACTTCTTGTAGTAACAGAATTTCAGATGACCAATGTATTAACTATTTTAACCCACGGTCAACTACTAAAAACCGGAAATGTACTACACCAGTGATTGATATACCATGTCAATTATTGATAATTTCTGTGTTTAAAAAACAAACAAAAAATATACTAATGTGATGTAGAATGTTGGATAATAATGAAGGAAACATGATGATTTTAAGTCTAACTACTTAATTTACAGTAATTGAATTATCTCTGTCAATTATAGGAAATTGACTATCAATTTCTAGATGATCCATTTTGACATAAGTCTTCTAGGTCCTTTCCACCGTTTATTTTTGTTGGTACTGAATCTTACCACAGAGACGATCAAACAGATAGCCCCCAAATCTAGCAAGGAAGTTTATTGAACATTTAAAACCAGGTGTATTTGAATCGTCGCAATGATATAGTATAAATTATCTTGCAAGAAGAAGGCTAAATATTCTGTTTACTATAATAAGAAGCACTGCACTGGATGAATTTTGCAGGTAGGAGAACAATCGTCAAAAATCAAAATTTTTCATGAACAATTTGTTGCTCAATACATTTGGCCAAGATCTGATGATATTGCACAAATGGGAAAACACCTTCATTTTCTATGGTTTTTGCATTCTAAAGGGACTGGACCGATTTAATTTATCATTTCAAGGAAAAAAAGATAAATAATCTCTATGAACAAATAACAAGGGAATCCCTCGAACATGTATGTCACAGATTTCCACCAAATTGAAATATGTTACTCAATTGAAGCTACAATAGATACTTGCAAAATAAGAGAGTGCGAAATTTTGTTTCTTTCAAAATAAACCACGAAAACGAAAAAATTTGAGCATACATAGTCATCAAGGACTCCATTGTTATAGCAGTGTGTGTGTATTAATGCGCTTCACGGAACTTCTTTCTTCCCATACTCAGCAATAAGCACGAATCCACTTCACATGAAATCAATGGAAGCAGACAGCAGCAGATGACAATTGAATGGCTTCTCAAGTTTCTAAATAAACTTAGTTTTTAAAAATAGATTATTACAATTAGCTAATTGTCTTCCAGTAAAAAATGTATACGGTAATTGATAACCATTTCCTTAATTTATTATTTCATTTTATTAAGTAATTCGGTAACCAAACACGGGGCTGGCTTCATGTGCAACGTCGAGTAATGTATGTTCAAAAAAGCACAATTTTAGTTAATGTTAAATAGTTTACACAATTGTTAAGCATTGTTAAAAATGCTTAATTTTATTAGGTCATTAGAAGCTACTTTTAAAATATCGTTATTTTTTTTAAATATGTAATTAAAATGTGTAAATAATAAAATAATTAAAATAATATTTTTTTAAAAAAATAGTAAAAAATGTGTATTTAAAATGTTGTCAATTACGGGTGAAACTGCTTGTCAACTTCTGATACACTATTTGTCAATTTCTGGTGAATCATGTATTAGTTAGGAAAAAATTTAATAACCTAACAGCTTTTAAAGATAAAATAATTTTTAGAGCTTGGCGCATTCTGCATTATATTTACAATTTAATGTTATAACTAGAAAAGTTTCAAAATGCAATTTGATGTATATACACACTATCGTTCCACCCTAATGTCTTAAACAGTCAATTATTGATACATCTATCCTACAACACTTTCAAAACTTTCCTTTCTTATAGTTCTGTAACGAAGTGAAATAGGATCTCGTTCATATACAGATATCCACTTAAGGTTAGTTATATCTCATTGTGTATCGGATCAAAAGTAACCAATAGGCTATTTTGGATGCTCTATGTATATCTTATAGTAATCAAGTTCACCTGAGATGAACCTAACCTAGAAGACACTCGCAAAACAGCAACAACGTAAAATGCGACGGAATTTAATTTTATAAGGTAAAATGTGAATTAAGATTCTTGGCTCTTCTCCACCTTTTTTTTGTTACTCCTCCTTCAAAGAAGTGTTTTCTGTAAAAGTCTGAAGGTAAAAAGGGGGGATCATGATCGAGTCATTAATTAAGAACGTTTAGTCCCTCACTCTGTCAGCATCGCTTGAGCAGCGACGCCATTAACCTGAAGGAAATTAACTTTCATTACGCCATTAATCCAATAGAAAAACTAAGGAAATAATTGCGCACAGAGTCAAAGGATTGGTCGATCATCAATCTTGCCATCGTCTCTCCTTTTTCCCCCTGCGTCTATTCGTTTATTGGCGCCTCTCTGATCTTAACCATGACGACCGATTCTCCACTTTGTGGTAAAAGGCGAAGCAAAAATGTGAAAAAAATGCTTATCCTAAGATGTAGACTGAGATTTACCTCCGATAGAAGGGTTAATGAAATTCCATCTCTCGGTGTTCAAAAACAGATTGGCTATTAAAAAGGTGATTCTCAAGATTGACTTGAATGTTCCCAAACTCTTCGATAGGATGCAAGAAGAAAATGCCAATGAAGGCTTCCGAGATGGCGGTTTCCATGCCAATGGCTTAATTTTTCTTTGTTTAAAGATCAGTCTGAACGATAAATAACGAAGTAGAGACAATGAAGCTCACTGGGGTGCATTCTAATTAAATCATTAAATCTGACTTTAAAATCTCAATCGAAATCAATGCTAGAGCCAATTAAAAACTTTATAATCATATCCGATTTTTAATCTGATATTATAATTATTCAGTAATTAATTGGCAGGCATTCTTAAGAAATGAATGATAGATCAATGATATCAAATAACTGATAGACTACCAATGTGCGATTCCAACATAAAATTACAAAATTAAAATTGATCAACGAATTTCAAGCAACCTCCGTCCTGTGATTTGCTGGGTTAATATCTAGAATTTCTACTTCACAGTTAATCG
Organism: Rhysida immarginata; assembly: GCA_023313115.1. Lineage (NCBI taxonomy): Eukaryota > Metazoa > Arthropoda > Chilopoda > Scolopendromorpha > Scolopendridae > Rhysida > Rhysida immarginata. The sequence continues at coordinate 939,536 of JAHWFO010013268.1, read as the reverse complement.
ATATGGACTGTCAGTTGAATTTGACGTTACCAAGGAAACAACTGTTTCTTTATGGAGAGATGTCAAACAAAGTAAAATAACCGTGGGATTACCATTATGTTACTGAATCGTTAACTATCAAGTGAGAACAAAATAAAAATCAGAATTTGAATGCAGCTCTCTAGAGTCAGCTGGATTAAAAACACGAACGGGACTTCTCTCTACCAGAATTCTAGAAGTAATTTTGCTAATTTTGCTTCTGATCGACTATCATTTATAACAGAATCCCAATGAAACAAAGTTAAAAAAAATTCTATTATTTGAGCCCAATGAACAGGTGTTTTTAATCTGTTTATCTAATAGTTGTTTCTTTTATTAGAGGTTACAAAAGATATAATTAAGGATATATATAATTTGACGATTTTTAATTCAGATTGTTAAACTGAAATGGTCAAGCAAAGCATTCTAAAGATATTCAAAATAGTTATATAAATTAAAGAGAGAGAGAGATAGAGAGAGAGAGAGAGAGAGAGAGAGAGAGAGAGAGAGAGAGAGAGAGAGAGAGAGCAAAGTCTAAATCAAAGGGCAAATTTTTTGGATCAATCATAATTAATGAAGATCCATCCCTTTTGAATAACCTTTGATTATATAGGTGCATCTATAGAAACCAGCAAAAAATAATAATTAATGACAGAAATTTTGAAGCTATTAAACCAGAATGTGAATTCGGTGCAAAGGCAAATTATTTGCTTGAAGCAATTACCGAACAATTTATCCCACTTATGATTCTGAACGATGATGGGTTCCAATTTTTGTAATGCTTTTTAAAGGTTAATGCAATTTCCTAAATTGCCTTAATCAATTAGGACGAAATCACCATTCACCCTAAATGAAATTCTTTACCAAATAGACATGGGGTCATTTTATGTATTAAATCGCCAGGATCCTCTTTAAATATTATTATTAATTGGTAATAATATTCATACTAATTAATTAATTGAGTTAGTGGCGCGAATCAAAACCAGTGGCATGAATCATCCTCACATGCCAGTAATTATGCTTAAATTAGAAGACATTTTATTTTTATTAAATACCGGATGATTCAGTCAATTTCTGACCATTTCACTCGAATGACGTGCATTTGGGATAAACAATTGAAAGAATATGAGCGCCATATCGAATTTCTAAATAGTTGGAGTTTGTATTGTTGCAACGGCGCTGCATGAAAATCGTATTGTTGAAAAATGGCACCCGCTTTATCAACAGAGCAGAAATGCAAGGTTGTCGAATGGTATTTCGAGACAAAATCACCTGTAACCGTGCAAAGAAAGTTCCGGAAGGAGTATAAGTGTCGAGACGCACCAGGCAAGCAAGCAATCATTAATTTGGTCAAGCAATTTCGTGTTAAAGGCAAGAAAAAAGGCGGGAGCGAAGCTCGTGTTCGAACGGCCGAAGTTGTCGAAAAAGTTCGCACAAGGTTGGTCGATTCCCCGACCAAAAAATCTGTTCGCCGCTTATCCATTGAAGAAGGGCTGTCGTATACCAAGACGTGGCGAATTTTGAAAAAGGATTTACACCTGTTACCGTAAAAGATCCCTGTTTATCAGGAGTTAACAGACACTGGAAGACAGAAGCGACAACAATTTGCGATGGAGTTTGGAGCAGAAATGGAAGCCAATCAGGACATTGTAGACAACCTGTGGGTGTCAGATGAGGCCTTTTTCCATCTGTCAGGTGACGTTAATAAACACAACGTTCGTTTTTGGGGTTCCCAACACCCTCATGAGATCCATAAGTCAGCTCTTCATCCACGAAAGGTTATGGCTTGGTGCGCGATTTCCAAAAGAGGCATCATTGGTCCGTCCTTTTTTGTGGGCACCGTAACGTCACAGGCTTACCTTAACATGTTGGTAACCTTCTTCATCCCCGAGCTGCGAAGGAGGCGTATACCGCTTCGACATCAATGGTTTCAACAGGATGGGGCTAGGCCTCACACCACTAATGAAGTGCTAGACTTTCTCAATCAGAAATTCGGAAATCCTGTCATTTCAAACAGGTTTCCAGATCGATTCGGGGGTGGCTTTCTTTGACCCCCTACGAGTCCTGACCTAAACCCATGTGATTTTTATCTCTGGGGGTTCCTTAAAGACAGTGTGTTCACTACAGCACCAAGAACCCTAGACCAGCTGCGACAAAGCATCGTCGACTGCTACTCTTGTGGATGTAGAAATCCTGATAGAGTTATGAACAACTTCACCATTCGGCTGCGAGCAGTTCAAAACGTTCGTGGTGGCTACATTGACCATATCATCAAGACTTTTCCACGGGAATAAAAACTCCGAACTGCCTAAAATATCATACTGAAATGCTAAGTTTGTAAAGATTAATGGGTCAATAAATCATAGTACTGAAATGGTCAGAAATTGACTGAATCACCCTGTATAATATAGAGTTTTTACAAACGTTGTAAAAAATATATATATTGACCTAGCAATTAATGAACTGAAGATGCTTTTAATTGTCCTCATTCTTTGTGGGAGAATAATGACCAATTCATTTTTATATCAATCTGGTTGACATCATTATTATGTTAAACACACTTTTCCTGTTTGCTTTAATTTCGCCTTTAACCAATTTTTAAATTTGTATGAGTTTATCGATGGAATTTTATGAATATGAAAATTTCATACAAAAAATTTAAATGCGTTGCGTGAATATCATGAATGTCTATATTTATGCATATTTCTTGCATTTCCCTCAAGCTGTGAAATAATTTGCTTACTTTAAAGAGCATCATGAACTTCATATATCAATTAGAATTCACAAAACGAAAGTGGATAATCTAGCACATCTTCTGAAAGAATTTCTATTTTTAAACGTATCAGGAGATCGAAGGTCTTAAAGTCATCAGAACTCTTTAACAGTAACTCTTATATGATAAACTAAATTGGCCTATATTGAAATCATGTTTTAATCTTTGGAGTCGAGGTGTCCTGTTCTACATTTCACTTGTAATAATAATGAATAGGATAATAACAATGGTGGCAAACTTTGGGGGCGATTGTTGACACGTCATTTGAAATGCTGCATTTGCAATATCGTTACACGTCCTTAATCACAACAGCAGGAGCAGATTGTGAGCTCAAGTGTGAACTGGACAACTGGACAGTAAACTGTGTACAGGATGGCCTATTATTCATATCGAAAACAAGCGGACTAATATATTATCCAGCTAATGCTGAATCGGTTGCTGACATACAGACTGTGGAACAGCATCTGTATGACGCCTGTAATATGGTTAGAAGTTAATCCTGAGAACTTTGGAAATCTTCTTCAGACCCTGCTTCACTTGCATTGCCACTCCTGAAAACGTCGAAGATCTGTAGTGATCGAAATGGTTGTAGGTACGCCATAATCCATGCAGATTGTGTTTACTGTGAATTTCATACAAGTTGTCTGCGTGTAGTTAGCCTAAACGTGGATAGGGTAAAAGATCTGAACGACTTCGAAAGTGGGCTGCTTAGGTGCAAGAAAAGCAGATTTGAGTATTTCGGAAACTGCTAACATCCTCGGCTTTTCATATGCAGCAGTATCTCAGTGTTCAGAGAATGACAGTTCTGCAAAAAAACTTCAAGGATTAAGCGAAACTGCGGTCGAAAAAGGCTTGTGGATAAAGGGGGTGACAGGAGATTAATACATATCGTCTGCAGCAATAGAATGGCAACTACATACAGATTACAGCTCTGTACAACACAGGTGCACAAAAAATCATATCCAAAAGCACAACACGACGAACCTTGTCCTGATTGGTTATAACGCCGAAAACCATCCAGAGTGCTTTTACTATCACAGAAAAACAAAAAAAAATCTCGCCTATTATAGACTAAGAGCATCAAAATTGGAATCTGGATGAGTGGAAATAGATGGGTTGATTCGATGCGTCTTGGTTCTTTACCCATCATGGCGATGGTATGACGAGAAAATGGCGCAAACAGTACGAATCCATGGATCCTTCTTGCCGTATGACAAAATACAGGCAAAGCGAGGTAGAATAATAATTTTCTCCTGGAAATAAGTGATCCCTAATGCCATTGGAAACCTCTCTTAATGACAGAAGCTACCTGAATATTGTTGCAGACCATGTGCACTCGTTTATGGCCACAGTTTGTTCCTCGATGCAGATAGATATTTTCAACACTACAATGCATCTTATAACCGTGCTCGAATAGGCTCACAAAGGTTCAGTGAGTGACTTCTAGTGCTTCAGTGGCCGACAGAGCATTGGTGGGAGAAGTTGGAAATATCCATTCAAAGCCTACAATCGCCGCCATCCAGTTTGAAGGAACTAATAATTGTTAATGTATCAGTGGGGACCAATATCGTAGTTTCACAGTTCATCCATTCGTATAGTTGTTTCAAAAACAATCAGCGATATTTAACAGAGAGAAATTTTATAGATTGAAATGTATAAACGCTTATTAAATTATTAAATAAAAATCGCTTTGGACAAGTGACCTACGTTTAACACATTCAACTTTAATGTACACATTATACGAATGAAGTTTATTGTAACGGCTTCAAATTACTTTAACAAAAGCCTCAACCCATTTTGTTATGCAGTTTCCAAACACTGGTCATACTGTCGTTTCTTTCTTTAAACAAGAACATTTCATGCAATGCTCAAGTAAATAAATTAATCTGTCAGCATTTACTTTTAAGAAGTTGCTTTTTATGAAACGAAAGAGGGGGACTTTTTCCCCTTCTCGTTCCCCATCAACTGAAAAAGCTTAAGAACAATGGCGAGCGGTTCTTTAAGAAACTTCTTGCTTTTACTAACTTTTGCATTTAATTTAGTCGAGAGAAAGAGAAACGGAGTTCGTTTAAAAGAAAATTCTTTATTAATTAAACTATAAATCTCATCTCCAAAGCAAATAAGGAAACATCTCTTTAATGACTCCATCTCACGCTGTTCTTCCATTCATTTTAATGATGTAAAAACCGTCACCAAATAAGCTTTAATTGCCAGTTAAAAGTCATAATTCGGATGTTCACCCGGCAACATCTGCACTTCGTAAACAACATGGCGACTACTACTCCTCTTCTCTTGCTCTCGCTTTTTCCTTTTTTTTTATAAACTTTCCCATCATCATAATTTCCAATGGCTATTTTTTGTGCTAAACTGGTGGAGAACATTTTTTGATCTGGTTCTTAATATTTCTTTATCACATCCTTAAATCAATGAATTCTTTATTAACAAATAAACATAAAAAATGAATTTATTTTTTTATCCCTTCAAGCGATAATGAGTTCGTTTTATCCTCTGCTTTAGCTCTTTCTGTTTACTCAAGATTAATTACAAATGCAGAACGTTTATGCATCTTAAGCATTAAACGGGCAACGAATTCATTTAAAGTTCTCTTTGCTCTTTTGTTCCGTGTTACATTAAAATTTTCGCCATAGAATAATCAAGTAACTTAATGTTTATAGATCTCATTTTTTGATTAATAAAATGGATGAACGTGTGAACTTTGGATTATTATCCCTTCACTGAACAATACGCCTATACAACGGAGAATTAATTAAGGTAGAAGGTATAATGTCAAAATTCTTTTAAATTATTTTGCGACGTCTGTCATTCTGATGCCAATTTTTTCAATTTTTGTATAAGCTTTTTATAACTTTGCTGTATTAGTTTGTTTAGGTCAAATCTTGTAATCAATATTAAACCAACTTTCCGACAAGCAAGGGAGCTGCAATTTGACACACTTATGCAGAATCGATGACAATTTATGATAAAGAAAAAAATTTTCAAATCGGTTCATTGGTTCGTGTTCTAATGGTACTAACTCATTACTACGAATTGATTGTTGTAACAATTGGACATTTCGTTATGGCGAGAGGTAAATGTATCTATTGTTTATTGTTGCAAAATTAAGCTGTATTGTTGCCACTAAATAAAACATTATAAAAGCTTGGTTTGATAAAACCTTTTTCCTCTTAACTTGTTTAATCTTGACTTCATATTTGGATAGAGCATCAAAAAGTAAGTAATAGGTATACCTGTTCTATTTATTCCAGAAAATTTGTGTCTATTATAAATTTTACTTACTTTTTGATGCTCTATCCAAATTTGAAGTCAAAATTAAATAGTTCGGGGGAAAAAATGGCAACAGCACAACGCGATCTTTTTAACTGGCTTGCGCTTGTAACATCGTTCTAACAATGCAGTACCACGCATTCTCAACTGTTTTACTACTAAAATTCCTGACTTTTTTTTCAGTTTCTAATGTAAATTGTGATTGCTGAGGATCAATCCGTTACAAATGGACGATTTCGAACTGTCGGAACATTATGAACACCCTCAGCGCCATTCCTATCTGATGAACAGTCGCCCTACATCGCAATTTCCATTGCAAGAAACGAAGTCGCAAGACATCCAATACATGTCAATATTATCTCCCTCTTCTCGACAAACTTTTCACAGATCGTCCAACGAACTTGAACGCCTACTTAACGATCTGTTTTTTAAATCCGAAACTGTGGAAACACATAGGTGAAGCGATGGTAGTTTTTAGAAGGATCTTCAACCGTCAACATCGATGTATGAATTGAAATTTTGTACCGATGAACATATACATAGGTTACGTGAATTTGGAGATAATATTGAGCAATGTTGACTTGAAGACTCCTACGTTTCTAGAAACTAATCTGAATTTTTCTCCCGAGATGAAATGCTTCATTTTCGCTATTACCTGCAAGTGTGGATTTTTCTGGAAGGACTTGAGTCTTCCGGCATTACTATTATTGAGTTCTTCCTATTTTTATTGAGTACAATGCTGATTCCTGCTTTCGAAACCTCGCTCATATTACGTTCACATACTCTAAGTTTTTACATATTGAAATCATTTAAAGCTTGCGTATCAACCCCGTAAAGCTCTAGCAACCCAGATTGCTATATTTTCTTACTATAATAGTTTCTGTAGAATTTTGATTAGAATTATATATGTAAAAGTAACTTGATAGCCCGCATATTAAAATATTTTTGAAGTAAAATCCAAAAACAAATCGAAAAACCTTAGGAATGCACAAGTACAAGCGAAAGGTAAGTTAAGACCATAAAAGTTCTTTCGGGTAAAGACCATGAAAGTTCCCTTCGGGTAAAGAAACTTTCTACGAATACAAATGAAACATATTCCGCTACTGCTTCCCTTTAACATAAGGTAGGGATAATTACCATTTTACTACAGATAATATAAAGTATAGCTATAGTATCAATTTGCTATTAATTTGAACAATCTTTAAAGTTTCTCCAGTGTAAAGTCCACTTGGAAATATATAATAATGGTTTATTATGGTTTATTAGAAATTTTGGCGTCGACTACTAAGGTCATTTTGCGCTTCTTACACAAGTTATATCTGTACGCAGCCCTGTACAAACACGAACATCCATGCCCTCGGCGGGATTCGAACCCACGACCAGGTGGACTCGAGAACTAGAAAGCCGACACCCTAGCCCTCTCGACCACCTGGCTGGTCATATAATAATGGACATTTATATTTATAAAGAACATTTTTCATCATGTTATTAAAATTGTTTAAATAACAAGATTTTTATTAAAGATCTCATATAAGGAAGATTTAAAAATTTCCTAAAAATAGATTTCAAAATAAATTTTACAGTACGGATTACAAACTGAATATAGATTAGCAGTTTCCTGGTTACATTGTTTAAATCTTTCTTTATAGCTTAATTTTGCTTCAAACTATAAAAATTAATTCTTTCGTGGCTATAGGGAACAGCTTTAAATCAGTACGAAAGATATAGGCAATAACCGAACGTTTTATAGGTTGCTTTTGCGTCCTAGAAAATCTGCTGAATAGAATCGATAGAAAATAAAAATTTAAGGTGAATAATCCTAACCATTACGGTAGGCAGAGAATAAAAGAAGCGTCAGCGCAAAATAAGGAACGGAAAGTGGTGGAGAGTAGGAAGTAAGAAGAGGAAAAAAAAAGTAAGAAAAAGTAAAAGAAAAGATGAAATCGTGGATGTGTTCGTTGTAGAGAGAGCACCATTAGAAGATGACGAGGTGAGGCGGGATGAATCGGATGAAAATCTCCTTGATCCTATCGCATTAATCATACGGACAAGACCTAACTGTCAATTGGATGAAAATAACAATGGAGATAGGAAAAGGGAGAAAATGTCTTCTTCCATCCTCGAGGTGCGTAAAATACCAAGGATGATGGAGAGCTTTCAATTTTCTTTTATTTTAGGGTTCCGCGTTCGCATTTTATTTTCCCTTCTAATAGTGATTTACGAAAATGACTAGACAATTAAACGAAGTGTTCTCGAATATTTATTTTATATAAATGCTAAGTAAGCAGAATCTGCTTAAAGTTAAATGCGTTATTTAAACCTCCAAGCATATAATGAAATCGTGCGAAATTGGTTAATGATGATAATTTTTTTTGTATTTCTCTAAATATTATTTCTATGTTTGAATTTAACACAGACAAAATTATTATTACACATAGAGCGTTATTTAATTGGGCCACGTAATTTATGGGAGTTTTTGAATTTGTGGCAACAACAAATTCATATTTCGTTTGAATATCTTAGACATTATATATTTAAAATAATATACATGGCAAAAGAATGATTATGTATATGAAAATGAATTATCAGTTTCAATGCAAATTTAAACAGTCTATCATTAATGAAACAGAATTCTGAAATATCTACTTAGACATTATGTGAAAGTAATCTCTCCAAAGGTTAATAAAAAGTGTAATCAAGTCAAAGATATTTTCTCTCATCTTAAATCGAAAACTCCATTAAATTATCATCGTAATCTTGCCTTTCATCGTCGTCGTCGTATGTTAGTTTTTTTTCTTTCTCGGTGTTCCGTTTGGGAATTTGAACATTGACTGGTGCTGCGGCGGCCTGTAATGCAATTCACTCCGACCCGTTTGATTTCAAAGGGGGCCTCAGTAATAAAACAAAAGGGGCAGCCGTGATTAGCTTCCTTATTGGTTGTTACGTGCGGAGAAGCGATCGGGGTAATTCGTGTCACTGTATAATGAAATAAACGTGTGCAGTGTTCTTGCACGAGGGAGAAAACGGAGGAATACAGATTGCCGGAAATCACGTCAATCAATAAATCTGAGCGACCGTAATTCACCCAACCAACCAACCAAGGCAGGCATCCCACCTTCTCTATCCAACTTCTCCTTTTTTATGCCCCTATTCACCTTCTTAAGATAAGTGCTATGGAGCCTATTGACTAATGAAAACAGAATTGTTAAAAGAAAAACACTCGAGCTCTTATATTGTTAAAAACAATTTTAAATTAAAAATTTAAAATTATTTTAATTTCTTTCTGTGAAGAGTTAAACGTTTGATAAAAATTTGCTTAAACTAATCAAGTAAATAAATACTTCTTTTTAAAGGAATTCCCCTAAGTATTAAAATTTTCTTTGAAAAAAGACACTTGCCCGAAAAACAATGGGAAATCTTGAAATGTTTAAAATTGTGTTTGAGATTGCGAAAGCAGAATATAAGATTTAAGAAATTCATAAATGAAAACTGGTGTAATTCTCCAAGTCATTGGTTGAACTATCATATGGTCATGCTATTAGTTGAAAAAATGGAAGGCAATACTTGCAACCTGGATTCGAACCTGGAACTACGATCTTCTTTTTCTTACTTTCGTTAATGGAGAAATATATCATTAATATCATTTATTATCATTAATAAACCACCTATTTACCATTACGTCGTTTATTTACCACTCATTACTAAACCATATTTCTTTATCATTCATTAATAAACCACGTATTTTACTACTCCATTAATTAATGTGTAATGCACAAAGCAATGAAAATGGGTTTTAAATTGGACATCCGCCCCCCCCCCCCCCCGCTAAATTGGTAAGACTGCTAATTGATAAAACATTTTATTGAAATATTCACAAACAATACAACTAAAAAACAAAGTCCAAACAATATATATAAACAGAAGTCCAAAGATATTCGATACAATATAACAATAAAACTTTTCATAAACAGAAAAAATAATATTTGAATAAATGCAAAATATTAAAATTATACCAAAAAAATCTAACTAAATTATTAAAAACAACCACAAATGAAAGAATTATTGATAATCGAAACAATAACTATAACAACACTAACACAAATTTCAAGGAGATCTGCCAAATTTATAAAGATAAATGGGGCAGATTATGTTCCATTTCCTTCCATTTTTTCAAATAACTAGCGGAACCCGTGGAATTTCCACGGAATAAAATGAACCATGATGAGATTGTAGAATAAAATAGAGAATGATTTAAAAATTTATTAAAAAATTCTATGCTTTAAATTTATTAAATATATTAAACCAAAAGTTTATTAAATTTAAATTTATTAAACTAAAAATTTAATAAAAATCTCTAGGAAAACCCGCTGTAAAATTGCAGCAAAATAAAGCCAATTGAGGTGACACGCATTTTAATGGGAAATTATACGATAGATGGTTTGGTTGGTTGGTTTATTAGAATGTTTGGCGTCGACTACTAAGGTCATTTTGCGCCTTTTACACAAGTTATATCTGTACGCAGCCCGGGACAAACACAAACATCCATGCCCACGGCGGGATTCGAACCCGCGACCAGGTGGACTCGAGAACTAGAAAAATTATACGATAGAGGAACAGTCAAAAATAATAGGACATAACTTTCGAACTGTTCAGTGGAGGTAACTAGTAAAAAATGTTGAGTTTGTAGAAGACATGAAATTTGACTCTCATCATTCTTTATATCTCTGCATAATCTTTATGTGAGGCACATCTTGCATAAAAAGACTGTTCAAGCCCAGTTTTAGCTAACAACTGTGGCGTTAAAATTCTGTCACGATCTTCCGATTAAAGTCTTGCAGTTCAGTTGGGTGTTGATCAATTGTATGAATACATACATATTCTTGAGAACATTTTCCGTGATCGCGGTTTCAAAGTGGCCTTCAAAAACGCCAATAAGTGCAGATATGTCCTCAAACCCAGGACACCAATCGACCATGACAACATTTATTCTGCTTGCGGTGTCTACAAGCTTACGTGGCCTACTTGTGAATGTTTTTACTTGCCCCACATGAAAAACCTTAGATGATGAGATCTGGAGAATTTAGTGGTCATGGAATGGGAGCATCTCAGCCACACAAGATATCACTGAACGTAGAATTAGTTTCATTTCTTCGACATACTAATTGTCTACTATTTCTTTGAGAGTGTGACTGCGACGCTATTACATATCGCATATGATTAGTTGCCTGACTAAGAACTGGCCGATTTTGTCTTTCGACACTATTTTCATTGTTTACAGCGAAACGTTGCCTTTTAGCCCCAGCCGTATTTCTACCTAAAGAAGACTGTCTACGCCGCTGCATTTTGAAAAATATATAATTCGGCAATAAGAATAACCTGTAGTTATTAAATAAAACAATTAAATAACCAAATCCAATCAGAGCAACAATAACACCATCCACAACAATTACATAAAACCAAGAATGACAATCAACAATAATACACTCACATTATTGGAAAATTTTTAAAATGCACAAAAACGATAACAAAATGCACTAAAATCGTCACTACTTATTCCTCGAGGCTAACGAGAAAGACAGGCTCGGGCACTGAAAAGTCACCTGATCAAGATAGGTCTATTAACAATGTAACTTTCATTGTTTCCATCTTGAATTTTAACAATCAGTGTTTTTTCCTTTGTTGGAAACAAAGAAGATCGGATTGTTAATAGGCCTATCTTGGTCAGGTGACTTTTCAGTGCCGGAGCCTGTGTTTTTCGTTAGCCTCGTAATTCCTTATGTCACCTAGTGTAACAAAATATATACCAAAACCTGGTCAGAGAACATATCTGTAAACTAAAAAAAAAGCATGCAAATCGGATCTCGAGTTATAAGAAAAGTTTTGCGTTTTATAATATCTATATATAGAAAGAAAATGTCATGATTTAAGATTTGATAAAAAGAAATTGATTAAATATTATTCTGCAAGAAATTCCTAAGAATAGACTTTAACTTCCAGATGGAAGATTTAGCTGATGAAGTACAAGTGATAAAAAAAACGAAAAGTGATCTCAAACATACAAGTCTGCCGAGGGGAAAAACGTTAAAATTAACCAATGAATTTCAGGGACAAAGTAAAAACTTCCACAAAGTAATCATAAAAATGAATTTCTAAAATGAAAATGCGACCAATGCTAAAGATCGTGGGTTCGAATCCCAATTCATAATTAGCGTCCCAGGTTCCCTTAGCAGCACGAGATTGTATGGATTGGAGCGCAAAATTTGCTGCTTTTTCATACAAGATGGTAATATTGTAGCAACGGTCATCACCGCATATATAATCTCTTGTATAAGCTTATTCGTGGTGGCACACAATTCAGTTATGGCATAATAAGCAGAGCCACTAAAGTTCATGTATCAGTTATGACGATTTCAGAGAGGTTTTTTCCTGAGGTGGGTGGAAGCTCGCATTCAACGAAATAGCCCTCCTTAACTCCCGCATAACGTCTTGCATTGAGAAATCTACAGGGTGTTTGTAATTAAACTGACACAATTTGGAGCCATGTCTAGCGGAATATATCAACACCATGTAGACAGAAGGCCTGATAACGGAAACGTCATACATTGTCACATCATCGTTACTCGACCATTGTTAATCCTATTTCTACCAATAATAAGCCCTAAATTTGGTCGACTATTGATGTAACAATGTATGATGTTTCCGTTATCAAGCCTTCTGTCTAGGAGGTGTTAAATATACCAACCAGAATGGGAACAAATTTGGTAGGGGAAAAGAATGGGACGAAGGATTCCGAGGAAAATTTCAGTAACTGAAAATGTCGTCCATAGGAATATTAAAAGAGTAACATTAAAAGAGTAATATTAAAACATGGCGCTGTGTAATATTAAAAGAGTAAAAAACACTGATAAATGAATAAACCATTAAGGAATGACATAACCAAGTACCGAAAGGTTAAACTAAACCATTCGCGGAACCATATTTTTAACCGCCCTATGTTAACATTGTTATTTCTAATGGACCATAATGATACCATTAAACCACGTACCTTTGACCCAATTTCGACTATCATTAATTTTACGTTATATTCATTCATGATACATCATCCCAATTTGTTTCTTATATTACGTGCCATATCTTATTGAAAATTTTTGAGGGTGTCATAAGGGTACCATTAGAGCACGTGCCATTGTTTCGATTACAACCATTTTCAAAATGGTTCATTCCCGGAATCATATTTATCAATGGCGAAAATAGTAATTAATATTCGCTTCTATCTCGTCATTACGATTTGTTTGATATATTACTTAATATATCTCTCCATTGAAAATTGCTAGGTGGGAAAATAGAGGTACCATTTGTCCACGTGCGAATGAACCGATTTAGATAATATTTGTGATTGGTTTGTGCCATGAACCATATTCATCGACTGACGACAACAGATTTTGAAAATCTTTCATAGCCTCGGAGGAGTTAGAGTTAGGGACGGACGGGTGGACAGACAGACAGACACGTTTCCCCATACTGATAGCATAAAGCACCTTTCGGTACTTAATAATAAAGATAGAACTGAATAGAAACATGTTTTATTCAGCATAATCAATCATCTCCCGCCTCATGGGGACTAATGAACGTAAAACAACTTCACAAGCAACACGCGTTGAGGCATGGCCATCAGAGCTGGTCATGAGAATGTCTTCCTGAACTGCCTTTGTTTATACAGCCCGAATCATTGGTGCCAAGGTCAATGATGACTTGCACTAGAAGCTTTTAACTGCTTATTGTGCTAATTATCGCTTATCTGGCCTATAGTAGCGCCAATATAAAAATTGACTTGTGCCATTCGGCAATATGTCTTGATTAGTCCTCCTCCCAAACTTGTGTCATTCCTGTTAGTAGATTGCACTAAAGATAACTCCGAATTGTATCAGTTTAATTACAAACACTGGTTTATATGTTGAATTTTAAGCCAACAGGCATTATTACTTCGTAAAAATTTAAAAGATTTATAACAGACTTTAATATTTTATACGGATGATTGTTCTTAATATTATTAGGAGGACAAATTGAAAAGGGAAGGAAAAATTCCGCGACCCGGATTCGAACCGGGGACCATGCCTATCGCTGGCACTGATCTTACCAACTGAGCTACCACGGATATGAACCGCTTTGCTGTTACAAGATATCCAAATGGACTTCAATGAAGCCACATCTTATATTTGTGTTATTTTCATCAATTTATTTGATGGTTAAAGGTAAGGACTATTCCGACCTTTGAGTCGGGGCCTGCTCTGCCGATTGAGTTGCTATATGGCTTCAATGAAGTCCATTTGGATATCTTGTAACAGCAAAGCGGTTCATATCCGCAGTAGCTCAGTTGGTAAGAGCAGTGCCAGCGATAAGGCATGGTCTCCGGTTCGAATCTGGGTCGCGGAATTTTTCCTTCCCTTTTCAATTTGTCTTTCGAAATCTTGGATATGTTTCTTCAGTTATTATCTTATATTTGAATTATTAGGAGGATTGAAAATCTAATGTCATTTTTGTGGGTTAAGTTTGTGGAGCAGTTTTGAGATATTTACGTATTTTCAATGTAAATTAACTGCATGTAAAAATGAATTAATTATACTCTCTTTTAACTTTTGTAATTTTTTGTCTCCCTGATTTGCGGAAGAAAATTTGTGACATGTCTCCTGTTCGTCTTTGCATGTTGTATGAATTTCGCAAGGAGAACAATTCAATGTTGGCTACCAAACGCATTTTCGCTGATTACCTGAATGCATTGAATGTCCGCATCTGCCAATTTCGCCAAAGTGTGGTCGGGCAATTTTGACCTGTGATACTCCTCGTGCAGGAAGGCCACTTGAGTTGGGAGAATAACCTGCTGTGTGCTAATCCTTGATAAAACCATTAAATAATTATCCGGTCTAATGGTCAAGAAAACCTTAAACAGATAGAGTTTGGATTTCACACACTGTTTCACCTGACAACAAAGCCCTCACTCGTCAAGATGGTTGTCAGGGATTTTGGTTGGGAGGTTCTGTCCCATTCACCTTTATTCATCTGATACTGCATCTGATAATGAACCATCTGATACTGAACCATCTGATACTGAACCATCTGATTCCCATTTGTTCATATCTCTGAAGCATTTTCTTAGTAAAGAAAGATTCAAAATACTGGTGATGTCAAACTATGTTCTTGGACGTCTTTTCATCACGCCAACGTTCTTTCATAAAGACGGCGTTCTTCAAAGTTTGATTTCACGATGGACAAGCGTGATAGCGATTATATAATTGGGTAATTAACTTTTTTTCTGTTATAACAGTGTTTATCTTCTTTTAAAAAAACTGACATTACTTTCCGATTCCTCTAATAGATAAAGGGGAAGTTAGTTTTTATCAGTTTTCATTCATTCATTTAATGAAACTTGAGTTTGGAGATATATACTTGAAACTTATGTAAACCGAATTTTAAAACAACTGGTTCAGTAGCAGTCGAGTTATTTCATGCATATAAATCAAACTCATTAGTTCTTACACTTGAGTGAAACAAACCTAAAAATATAATGAAACTATATGCAAAGACTAAGTTAAAATGGCATTACATATTCAAGGCAGTGAAATATAAATTATCTCAAAGAGTTTTAATTTAAATGAATATTATGCACAGAGATGTGCAACGGTTTGAATATTTTAAAATTAGAGCGACAATGAATATAAAACTATAGCTATAAATTAATCAGGCTATTGTACGAAGGGCTAGAGGAAAGGGAATTTAACGTTTACTAAAACCACACTTATTATCAATCCATGATGGCAATGAATGATTTAAAGTTGTGCACAAGAAAAAAAAGGAAATGAGCGCCATCTTACCATGGATGTCGAGCCTGAAGGAGCTTATGAGTGGTTCTGGTAGAGCGTCGTTTTGCACGCGGCACTGGAGCGTTGAGTTGAGATGTTTCCGTGTAATTTCTAGTCGGAGGAAGTTCACGGCCTGTTTTATGGTTGCCGACGACTCCTGCTGCAGCGAATTGGAATCGTCGCTGTGCATCGGGTGGCCGCCGAGCCTGCTCCAGCCGCTCCACCACGACACTTCAGGCATGGGCCGGCCTCGGCGGCTGCGGCACGTCAGGTTGAGCCGATCGCCTTCGTTGATGGGACCAATGGTGGAACCGTTGAGAATGTCCCTCGTCTCGAGGGAGACTTCGGGCGGAGATGCTGGTTCTGTGGTGAAGAGAGAAGGAAGAGAACGGCAATGAAATTAAAGCGACGTAATTACATAGATAACTTCAAATGGCTCGTTTAACAGATAAAACTTGCAGACGAACCAAGATGAACGCTAAATTACCTCCCGTCGTAAATTTTAAAGAGTCCGAGCTTGTATAAGAAAGACTTAGATCAGACTACTTGGCTATGAAAATAAAAAAATAAAAATAAAACTGCATTCTTACACAGCAAAATAAACACTTGAGGTTTCGTCTTTTAATTAATTCTTTGGGCAGAGCTTGCGTTTTGTTGCAGTTTTATTACCGAAGACAATTACCCTGCAGTTTACTTTAAAAGCCCGTAATTTAGGTTTCCCTCATTTTAAGTTTCTTAAACGTTATGAAATTAGTTTTTTGATTTCTAAATTAGAACGTAAAATTTGATTACATAAATTTTTAAAGTTTATTAATATTTTTTGTATTCACTAATTGTACACAACATCATGCTTACTTAATTTAATGCTAACAGCAACTATACGTAGAAGTATATAAAATAGAGACTTTCAAATTATGTATGGCTTTAAATGATTTGAAGACTTTAAAATAATAAAATGGGCATGCATTATCATTAGATAATTATGTAAGCGAAGCGGTCAACGTGATATATTAACAAACGTTGTAAGCGACGGCTATTTCGGCCTTGTATCATTTCATGATAGTTATAAGGAGGTAACTTGATGACATTAAGATAGAGATGGAATATCAGCATGAATAGGTCATAGTTTAATTACATAAAACTCTATAGTATACACTAAGTGATCAAAAGTTTCCGAACACCTGTATTTTTTCATTGCAACCATAATTTTGACAAAACTAATATGATGTTGGCTTTCATTATGGCCTTACTCTTCTAGGAAGACTTTTCACAAGATTTTGTAGATAGCTACAGGAATTTTATTTCATTCTTTCCCAATAAAGTTTCGTGGGTTCCGTCACAGAAGTTGACCGAAGTGACATATCCCGTAGTGCTCCCTCCAATTCATCCCAGAAGAATTCAAAGGGAATTATTTAGGGGTTCTGGTGCAGTGCAGTCCACTTTATAAGCCTTCGTCTCCTTCCAACTCTGCTCGCGTCTTACTTTGTAACAAGGAGCATTGTCATGTTGGTACACGAATGATATAACCTAAAACTGTTGTCAAAATGTTGGGAGCGCAGAATTCCTAAAAGTCCAATTTGAAACAAGCCAAAAGTAAGCCCTCCCGCGAACTTCAAATTGGGTACCAAGCAGTCAGGTATGAAGCGTTCTCCAGGGAAACCGCCAGACCCCAACTCGCTAATTTGATTGATGTTTGTACCGAAATTCGTCGCTCCATAAGACATGTGTCCATAATTCCAAGGTCTAGTTTCGGTGAGCTGCACATCATTCTATACGTCGCTGCGAATTATTTTGCTGATATGGGACTCATGAGCACAGCCATTGAAACCGAGAGCCCTCGGTTCCCAGCAAGTGAAATATCAGAAATCTAAGGTAATTGTTGCAGCTGAAAAATTTCTGATTGCTTTGCGTTACACTTACTAACATCTGGCGATCTCTGCCTGTCATTTTCTTTGGCATACTACTTCGCGGTTTCAGTAACGTTTGTCCTTAAGGTTTCCAATGATATCTCTTACAGTTGAGCAATAAAAGAATCTCAAATAGAGACTTGTTCATAGGTGGCATTCTACAATGGCACGACGTTGAAAGTCACTGAGTTTTGTTAAGCGACTCATACTGAAGGAATAAATTAATCACAAATGAGTCCAGTACATCATAATTATATTTGTTTTACCTTAGACATCACAGGCATTTAGATTTGGACAGGTAGAGTACCTAACCTTTTTTCTGGAAGAGTGTCTGAAAACTTTTGGCTCATAGTGCATATAGCCATATTCATCCTTTTAATATACGAGTATCTTAACAGTTTTTTTAAATTAATATTTCAGCTAGTTAATATTTTTGTCAAATTTCAAAGCTTTTTTTCATGAGTTGGACAAGCATAAAACTTAATGAAGGTGGACCTGTTCAATAACTATGACTTTCCATTCTGTTTTTTTCCCTAGAACATTCTGTTTTATTCAATTTCTTTATCATAGATAGAGACATTGTTTATAATTCTTTCATGAAAATATAGATTATAGTTGAATATATTGATTTTCAAAATTTAATGATCAGGCTGATTTTGTCATGCAATGGCTGAATTGCTATTCATTATTTATTACTTTGCTATTTATCCTTGATTTGGAGTGTTTTGGTTAATGGGCTTAATACTTGACAACTTACTGAATGTATCTTATCTTTCGTGGCATCTATTATCGAATCATTGTTTCAATTTAAATCACTTTTAGCCAATCCCATGACAATTCCATTTTATTTTAATGTCATCAGTTTATCTATATATATATATATATATATATATATATATATAAATGGTAGTTTGTATGTATGTATATTTGTCTCTTATACAAATCTACAGTTTTATTCCAATCTTGATGAAATTGTGCCCACATGACCTTAAAAATAAGGAGAAAAGCACTGTCTACAAGAGATTTCGAAAAAATAATCTTTTATATAAAATTCATTTTCAATTTGTTAACATATTTACTGGTGTGGCACTGCATAATTAACCAAATTAACCTCTTTTAGGGAGGGGGGTAACGAATTGTAGAGTGTGCTTTCCATGAAGCGCGATATCTCCACCATGACCTACCTAACACCTTTCCACGCTCCATCGGAATTACCATGAAAAATTTCATCAAGACTGGTCCAGCCATTTTGAAATGCATAGCGAACAGATAGGTCCATGTGTGTTTCTTATAGGTCCATTTTGAAAAATTCCGTTACCTGGATTCGAACCAGGAACCTCGATTGTCATGGTCGACGTCTCTATCAATTGGGCTATCACAGACACTTGAACAGCCATGTTGTCACTAAGTGTCTTAAAGACAACCAAGTTGTCAAGAAGGAAAGCCCAATGGGAGGTGGGCACCCGGTTCACAGATCGTGAATTTCTCCTATCCAAACCATCAGAAAGCTTGATGAACACACAATAAGAAATAAAGAAATTAAACTGAAGCGAACACCAAACATCAGGTAAAGACTACTTGGTTGTCTTTAAGACACTTAGTGACAGCATGGCTGTTCAGGTGTCTGCGATAGCCCAATTCATGGTTTCTTAATTGAAGAGGTTATGACACTCGTAACTGTTCCAATGCTATCGGCGCGAACCAGATGTCCTGGAAGTAGATGGCGAACGAGCAATCTATTCTCCATTTATTAAATTTTTATGAATCATTTTGAATCATTTATTTAAAATAAAAATCTTAAAATGTATAACTAGCTGTGCCTTAAAATAAACATCGATAACTTATGCTTTATATGTTGAATTCTATTGTACATCTGATTATTTAAAGCATACGTCGATGTTTCGCCATCTGGTGGACAAAATAATAGCGGGATCTCGTTTAAACGGGAGTGTCAAAGTTATGACTCAAAACCTCTTCAATTAAGAAACCATGGCCCAATTAGTGTCGACCATGACAATCGAGGTTCCTGGTTCGAATCCAAGTCGCAGAATTTTTCCATCCATTTTTCTAATTAATATCATTTACCTGATGCTTGCAGTTTGCTCCAGTTTAATTTCTTTATTTCCTAACAGTTTATCAATTGTTGGAATTGCAGTGTACACAGACACAAACGATCAATTACATCCATCGCCATCCAAGAAGAGAATTTTGCAATTGTTGAATTTTTAGATAAACAAATGAATTTTTAAAGGTCAGGTCACATAAATTTACAGCCATAGCCAGGGCTGAAAAAACGTCAGATCAGACTATTGTATCATTTTCATTCTATTTCCTCCCACTTTCGTAGCCATATACATTATTCCACACATTGTCTCTCCGGCACTATGGTAAACTCGCTCAGCTATACACAATATTCCAACACGAACCGGGGAGAACTGTTAGAGGGCCATCCATTAGGAACATTTAAAAAAAATTTTTTCTGTTTTTCTATATGAATTTTTAATGTTTTAATGTGTTAATTTTTACTGTATATTCCCATTCAGATATTGCAAAATTTTCATCAAAAAAAGAGCCCGAGCAACGCCGGGTATATCAGCTAGTTTCCTATATAACTGGGTTAATAATAGCGTAAAGCCATAACGACCATCACTTTATACGTTTTTATGCTTATTAAAGTATCCCTTTCACCCGCTTTATCTATTTAAAATAGATATATTTAAATTTATTAACAAGTCAATCTTGTTCATTAATGTCCTAGAATTAACTGTTCGTTATATTTTTTATGCTGTCAATTATTTGATGTTCACTAATTAGATTTTATTGCTATGTACAGTTAATTAAATATTCTGAACAACTTAAGCCTGATGAAAGGTTTCACGTTTACACATTCCAATTATTTCAACTTAATACAATAGTTTGAAATGATTTTTTTAAAGTAAATGTTTCAGCATTATTAATTCTAATGCATTTTCAAATTTTTCAGTTATTAAAGTTTTCTCATTCTATATTTATTCTTATGATTATTTAGCCATAAAATAAACTCTAAATTAATTGTTATCTTAAGCTTTTGAGAATTTTTTTTTTAAATATTCTAAAATTCATTTTAATTCATGCTAAGCTTGGAATTTTTTAAATATAATCTGAACTCAGGATTTTATGCATATTGTTGCTGGCGCTTTTATTTCTAATTTCTTTTAATAAAAATGTGTTTCAATGCTTTTACATTTATCATTCATTTTCATTTTGATCTGCACTTATATTTTGCTTCGTTGTAATGAATTTTATTTGGTTTTGCTAAGGGTTTTTCGTCTGTCAACTCGTTTCTCTATAAGAAAACCATTTCCTTTTTTATCCGATCGGTTCTTTCAGAACGTTGTCGTTTATCTCGGATTTATCTCCTCCGTATTTAATTTCGTATTTTAAACTCGAAGTTATGTCAACCGTGAAGTATGGACTGATAATTCCTAAACCCTGATGCAAGAATTAAAAAAAATACGGAAAAGGAAAAAATAGAAAAAAAGGAGAATAAAAAAAAAAAGAGAAAGGAGCCTTCACTAATTGCATTAGTGCTCTTCACTTCAGAGACATCGGCTTGGATCTCCTAAATAATTAGATTGCTTTCGATTTTATACTGCCAAGGTTTTGCGCTAAACTTAATGTATTTTCCTCTCTCAGGAGTTTAAATAGGAGGAAGAGATAAGCACTTGGCCGATTCTCGTTGTATAATTGAAGGTGACGCACAATGAGGGAAATAGGAAAGCTTGATCAGAGCAATTAGAGCGGATTTGTTGATATACTGGATATTTGTCTCATACAATTATTAGAATGGAAAAATAGTTTATTATAGCGTCATGCAAATAACCATGCAACCTGGCAAATTGTTAACGCTTGAAGGAGTCACCATGAGAGAATTCTAATCGTGTAATTGGGAATTAGCGAAAGAGTGGAAAAGAAATAAATTGGCAGGAAACATTGCTACAATTATTTAAAGGTTTTCAATTTAATTTTGATTCAAGCGCTTTAACGCATTTCCATTTAGTGGATGGAAAATCAAATTATCTTGCTTCTCACAGGCATTTACTCGAATGCAGAAATGCGACATTTTAACGACTATGGACTTTTTATAAAGGGTTAACAAATAATATATATATATATATAAAAATCCATTAATATTTCCATTACATTCTCAAAAAAGTAATGATTTATAAAGTTGCGTTTTTTCATTTTCGTAAATGAAGTTCGAAATTAAATTTCAAATATTTTATTTGGATTGTGATTTCTATTTTCAAATTTCACTAAGTTGTATTAATGAGTAACAATTTCCTAAAAGCAAAGTCTACATAATTTTTTTTATTTCCTTTAGATGCGGAAATTGAATTTATTTGCATCTTCCAAGTGACAGCCTTATTTAAAAAATATTAAATTTTAAAAAATAAGATTGAAATATTTAAGAGCTACTAGTGAAACTGGTTTCGTTCGTTCATAAGACGGGAAGAGGGAGAGAGAGCGAGACATGGAGAAAGGAAAATTCATTTGTTGAATTATCGAATGAACGCCAAGGCTGGGAAGTTTAATTTTTTTCTTCCCTTTTCTCTCGCAATGAAATAGCCGGTTATCTCGATCCCCGAATTCTTATTGTGTTCAACTTCGAAGCTAGTTTTACTTTGGGAAAATCTCCAATAATAATATCAATCTCGCTACCTGAAGTGTCAAGTCGAATTGGTTCATTCCGCACAAATTTATTGATTTTTCTCCAGGAAACTTTTGCGAGTCGAGCCAGTTCTCCTGGCAACGACCCAATGACTCTGTCATCCAGTGGGCGACAGTCATCACACATAATCAAAAAAAGAAAAAAAAAAAGCAATCAACCTGTTAACGGATGAATTACGCTCCATTTTGAACGACTGTACAGAAAACAAAACAGAAGAATGAAAACCAAAGAGTAAAAAAGTCAAGTGTTTCGAGGATTTATTTCGAGGACTTCAATACACCGAGGATTTTTGCAAGTACTATCAAGTTGAATATTTCCAATTCAAAACACTCGAATGTACGCCATGTTCGTAAGAATACGAACAGCATAAATTAAGTATTAATTTTATATCACACTTTCATTCAAGGTGCACTACTGAAGAAAATTTCAAAGAGTATAGTCGCGAGTGAGATAACAACGAGGAGTAATTCAGAATGATTCGTGCAGATAGCGCTATCGATTTCATTTGCAGTAGAAATGCCTTTAGGCTGGACTCGAACCCAATGTTTTGAAGTGATCTTGATAATATAATATATGTAAATGTTCTCGTGTTTCCAGTGAAACATTCACTTATCATTTCGAAACCCCATTACTATACAGCTTCTGTACAAAATAATAACCACTGCTCTAGAATTATTAATTCACATTTCAGATATTAATTACTATATATTCAATGAAATTCGCTTTATATCACTGGTTTACCACATGCAATGTAGTAACTTTATTTTCAGAAATTAATATAAGTCATCTCACTCTCTCTTTTTACTTAATTCTCAGACAAACGGCTTCATACATTTGAATTTCCTAATATATACTTGTTTCCGTACACTCTGCTTGTCTTCATTTATTATATACACAACCCCTGGTAATAAGTTTGTTCATGATGAATAAACGAGATATGAGATATAATTGATATTAAAAAAATAAAAAATATAGAAGAAATAAAGAAATATTTTATATTGTAATTTATTCCATTGTTTTTGGAAACACTGTAAAAAAAGAGCAGTCCATAATGTAAAAATAAGGGATCATAAACAACTATTATTTGAAGACCCTCTAAGGATTTCATGGAAATAAGTATTTGTTCACTGCTTTGTACACAATGGCAATACTCGGTGGCATTGTATAGGGATAGCCTAAATGATTCATCGGGTTTCAAAGCACTGTTTATTTACAAGTATACGACGTTACAAGACGGGTGATGCATGAAAAGATACATACACTCACCAGGTTCTGGTACATTCTACAAATGTTCAATCATGACACATTCTGCTACATTCTACATTCTGCTACATTCTGCCACATTCTGCTACATTCTACCCTTGGGCCCTTACCCGGCACACATCCAAACGGTAATGCAGTTCCGTCCATACGATAACTAGCATGTTTCCGTCAATGTCCGTCATAGCAGCAAAGACGCGTTCCTGCAGTTCTTGCAGCGTTGTTGGATTAGGGGTACATAAACTTTGTTTTTCACATAACCCCACAGGAAGAAATCATATGGCGTGAGATTTGGCGACCTGGGGGGCCATGACAACAAAGGAACATCACCCAGATCAGCGCGCCATATTCAGCTATGTGGCAGTTCTCTGTTGAGAAAAGCGCGGACAACTGTGCTGCAGTGAGGTGGAGCCTTGTCCTGTTGAAAGATGAAAGTCGAGGAGTCAGCAGTCAGCTGTGGCAACAACCACAACTGCAACATATCCAGGTACACGGAACCTGTCGCCGTCTGCTCGATGAAGAAAAAGGGGCCATACAGCTTTGTCTTGGATATTCACGTTTGGCGAATCCCTTACCAGCTCCACACGGACATGCGGCAATTCAGTACTCCACACTCCACATGATTCGCCTTTCCCAACAGATGGAAAGTAGCCTCGTCGCTGAATCTCAATGTTCCCGCAAAGCCATCATCATTTTCCATAGCTTGCTGCATTCGGGTACAAAATCCAATCGGCGGGCATAATCATCTGGAGTCAGGTGTTAACAACAGTTGCAAACCAGTACGGTTTGAAATGCAAACGCCGCCGCAAAACATTCCACACTGGTTTCTGCGGAATGCCCTGTTCACGACTTGTACGAACGGTTGATTTTTGTGGGCTGCGCACAAAGCTCGTCTCACGCGCTCTACGATTTCTTCTGAGACACACGATGGCCCCGTGCTTTTTCGTTTACACAGACAATCAGTATTACGAAACTGGCGAAAACAACGCAAACTGCTCTGGTGATCAGGTGCAGCTTTTCCATATTTGCGTACGAATATTAAATATACCTCATATCGTTTATTCATCATGAACAAATACTTATTACCAGGGAATGTTTTTAAATGCGGGAGAATAGCGATTCATTAATTTTCATAAGCAAATTTATATCTCAACATCATTTCGAAAATTATCTTTCAAGCGCGAATATAAAACGGCTCCTGTGAATTTGTTAGGAAAAGATGCTGTTAACATTGATGTCTATAAAGAGAACTAATACAACTCCATAGAGTGTAAGAGTGTAATTTTATTTAAAAAAATTCATTAATATTATTAGTACCAATTTACAATGTTTCATTATTATATTTCAAGCATGAAACACGGTATTAAAATAGCCCGCCCAATTTTTTTGCTTTTCAAATTAGAGATAACTATATAGTTATAAATTATATTAAAATTTCCAAAAATATTTAGCAACTCTAACATATTCTAATTATGCGCAATTTTTGAGTAGCCCAAGAATGTAGATTATTCCACCTGGCAGTCAAATTTATTCATCACACCAATCTTATTATTAATTCATTTGCAGCCTCGTGTATTAGCATGACAGCAATTGCAAGGTTGCTAATCCCTAGCGAATATATTCCGAAATGTTTCCCTGTCTTTCTTGTCGAGTCCACGACTTCTTAATAATTTAATACCTTCTTCAAGGGTTAAATGAAAGTAATTGATTAAAGTGATGCCAGTGACACTCTGAAATCTCCATGTCCCCAGAGTTACCTGGCTGACTGTTTTCTATTAGCATTGATTCTGGCCAAGGACCAGGTGGCGATACGAAAGGTTAAATTAAAAAGGTTAAAACTTCCTCCTCAGGAGAACTGAAGAAAAAAATCCATTATTTAGAAGTGTTTATATGTGGGATAACTTTGAGGAAAAGGGGCTTTGGCGTCAGAGGCAAAAGAAATGGAAACAGAGACAGAGAAAATGGATTTTTCTTCTTTTTCGCTTACTTTTCGCGTTAACGTTAAATGTGTCTTGTTTGGAAGAAAGGTTTGTTAATTTAATAAACTGATGAAAACTACTTCTTTGTGGTTAGCTTGCGCCTTTGTTGTGAGGTTTTAAGTAAATTCCTCACCTAAGCTTGCATAAGTCATGCTAAATAAAAAAAAGAAACAAATAAAGCCTTCTGAAAGCAAATAGCTGAAGTTTCTTTTTTTTCCCCGGCACCTTCTCTAAATCTCAGTCTGCCATTTTCGCTTTCATACAGTGCGTTGAATTTACATCTATTTATAATTGGATTAAATTTTTTATTATAAACTTGTGCGTGAGGAAAATATTCTAAACATTGCTTCTATGAAAGAAATGAAATAAATAAATAAAACCGGAAAGAAAAGAAGACGTGATTTTAGATTAAAAATCTTGCAGTTATTTGCGACCTCACTCACTCATTCATTCATTCATTCTTTCTTTCTTTCTACCTGTCTTGTACTATCTACCTTTCTTTCTTTTTCTCTCTCTCTCTCTCTCAGTTGCGAAAGTGCAACGATTTTGATGAAGTACAGAGAAGACTCCACCCTTTCCCTGAGAGTTTCCCCGGATCAATGATGGAGAGGAACGCCAAAGTGGATCGTGACATTCGAGAACAACGCCCTCCCTTCGAGAACTTTCTCTTTTCATTCTCCATTTGCTCTCATTTGTGGTTGTTTCTGTTTCCATAGCAATCGCCAAGATCAAATATTCTTTCCGAAGGTTTAAGTGAATATGTATATATTCTCCTTCCCCTCCAACACAGCTATCTCTTCCTTTAAATACACAACTTGAATGTTTCCCAATAACTAAAGATAATTTTCGATTTGACGTTATTTTCAGATCAATAACAGAAGTGATACTGACTTAAAGCTTATATTTTAAGAGCTAGTAAATTGAAGTTATCGGTTTTATTTAACAAATGTTTATGCATCTTATAAACGGTATGTTCCTTTTGTACAGATACGCTAATTTTACTTTAACAAGATGATGAGACTTAAAAACGATAACACAGGCCAACGATGAAAAAAAACTTTTGAATGAATTTGGTTTATTCTTGTGTTTTTTTTGTGTGCTGAATCCGAACTTGCTTTTAGATTTTTTCTATCATGTCACGTTTCCAAGTATGCACGTAGAGACTGTAATGTTAAACTAATGGCTGTAAAGAAAACCGGCTAAAATATTAAGGTATTCATATTTATGGGCCACAAGGAAATTTATCAGGCACCAAAGTCTGAGTAATTTAAAATGTGTCGTTATTCAATGAACAACAAGAAATCTGTGAATGACAGAAAAAAGTGAGGTCAGATACGGATTCAGCACAAAAATGCATAAGAATAACATTTAAGGTTAAAAAGGTTTTCTAAAAGTTATTCTTTTGCCCTGTGTAATTAAAAATGCGGCAATGAAATATTAATAACAAGGTAGTGAAGATGCAACTTCTCATAAAAATTTTGATTTCAAATTTACTTTCTGGTCTGCGGAAATACAGGATTATTTCATCAACGGATTTCAGCTATGTAACTTCTAAGCTATGGATCGCACTCGTTCATGACAATTACGTAACAAAAGAGAATATCTCGAATTTTAAAATTCGCGCGTATTTGATGAACTTCCACGCCGCTGGGCTGGGCGATGCTGTGAGGATGATTTGGCGCTGTTGAGATGGCCACCAGGTCTCCCGACCTTAGCCCTTGTGATTTTTTCCTTTGGAAATATGGTAAAGGCACCATTTACGTGCCACAGTTACCACTATATTGGTTGAGCTAGGACCACATTATCGTTGCTTTGATGACCATCAATGTGGTTGACGTGCGCAGATGCGGTTCAGTGTCATCCGAACGACACTACTGCATGAACGTGTATCATGTGACGAGGGCAGCATACATATGTAGTGTTATGATTAAAATTTTATCAATTTATTGTCTTTATCATATCACGTTGAATAATTTGTAATAATCCTATTCACAAGTTTGTTATGGATGATTGTATATTATGAATTTGTAAAAGGAAACAGAAATACGCCTGCCAAGCATTATAACTTAATGAATCGTTATGTTATGGTAGATTTGTCCCGAAATGAATAAACTATGTTTCATCGGCACTCTTTTAATTTACCAAAAAAATTTTTTATAACATCTGACATTGAATGTTTAAAAGTTAAAATAAATTTTCAAACACTGAGAGAAATAAGAAAGAGGAATAAAACTAAAATTTATAAAATCAATTTAATACCAACTAGTTTTATTAATATTTCATATTTGGCAGAACTATTCAGCAAGCATTCTGTGTAACAGAATTATGTATGAAGTTTTTTATAAAATCCAATAAAGTTGCCTGTCTGCGTTAAGACAGCAGAATAGTAAAATGAAATTAAACTTTCTTCGCTCTATTCGAAACCAGAAATGCGATTATTTCATATCTTATGAATAATGCTTAGGTAATTGGAGAAAATGTCCCAAAATTTTAAGATAATTCTAAGATCAAAAATAAAAGGAAAAATTCCGCGACCTGAGATCGAACCAGGGACCAAGAGCATACGGTTACTTTATAGCTTATCCATAGAACATTATGATCAATTACAACAGGCATTGATGTGCATGGGTTTATGGAGGTTTCTTTATTATCTACGTAGCCTACGCATGATGCTTTTCTGATAAGTTAATTCAGGGCAGGACCTGTTTCAACTTTCACTTTTATAACATATAATGCCAATTATACATGAAGCAATATTTATAACGAGGTCGATAGGTTCTGATTGCATGTGACCTGAATGATATAATTTTGCCTGTGAATTTGACTGAAGTAATACAGATTCTACACAAATAAATACTAAGTTTCATTTTTTATTTTGACAGCTCTCAGATAGGTAATTTCCAAAGCATTAGTTACCGCTTACAGTATCAGAAATGTACCTCGTAAGTTAATTTTCATTTCAGCATTTTTTTATTATATTTTTAAATCTTGTTAAAATTCTGAAATCTATAGATGAAGATGAGGCATCCAAATAAAAAAAATCAAAGATATTTGACCCATTACAACAGAGCATTATTGGTTGCTGATCCTTGTGTCAGATTGCTGTGTAATAAATCTTTAGGACACTTGGAAACACTGTTTCCAGTGGCTCAGGGATAGAAACGAGAAGCCTAAAGTTCGCGGTGTTTGGTTCGATTTTAGATCCTCCTAAAATAAGCATAAGATAATTTTTAATGACACCACTGAAGTTTATTTACTAATACTGGCCATATTCCTTTTCCTCAACTGTAACTTGATCTGATATCTAGGATTTAAAAGTTAAATACACTTAACCAGGGAAGTAATGCCGGTAAAATGAGGAAGTTATAAAAAATGAATACGGTTCTTGGAAATCAAAGAGAATTCGTGATAATGTTATTCGTAAATTTTTTATAAATGCATTAAAAATACATTTAGACGTCTGCTTATTGCGAAAAGAAAATATAATTCAATCTTTCAACATTATTAAGAAAGACATACAGTATTTATAAAATCTCGTGAAAATATATTTTTTTTAGGTGTAACTGGTATACATTATATTTTCATTTACATTAATTCTCAGAAGAGAAATAAGATATATAATTTATAAATTATAAAACATAGGTCATCGTATTCATATGACTTTATTTTCAAAGTTTCGCAGTTATAGGTATTTTTTCAAAGGTGAGAGCTATTTCTATAAGAAATTTTTATATGTAAATACTTTTGCTGTGTTACGTTATAATTGGCATGTTAATTTATTTTGTTTATATTTTAATCGTGTTTTTTTGTATTTTAATATCGTGTTTTCTTTTTTGATTTTTTTTATTTATTTATGATTTTGACTTAAAACAGCGATTTCGCTGCTTGTCAAATTTTTCTTATACTAATAAAAAAAAAGTGATAATTTGAATGGTCAAATTCAGGGTATCAACGATATTTAATTAAAAATTAACATAAAGAAACTTATGCACACAGAAAATATGTTTAAAGCCATAAGGCAGTAACTGTAATATTATCAATTAATCTTCTTGATTGTCCTGGCATAGTATACATCAAAGGGTCATTAAAATGCTAAATAAATACATTTAATTTTAATAACAAATATTTTAATTATTGATCTGTATTAAAATTTAAGGAGCGATCTGTCTTAACACCTACACTGACATCACCTTTTTAATAAATTATGTTTGTTTTCATCTGTGCTCAGTCAATTGAAAAATTACGGTCTCAACACCGTTAATATCTTTGCGGAGTGTTTCGAAAAGCTAATTATCATTAGAAGATTTATGTTGTCAAGTAACTTGGGGTTGATGATTTGGTTGAATGTTCCTTTTTTATCAGGGAGGGGGCTAAATGAATGATGGGCGTATCGCTAACGGTACTTGATACCCTTTCGACTTCTGTGGATACAGAAGTAAGTTGGAGCTCCACCCGTATTTAGAAGGTTTCAATTTATGAAACCACTCGCACACCCAAGGGAGCAATAGCTCAATATCAGTCATTTTAAATTAAATTTGGGGAGTGGGGGTGAGAAGGGAGGTAGAGAAAAGACCCTCTGGTGTTGATCTTCTAAAAACACTTTCTTTATTAAAACTCTGTCTGTGAAAGTGTGGAAAAATAATAAATCAAGCCAGTACAACAGTTGGCATTTTTGTAGAGTTGATTACATTCTTTCTCGCTTTAGAGTTGTTACGTATTAATATATATTTGCACTAGAATAACTTCAAAATATACCGCATTAATGGTGGCTTTAACAGTGGGATAAATTGTGGTTAGTTTTGGCTCGTGTTTCCCCTTTACTCTTTTTTTATACTTGTTGTTTTTTTGGGAGTAGAGTTACTCGAAAACTTTCAAAAGAGCGATAAAAGCATTTTAAAAACACAGTGAAAGGTTCAGAAGAGGAGAGGGAGAAAGGAAGAAAGTCTGAAGGATTTGTGAAAGAACATTATCTCTAAAAGACACTTGGATCCTCGCCGAACTTCTGTAGCTTTAGTGGACAAGCAGTTATTCAGTGGTGCAGGATTTCACGTCCATTAGACGAAGGTTTCCATGTGAAGAGGAGCCGAATTGGGTTCTGATGCGAAACGGAGGAAGAAAGAGGGAGAAGAAGGAAGACTATCACTAGTTTCTGGTAAGAAAGAGAGAAAGAGAGATCGCCAACCATTCTCTCTCAATTGGTTATATTGCTATCAAACAACTCGATTCGTTGCTCCGAACTTACCCCTCAAAAACGGTAATGGGGAAAGAAAATTTCATGCTGCTTTCCTACTCTTGCTTTTATCACAGTCTTATTTCGTTTTTTATTATTAAATTTTTTTTCAAAGCAAGAATAAATGTTTTCTTTTTATTTTGTTATTTCATAATTATTATTTCCCAAGGAGAATCTAAAAGCATTAAAATAATAAGAATGAACACGAAGTAAAACGAACTATTACGACTAAAAAAACTTTGATAAATTCTTCAGTTTTTTTTAATATAGGGTTATTCTAAATTATAAAAAATAACATAACATTTAATAACTCAAACTTAAATAATTTATTTTTCTATATCCAAATTTACGAAACATCGAGTTTCTTCCCTGCCTATAAGCGTTTTGTAGATTTTGCAGATACTTGTCCTTCAGCAGGTTTTAAAGCTTTTTCTGTATACAAATAGTTTCTCCAGTTACAATCACGTCATTAAAGACGAATGGTCCATACACATTCGCAAAAAACATTCACGTTCATTTTTGGCAATCTGTTGCATATATAATATATAAAATATGATATATTCCATTTTTTCCGCCAGCTTTTTTTTGTGTCACGTATTATCACATTCTGGTGGTCAATTATGTGGAAGGCTACCTCGTCACAAAAGCGCCATCTTTTCCATTCTGTAATAACCTGGTGATAATATGGCGCAAGTCAAGAAATTAAATTTGTAAAAATTCGTAATTTTCGAAGTTAGTAAAATGTTACTTTCACGTAATTATTTTAAAATAGCCTTATATTTTACCGGTACCTTGCATGAATTACACATTCCCATAATCAGTAATTAAATTTGACGGTCATTAAAATTCGCTATCGGAACATATTCAAATTAAATAAATTAATAAACAGACAATTGGAATTAAAATAAGTTAGAGTACTTTTAAGTTATAAAATATGCAAAGTTAAAAACCTTTCATGAGCCTTTCTTTTAAACGTTTCGAATTCAATTCACACGAATCCATACAAAAGTTAAATTTTATTTATACAGACATTTTCATTTGAGTATTTTCCCCCTTGGCTGGTTTTAGGCCTCTCCCACAGAAGTCGGATCTGGCTGAATTTCGAACTCGCCCGAAAGGTAGTTCCTACCTGTCGATTAGTGAAAATAGAATCAAAAATATTCGAAATATTTCCAGAAATATCATACTTCTGGAAGGACAAATAGACAGACAGACAGAGTCGGCCAATCACAAAAAGTAACTTTCTCGAGTTAATAGTCTTAAACACTGCAAAATGCACAAACAAAATGCACATTTTTTTTTATTTTCACTGGCTGAACTGTTATTATGGATATACAACATAATTCGCGTAAGTCGAAATCGATTAAATCGAAATAAATTTGAAATCCCTCCACTACCGGAATTTATAATGCAAACTTCATCGGTTAAGTCGAAGTATTTTTTGATTAATTCCGGATAAGTAGAATACATTATCGTCCAGAAACATTTGAAAAAAAAAACAAAACATAAAAAATATAAATTAATACGAGATACACTTGAAAATTTATTGACTGATGAACAATATCACTAGATTACGTGAACTGAGACCAATCAGATTACATGAACGGAAGCCACCAGAAAAAATTTAGATTGAATTTTTCAGAAATGTGTTAATTTAAGAACACGTGTTTATTCGTGAACCATATTCTTACGATGGTTCGTGAGGTTATTCTTACAATAAAGCTACACAATGGTTAGCTTTAAGTTTTATTTTGACAGTCTTTAAATACATGTCATCGATAACCACACGAGTCTTAATCCAATATCGGTGTATTCCTCGTTTGGGAATATCGTTTAACTCGATTTCTTGATAAGTCGAACTATTTTCCTGGTCCCCTGACAGTTCGGATTATCCTGTAGTTAAGTTCAATATTTCACACAAACCCTACTGCGATTTTATGCAGAAAGATCATCATTAGAATGAAAACACTAAAGTTGAGCTACATTTCAAAACAAAATTTTCTTTAAGTTTTTTAGGATAATCTATGAGGAAAGCAGTTTTTAATGTAAAACTATAAGAAATATTAAACAATTTGTAAACCGATTCATTAGAGCAGAATTGCTTTAAGCAGATAAATGAATGCGTCTATACAATATAAAATCTCTATTATAGATATACAAAGTGTGGCAATTAAGTATCGGACTAATCTAATACTCACAAACGGGAAGTCCAAATGAAAATTCTGTTTAATATGATTCAAAGTAATCCCCACCGGACACATTACACTTTTGAGCGTGTTCGTACATATTTGCAAAGCAACTTTTAAAGACCTCGGACGAAATCCTCTTGATTTCCGACGTCACGTTTTTCTCAATGTCGGAAACGTCTTCAAATCGGATACCTTTCATAGCGTTTTTCATCTGTGTGAATGGAAGGGCCAAATCCGGAGAATAGGGCGGCCGGCTGAGCTCTATGATGCTATATTTGGCCAGAAATTGCTTCCTCTATTAGAATCTGTCGAATTGCCTCCTTGTTGCAGCCTAATTCATCCGCAAGCATATGAATTGCTTGGATTGGTTTGCTTGGTATTTACGTCCTTTTCAAATACCATGGTCATATCAGGACGGCGTTATAGGGGCCGCAAATTTTGCCTCGAAAGGGTTCTATAACGTGCAGCCTGCAAACGACTACACGGTACCAACGGCTTTACTTCCCTTCCGAAGGAAGTGCGTGATCTCAGGATTTCCCCCTGAAAAATCCTCGTCGTCCTCGGCCGGGATCGAGCCCGCGTACTCGGGCTTCAGAGGCGATCACGCAACCACTGAGCCACCGAGACCGACCATACGAATTGTGATTAGTTGGTCAGCAGTGACAAGTTTCCTGACTTTCTCGGTAGTTTCTGGCGTTACAAATTGACTTCCTGGGCGCGGGTCATCAGAAAGTTCTTCAAAGCCATCATGAAAGCGACCAAACCAATCGAATTATTCGTTCAGGATAGGGCATCGTTCCTGTAGGCAGTGTTCAACATCTGGTGTGTTTCTCTAGCCGTTTTATCCATTTTTTTTCAGCGACTTTACTTGTTCACATGACGCTATAATGCGTGTCTGAACACGAATCCTTTGCGCTACTAAAACAAAAAAAAACTATACACCTGCAATGCGACAGGTGACTCAGACAACCCGTGTCTTGACTTGTTAAATTTTTGTATACATTTTACGCAGCGACTTCTGTCCGAGTAATTAATTGCGACACTTTGTATTTTAAAAGTGCAAATTCTTAAAGACGATAGTGCAAGTTTAAAAAAAAAAACTCGAGCGAAACGAAAAGTGAAACGGAAACTAATTTCTCAGAAAAATGACGCGAAAATGAAGACTCGAGCATGAAACTCCTGAGACTGGTAGAGTTAGAACGGTGGGTTATTTCTTTTATGTACGACAGTGAATTAGTGGCGGAAGTCAGGGACATGTATGCAGCCCATCCGAAATGTATGTCTAAGGTCTTTAAAAGTCTTTGTGGCAAAGGAAGTAAAGTCAATTTTGGTAAAACTTCGGTATTTCAGACAATAAAATGGTTAATTGACTAAAATTAATATATATCTGAACATTTTTAATGCATTTAGGTGATAACTCATATTCCTTTAAATCAACCTTACATTTTACATTTTAAGATTCCATTAGAAAATGATATAAGTGAAATTTTAAGTATTTTATTGCTATTTGTATATTAACTTCGTGCATACAAGATGAATTCTATTTTTCAAACGACCATGAAAAAATCTATATCGATTATGGGAAAAATGTTAACTTGAAAATTGATAAAGGGGGACATTAATTTAAACTCGATTCTAAAAGAAAAACTAAGCAATTACTGTGGAATGGAACAACCAGAAAGTTAAAACCACAAGGGAAAAAAGGATTAGAAGTTTTAACGTTTTGGTTGATTCTAAAAATAAAATTCGAAAATTCCACATTCTCAATGTTTGGATTCTTTTAATATTGGATTCTTTTATGAACATGTTAGAAATTTCATAGTTTTTTTTATAACATCTTTTAGTACTTTTGTTATCGTGACAGATAAAGAAACCTGTCACAATATAAACTTCGACATTAAAGTGAGAATTTCACATTTTAAAGGAAGAGTTTTACAGAATGGAGGAATTTCCTCCGTTATAGGATTTCTGATGCACCTTTGAAAACAGGTGAAGTGGAATCGTCCAGCATAAATCTTTTTTTTTTCCTCCTTCTTTTCTTTTTCCTTTTCCAGGCAGCTCTAACCTTGAATGACAAAGACCGACGTCCGAGACGGCATTGACAATTACTAGGCGGGAAGCGAGCCAGCCGGATGACGGAGGGAGTGCTGGGTGTGAGGGATGGGGTGGGGTGGGGCGGATAGTGGGTTCGTGCCCCTGTGGAGAACTCTCGCCAGAGCCCAGCAAATGATTCCACAGGATAGTTTAACCACGGAACGCTTTCAGGAAATGGGAGAGAAGAGGGAATAGAGGCGGGAATTCTTGAGGGATTTTGTAGTCGCCTTGCTGGCAGCATTTGAGATGATGGAGAATATCAATTCCCATGACAGAAATGAAAAATTTTAGTAATCATTTTAGACGTACGCATTTGTAACAATGTCTCCAGTGTCAGCTACATTACGCTATGTCAGAGGCTACGGTCATAAATAATCTTTAACGATAATGCATGACCACTGCCATTTTCTGTCACTCTTTCACGAAATTCCAGTACAGGGGAGAGAGAGAAAAAATATCGTGCTCATTTCCCTTCTCGTTTTCCAACAAATCTTTGCCTGTGATTTTTTTTAAAAGCATGCTAACTATTTATAAGCCGACACTTTTCATCTACATTTATCAACGAAGCCACAATCGATCTGTGGGAAAGCAGATAATCAATTTTAATATTATTGGAGTTTTGATCGATGTGGTGGCGACCAAACCTCCCAATACATCGATAATCTTCATTTCTTGAGGCCATAAATTGTCACTCGATATTGAACCCGCGATTTCGTTCGTTCTTTCCACATTTTTCCCCTACCCCTCCTCTCTTTGAAGGTTTTTAATGAATTTCAGTGGTGGAGAAGAAAAGGGTTTTCAAATCCGTTTAATGGTTTTAATCCTGAAAGAAGGCGAGAACGTCCTGCCTGTCAGCGATAGCGAGAACGTTAATGGGATTACACGGAAAGAAGAGGAGTGTGAGACGAACTCTATTAATACCATTACTCGCTGAAAACCAGCTAATGAGATTTTATTGCGAACATTACAAGAAATTGGGGCTTGAGCAGTCAACAATATTTGCATAAAGTATCAGACATGTTTTATATGTATATCTATTTCTAAAGTACACTGTCCACACGATCACCATCCTTAAGATCCTCCATGACAAAAGGTTATTTAGATTTTAATAAAGCGAATTTTAATCAATTAACACTTGGAAATTAGCATTATTTGACTAATCTTGCCTAAAATCGGATTATGATAAATCTTTAAATAAGAAAATCCTAAACCAATTTTTTTATGGAAGTAACTCAGGTAAGGAGTATTTTTCAACTAATGGCCGCAATCGACAAATCAAGACAACTTTATAATACTGTACCATTTTTTTAAAATTTACTATCCCTTTAAAAACATCCTGTAATATAAATCTACCCTTTGAGATGGGACATTTATATTTACCACACTGAAAAGATATATCATGGATGCAACAACACTGTAACATTACCGTCATTATATATACAAATGTCTCGACATTATTGAAATAGAGTATTTCACAATTGAGATTACTCTTCATGACGATATAGGTGAGCATAAAATTAGAGGCCACTGTTATTCTATATACTATAATGTAATATGAACCCTTTTGGCAACTTAGCATTACATTATGATTCTTCCAAGTGACAAGACTTAACCTTATTCGCGGGCCGCAATTATAAGCTTATATCATGTTATTAACAACACTATAGCATCAACTACATCTATAGAGTTACTAATATAACTATGTTTTGTTAAAATTTAATAAGATTAAAAAACTTAACAATACATGCACAGAGATATTTTACCCTAACCATCACACGCCGCAGTTGACCATGCCTTATGTACCTCTCATATACCTCATCCTAATGTACTTAAACGCAGTATTCCATTCAAAAATGCTCAAAAGTAAAAGGTCATAATTTTGGAATTACTCATCCGAGTTTATTGGTAGGAAATGATAAATATGCAGGAAACATAAGAATTTTTTTCTTATAAATAGTAACACTTCTCTGTGACAACCCCCGAGTGTGAAACAAAACTCACACGGACAGAACAGCATCTGCCGCGTAATGCGATAAAATGATGCTAACTATTTTAAAGTCATGAACATTTACTTTTGACCATTTTCTACTAACGGAATATTCTCTAATATGTAATGTAATACATTATTGTACAACATATAGATGGTGCATATTTCCAAACGATAATGGAAATTTTGGAAGGTGATTCCTGGCAAGATAAGAAACCAAAGTAATTATCTGAAAAATTGTCCGGAAACGTACAGTGAACTCACACTATATAATTTTGTATTTTTCATTGCATGTATTATAATTCAAAAGAGTATGGCATATAAACCTCTGGCCGAGTCACCATAGGTTCTCCAAGAGTCTCCAATAGACCCTTGGCAAATGTCATCATGTCGCATCATAGACTGATGCATCTTATCGAATATACCTGTTAGTATTCGTACAGCATTAAAGGCGGTATGCGCGTGTTCCACAATTTGTACATCAGAGTTCAGCGTACACGGCAGTTTTCAGAACCCATAGGGTTAATTTTCGAGAATCTACTGCGTCCACAGATCCAAAAGCCATTTTATATTTTGCATTGAATAAAGGATGTAGAAGGAAAAACAAGTCCCAACAATCCTTGGAAACACGACGGAGTTGTAGAAACCCTGAAAAAAACTTGACGTGTACGCAGAATAAAAAATAGGTTTTACCAATTCTATCCATTGTTTATATTGAGCATTGTAATGGATAATATTGTAGTACATTGTGGTGTCTCTGTACATTTCGCATGCACATTTCTGGACGCATATGTTGTATCTTGTCCTATCAGGAATTCCCGAAATTTGTCCCCATGATTTGAAACCACGCAATCTTTAAACTTATCCCACACAAACATAGTAAAATCTCCGTTTATGGGATCTCAATGCATCGTAAATATTCAAATACATAATCAACATTTCGGTTTCGAATATGTGCAAAAAAATTTCTTCCTATTTCGTCGTAAACCTCTTTCTAGCAAGTCAAAATATAGAGGTAAAAATATATGGCTCACCCCAGTCCTCACAATAATATCGTGAGAGTGTAGACAGAATCATACGAGTTGGTCTAAATCATCCCAATCATATGATGCCAAACACTGCTTTTTCTACATACGTCATTCTTTTCTTATATACGCTTACCATTTATCCAAATTCGAAACTATACAGTTCTACATGATCCCGCCGCTCTTTTCTTAGCCATTTTTCCTATCCACACGGCCAACTTACAGTCATTCGTTTATCGCTCATTTGTTCCACATGCTCAAGCCACCTACAAACTAAATTGCTATTTACTCCACAAGTCCGTCCTATATTGGCACGGGAACGTCCATCTATTCATATCGATTCTTCATTTTTAGATTCTTCTATATTATTATTATTATTATTATTATTATTATTATTTTAGAACTCTCGTCTATTATAATTTTAGATTCTTCAATTTTAAATCTGCACTAATAACAAAGATTTGTGAGCGTAAATATAAATTCTGAATAAATTAGAAGCTCACGAAAGAAGTTCCGTTTGAAGCGTTGCACTGGTATTGATGAAATGCGGCTGTTGGTTCTTTTGTCACTTCAATGGACGTGTGACTGGAGCTGCTTGTTTCCTGGTAACTAACGAGATTATTGCTGAAGGGGAGCGCCGCCGAGATATTCCTCCCCCGTCCTCTATCCAATTAAGGAGACTTCGTTTATGGCCCTAATTATTCAGAACCTTAGTCTAACGTGTCGCAGTGGCCCTCGTCAGTGCCGAAGACAAACCGACAAATCCTAGGACACGAATAAAGGTGACATGGCAAATGTTATGACAAAACAGGCGAAGAAAGTGGCTCAGGAATTTGAAACTAGACGGAGAGAATCGATAGCGCTCATTCGAAATTATTTAAATGGATAAATCAGTCACTGTTTCACTTAATGAGATTTTATATTAAGCTCCTTGTTGCGTGTTAAGCTGTAATTTTTAGCAATGAATATTTCAATTATTTATTAACGTTTTTAAGTATAATCTACGCAATAGCTATAATTAAAATACGCATCACACATTATTTCATTACAGTATAATGAAGTATAAATCGAAATTTTTTAGCATATAATTTCTTTAAATATTTAACAAAAATGAATTTCCCTTCGATTTCTAATTCTCTGTATGAATGGGATTAAAACGTTTGCTATGACAGGTGGCCGGGATAGCAACGAGATTCCCAAGGTTATTCTCGATTCGAAGCAATCATAAAGCGCTTCAATGACTCCCTCCAATTAAACGCCAGGTAGCAAAATTAAGCACAGGTGAGTTCCTCGAAGCAACTCTAAAATGTCATTCTTCTGATAAAATAAACGTCGCAGTTCGGTAATTCGTCTCGTTTTGGTCATGCGCGCCATGTCATCATGCGTATGAATTCCATGTGCACATTTTATTCCGAGAAAATATTATTTTCTGTCAGAGCGTGAAAAGTATTAAGTCCTGGGTGTTACGAGGCGTGAATTAGTCGACCAGTAAGAAAGAATTTTGTTAAAAATATAGGATTCCGAAAACTTGTAGTTCTCAGCATTGTGTAAACAATTTATAAATTCTAAAAAAATTAATCCTCGCTAAAACAAAAACGCTCACAATATTCGTGTGTAATATTGCGATGTCAATGTTGTGTCAGTCAGTCGCGTGTACATATACTCTGAAGGATAAGTTAGAAAACGCTAATTTCATCTTGTTCAGCCCTTCTAATTTAAAAAAAATCTAAATTTGCAAAGATCTCTAATTAAAGGTTAATAAAATTAATAAAAAACAAAGAAATTCTGTCTAATCTGGAATTGCACGGGACCAAAATTTTTTTTAGTCTATACAGGGATCCACAATACGGAGATGAAAAATATCATTTTACAAACTGCAGTGAACTAGATTAAAATTAAAGAACGATACATGCATAATGCTAACTTTATTTGAAATAGCCAGTGTTTTTAATGTTAGAGCAATTTTTTTTCCTTTTCTCTAAAAATGTTTTTCTACATTTTATTTGCATTGATGCAAAAAATTATTAAATTGTCATTCGATTTTCAGCATCAAACAATTCTAAATCATTGTTTCCAGTTCTTCATTATCGTTTTGAAATGTAGATGAAATATCGCAGTTGTCTTCTTCATCCATAAGACTCAATCCACTTGTTTCATCTTGAATATTATTGTATGCAGATGAAAAAATAAAAAAAACTTCCAAATTAGAAAGGTTCCACTATGCAGAGGGGATGTTAACATATAAACTCCTATACCTATACCTCAAGTCGGAACTAATTATTTTTCCAGAAAGAACAGCTTTACAGATTATAGAGGGCTCCGGATTAGACAGGTTTCACTGTATTATACAGGGTGGATGCAAAAATTAGCCCCCTCCCCCCACCCACTTTTATTTTCGTAACCGAAGCAGATATGCCAATTTTGATGAATCCAATGAATAGGAAGTTGTGGGTGAACTATCCCACGGTGCCCTTTTCACCATTCCAAATATGCAAATTAGGACACATTCAAATCCTATCTTAAAAACCGTAACAGATACACGAAAAATTCTAATTAAAAACTTGTTCAGCATGGAATTCGGAACAAAACAGAACAAAAAATTCCAAAATCCGATGAATGGATCACCAACAATCACATGTTGAATTTACTGGTTACCTCCCTATGCACTTCACAAAGACAATTTGAATGTCCAACATGCAAATCAAGAAATTACCAAAAATTACCAGAATAACATTCACTTTCACGAGGAAAAGCAAATAAAAAGCAAAGGAAAAGCAATTATGATTAACTTTGGAGTAAAATTATTTATGCACTGTGGCTGTTTGTAAATGACAAATAATTGTCATCGTTGGTGATCCGTTCATCGGATTTTAGAAATTTATTTATTTTTTTGTTTTCTTGGAAATTCCATGCTCAACAAGTCTTCAATCGTAATTTTTCGAGTATCTATTACGATTTTTAAGATAAGATTTGAATGTGTCCTAATTTGCATATTTGGGATGATGAAAAGTGCACTATGGGATAGGTCACCCACAACCTCCTATTCATTGGATTCATCAAAATTGCCATATTTACTTCAGTTACGAAAATAAAAGGGGGGGGGGGGCTCATTTTTGTATCCACCCTGTATTATGAAGTAATAATTAAAAAGGAATCTCACATTTTATTGTAATTAACTATCTTGTGAATGCTGTATTATATTCAAGACACAAGAGTTTCAAGATCATGCGTTCTTCTGTCATCGTTCTCATAATTTTTACACAACAACCAGTTATTATTAGGTTACACAAAAAAATAATGCCCATTAATAAATCAGGTATCCTCAGCACTTCCTCTCATAATCATACATCCTACTAATAATGAAAACACTTCTCATTTAATGGCAGTGGCTCTCCTAATCTTGCAGTCCATCGCCCCGAACAAGAGTGTTATCGCTCGAATCTCAAAGTTGTCGTTGTCGTTCTTGTTGCTATTGCAAGGTGCTTAATAGCCTTGCATGATCAGCTTTTCCAAATGAGACACGAACAAGTTCAGGTAAACGTGTAATAGCGCTAGCAGTTTTTCGTAATGTACTCTGACCTATTTTCCTCGTCAGATGTTCAAATTTTACAGGCGCATAATGTGCAGGCGATATGTTTCCTTCCTGTTACCTAAAAACACCACTTTTAATAGTGGGCAAGTGTGCTTTTGGATCTCCATTACAGTAAGATAAGGCATGAAAATTTTATGTTTTTCCATCTAACGTAAATTTATTATGACAGAATGAGCTGCAATGGTTATTAAATTTCGTTTTAATTCCACATTTGATGTTTAACAAATGTATTACTGATCCCCATAATCACTTGAAATTAGTTACGGCAGATTTATTTTCTCCCATTAACATTTATAGCTATAGAACGATATTTGAATGTTTAATCTAGTTATAATTTGCCGTTTGATTCTCCACTTGAATTGCGTTAATTATGATGACTAATATGGCAGAAAATACTTCCTATTCAAACTTTCTTGCGCATAATGGTATTAAAGCTTAGTATTTAAGAAAAATATGTTATAAATTTAAATATTCATTTACATATTTCCATCCAGTTTCTAAATATGATTGTGATTCTAGGATTTCATAGTTTGCCTAAAAGTCTTTCAAAACAATTTTCTTAATAAAGAAAACGCAGAGAATAAATAGTAGAATAAAGCGGATTTTTCCTTTGGTTCTCATAAATTAATTACGTTCCAATATGTTTATCATTTGATTGGTTATGACAACGCGAGGCGAGATCAAATGACATTGCCTATAATGATATCGAACATTAATCCTCTAAATTTAACAGGATTAATTTATATTTTACGAATATTTTTAAAACTGCAAAAGGGTTTCGCTTCATTTGATGAATCAAAACTAATGTTTTCAGTAATTCTTTAGGAATAATATATCGGAATATTTCAAGAGTAATTTCGGCATGAGTTATTTATCTTCGTGAAAGATTAATGTTAATGAGCATATATTAATCCTATTATGGCGAAGTAATTTATAGCGGAGACTGAAGGAAACATACAAGACTAGGTTATTAACACTAAAAGCTACAGGAAACACATCATCAAAGGTTCGACCGGTGGGACTTTCAGGATATGCCATTTCATAGATGAAACATTCTGGCATATTACATCAGGTCGCAAAATGCTCACGCAAAGAGACTGTTTACACTGGCATAACCAGATAACCAACCATTATGCATCAATAACTAAGTAATATGTACAAGCTTATCGATGTAAACATTCCAGGTTATAAAGACATTCCAGAAAATGGCTTAGAGAATAAGACATAAATGATAATTGTACAGAGCAATAATAATTAACAGATATCGCACTCGTAGATAAACAAACAAAAGAATACATAATTATTAATACACGTAATATACAAAATATCTACAAAACTAAATCATTAAATACTCGTACATAGACCCTACATACGAAATAAATCTCTATAAAATTACAAATATATAAAGTGGGTATCGTCATTTTTGATACTGGAGTTATTGCGCACGCATTAAATAAATGCCTGAGAATATTAATCCCATCAAAACTTTTCATGTAAAACTGTAGTTATGCAGCACGAGAATGTGACTGCTGTTGCTTAGATTTTAATAGTCACGCTTATTAATGAGACATATGCATATAAACGCAGATGTATTTATAGCTGAAATGAATATTTTACATGACATTGTAAGGTTTGTAAGTTATAATAATAACTTCCCGGGACTGCGTAATTGTCAAGTCACAAAATGTTCTTAGACTAAATATGTAATGGCCTGGAATGATTATAAAAGAAAGCGCTAGAGTTAATTAGAAAGATCGCTGGACTTGGCTCTACATAAGATCTCACTGCTTTTTACGGGTAAAGATTTGCGTAATTATTACATGAAATGTTTTTGAAGGATTTCATTTCTTTTTGCGTTAAGGAAAATGCTTTTATATGGAATCGTCGAAGAAACCTTTGTTCCCAAATCGCAAATAAAATTTCTTTCATAGTGAAGGGGAATTTTTCCGTTTCTTTTAATTTTTCCTTTCTATGTATCCTAAATACTGCCTACAAATAGACCTCATATCGGCGGACGTCATGCACTGATGCGCGCGCATCCTGGGAGGCAAAACATCGTCCATCACTCATAG
This sequence comes from Rhysida immarginata, assembly GCA_023313115.1. Lineage (NCBI taxonomy): Eukaryota > Metazoa > Arthropoda > Chilopoda > Scolopendromorpha > Scolopendridae > Rhysida > Rhysida immarginata. Next base: position 895,557 of record JAHWFO010013268.1, on the reverse strand, counting down.
GCTACTATAGGCCACGCTCGTTCACTGGCTTCTAAATAAAATATGGCTGACTTTAGTTGATTGCCGGACAAAGAAAAACAAGCTTATATTCATAAACTCACTCGGAGTAAAGGAGACAATTTGCTTGATCGGTTTAATTGCGGAAAATTGCTGGTAGAACAATTCTGCGTTTTGGCCGAAGGTGGTATGGCTAGATATCTACAGCTGTCTCATAGAAACGCCAAGTATATTTACGCACGAAAATTTGAAAACATTCATAACGATCAATGCACTGCTGATCTGATGCACAGTTTTTATTTCGGTATCATCGGCTTCGGTGGCTTAATGGTTGCGTGATCGCCTCGGATGCCCGAGGAGGCCGAGCATTTTTTCAGGAGGAAAATCCTGAGATCACCCACTTCCTTTGGAAGGGAAGTAAAGCCGTTGGTCCCGTATAGTCGTTTGCCGGCTGCACGTTAAAGAACCCTTGCGAGGCCAAATTTATGGCCCCTGTAACGCCATTCTGATATGAACATAGTTCTTGAAACGTTAATACCAACTAAACCAAATCAACACTAGATGACCATAGATGGTAAAAAAAAAAACTGGATGAGCTGGCTGTTTTCATCTCTGGCCTCAGTCAGAAAATTTGATTTGTTATATATGTTATTTTCAATCATTTGTGAGGTTCAATCCTTCTTATCGATAGCTTGCAATCATAATATTCTTCGATTCTTTTCAAATGAGTGGCTTTTGAGAATTTTATAAAAAGCCACTCCAATGTATAATTTTTTTTCTAGTTGCACATCCAACCAACTATACAGTAGCTTGAAAGAATTATAAATTAATTAAAACAAACCAAATTTACACAAAAGTTCTCATATTTTTGTTGAGCAATCGAAGCGAACCAGCCCAAACCATATAAAAACAGCAATCGCGACGATCCTTTTACCTACCAAGGTGAGCGCGCACGCAAAAAATATGACGTCATGTTAACGTTTGTTTGTAAACATTATGAGAGGTCTATATAAAAAATTACAAATCAATCTTAACTGGTGAAGACATTGCTTGACCAATACTTAAGAGGGGTAAACAATGACAATTTTGCTTCACGCTGGCATAATGCCATTCCGTTGCAGGTTAACTGATATTTGGCATTGACTTTTAAACACTGACAGATTTTAAAATTTTTCCTTTCTTTATATAACATGCTGAAAACTATACATGACTATGTAAAAGCGTTAGATAGAGAATACGATCTTTAGTAACAATTGATTACGTGAATGCTGCGGGTCACGTGCACGTGCGCGTGACAGAAAGCACATGAAAAGATGCTATTACATCTGCATTGTTGTGTTTCAATCGAATGCAGTAAATATCGTATAAAAATAACTCTGAAAATCGGATCTTACTGGGAAGGGTAAATTACTGCGCTTTCTGACGCTAATAACAGCTATTCTTCTATAATTAGCGCAAGTAAAACACGAAATGTCTCTGTTTCGAAGAAAGCCATATCGGCAATACCAAATAGAAAAGAAATATCCTGGGAAGGGTTAATTCCATCTGACAGAAACAGCAAAATCCTCGAGTTCCCAAAAGTCGAACACCAAAGGTCATTCCAAAGGTCAAGCAGCTTGTCTCGTGTGAAAATCCGGCAACTCAAAGAGGGATCGCAAACATTCAAGGAAGTTCAGAGGCTACCATAAATAAAATAAACAAAAATTTGCATCTAGAAAAGCTTCACAAGAGTCGTGTTTCATAAGCTGCTGCCACGATACTTCGCAGAAAGGAAGAGGAACTGTCGGAGGCTTTATGAGGGTTACCTCGCAGCAGAACGATTAAAGTACGTTGTCACTTTGGATGAAGCCTACGTCTACTTCAACGATTGCAACAAACGCCGCGCGATTTTCTAAAGTTCACGTGGAGAGAAATCATATCAAAACTGATCCAAGAAATGTAGAGAAGTTTTTCAAAACGATCTATAGTGATTGCGGGGATACTCGTACGACGGCAAGCTCACAATCAGAAGAGCGGACAGGAAGGCTAAGGTTAACTCCCTTTACTCTCAGCAGCATGTTCTCAATTCAATTTTCCACGAGGAAATCCCCGCATTGTATGGAGAGGACAAAGGCAAAGGTTGGTTGCATCAAGACAAAGCCTCCAGCCTTACGTTTAACTCGACCGTTCAATTTATGTAGCAGAATAAAGAATATAAAATGGAAGATGAAACTGGAATTCATTTTATACTCTTTCTTGTTATCCCCGATGAATTTCTGTGGATTTGGATTACTGAAACAACCATTGAGGGTCTCTGGAAAACCTGCAAACAGGAATGGAACAACATCAGCCTCGCCGTTCTGTAGACATCTCTTTTTTTATACAATGGAAGATACCGTGCCGGGCAATAATTCTACAACCAGAGTCACCAAATAGAACACGGTTGTTGGCAGAGAAAGGTGTTTTCTTCGTAAACTTTCCTCTCCAAATCGTTACCATAGACTGTAATCAACCTTCTGTATATTTGGTCAAACGTGCTTTTCACTATGACAGTTTGTATTTCACTTTCAGGTGTTTAAAGGCTCTTTATATATACAAAAAAATGAAGGTGAAGTATTTAAGAAAAAAGAAAAAAGAAAAAACACTCTTTGACCACAACAGAAATAAATTTGGAAAAATATTTTTCCAAATTTATTTCTGTTGTGGTCAAAGAGTGTTTTTTCTTTTTTCTTAATATTGTAATCCACATTTTTCCCTTTATTATTTTTTCTGGTATTTTGCCTTTATTTCACTTTGTTTTAATTTTGTGCCAATTCCCGGAAAAAGTTTGTTTAGTGAAGTATTTGGTTACAAAATTGTCGTCGTAACAACCGACAACCGAGAGCTGGTTCTAAATTTTGAGAGGTTATATCGTACATTTACGAAGGAGACCTCTAAATAGTGGTATTTTACAAAAACCAGACTTTTACAAAAACTTTTACAAAAAAAAATCTTATCAAGCGCTATTTGTGGACAAGATTTTTTTTTTAAATTTATTAATTTTATAGTCAATGCCCTGTTAGGTCGTAATGTTTTTTATTTACCTTATGTATTTTTATAGCACAAATATTTAGCACATATCTATAGCGATGTAAGACCAAAAATGACGGATGCGTATACCTGCTATTTAGTGCTCTAGATTAGTCATTACGTTCAAAAGCTATTAAATATTGTTATAGACTAGTACAAATCTTTCATGGACACCCTGTAAGTGTTCAGACCATACATTCTATTACTTATTTTTTGCTAACATCTCACTCTCAATTAAAAAGGCCTACTGCAATAAATAAGTGTCTTAGGTGGCATTATAATTGATTATATATAAGTTTCTAAGAAGAAGCTAAGACTTTAAAAAGACTAAATTTTCAGTGCTGAAGTGATTTGAGTACTAAGAGTCTAGTGATTGAAGATCGAAGCGGTAGATATATTTTCTAGTGCATTGGTGTTAAATGGGTTAACAAAAGTTATACAGAAAAGCATAACTCCAGGCGGGCGATTTTACTGTCAATGTAATGTTGGGAAGTTCCCCTAGCTTCATGTATGAGGTTTTGCTTTGCAATATTTATTGAATAAATTTTCAATATAGTGTTCTATATAGCATTAATGTAAACTTTTTTGATAAGTATCTGATAGTGCAACCTTGTCATAAAGCTGCAGCAGAAATCGATTAAAACCTCTAAAGAAAAGTAGTTAGATATTGCGTAAAACAAGTTTACAACCCACGTTTCCACGTAGATTACTAATCGCACCGCAGTCATCCTACTTCGGTTCTTAAGCCCAAAAATATGCAACATGCTAATGAAAAAATTCGAAAATTTCAGCATTAGTCTAAGAGAGACTTAACCATTACAACTCAGAATCAACTTTTATTAGCCATGACCGCACATCAGTTAGGGAACAACATTATGCCATCACTAAGCCGCTCTGAAATGTGTAGTCGTGCCCCGAAGTTGGTTTTAATCTGACCAAACGTTTAGTCTAATGAAGGAAAGTTTAGAGATGATGTGGTTTCTATGGAGATATTTATATTAGAAGAATTTTGCTTTCAAAATGAATAAAATTTCTTCTCGATCTCGGAGGACCAGAGAAGAAAAAGTAATGATAGTTTCATACGCTTTGAATAAAATTCGTATATCCTTAAATTTACGTACGTGGTCTTATTAAAAGTAACATCACCTAGTAATAGTTCGAACTTCAGTTGGCCCTTTTTATTCCGATACATTATGGAGTCTACTTCGAAAAGCGTTGAAAAAGCATCAGGATGAATGTCATTAATCTCAAAATAATATTGTTTTAGTTTCCAAAGCGAGCGGTGCTGAGAATACACTGGAGAATACTCATTCCCATTTGCTAGACATCATGATAAATTGAGAAGTTGCATAGCCAAGAATAAATATGATAGAGTCTTCCTATTTATTAGACCTTTATTGGGTGTACTATGAAAACAATTGAGTTCTCTCAGTTTCCTCGAGGTGCTCCTGGGCTACTGAATGATGGAAGCAATTGCTCCCGAAAAGTCCTTCCAGGTTGTATATTTTCAATCTGTTATCGTTGTGGTGAAAGAGTTTTTTCTTAGTTTTAAGTTCTGCATTACAATTATCTACATTTGACTTTGTTATTATCTTATTAAGACCGTAATATCTCAAATTAAAGATGAACTGGGATCGAAAAAGTGATTTGATGTCTTAGGACATATATTTGAAGTCTCTTTTCGTATTATTTATATGGCTGGCTATTCTTCTCGCTTCTCTCTACAGTATAAGCACAAAATCAGAATTCTTGGAGCTTTATTAACTTTATTTGCAAAAAGAAATAAAATCAATAGTGAAGCAGTGGATTTTGAATTATGTTTGTTCAAGTCAGGAGTCGATGGGGATAAAATAATGTAATCATTAAGGCAATTATGATATGTGTTATCTTGTAAAGGGATTTGATGAGAATCTATTCTCTTATTGCTCTTTCTACTCATGGCTAGGTCTGCAGGGACCATCTGTCAACACATTAAACACAGGAACCAGTTCTCCGCCCACTATCGATGCGGAAATGGAACGCCCGCTAAGCCTCCAGCCATCCACCAACACACTCACTTCTCTATTTATTTCCTTTTCTTCCCCTTTATCGTTTAATTCTACGACTCCGTTCACTTATCTGTTTTGTTCGCTCTTTTTCTCCCTCCCTCCATCTCCAACCTCCTTCCTCCCCCGCTCTTGCTCCTCCCATCTCTCTCTCTCTTTCTCATGTGTTATCCGTTCGTTTCCCTCGCTTGCCTTTCTGATTGCTGATTGAATCGCTGTTTACATAGAAATGGCCGTTGATATGGCAACCTGCGCTGCTGTATCAAAAACGAACCAACAATTTTATATGTTCTTTGAGATGAATCGATTTTAAATTTATTTGAGATTATAGAAAAGAAATACATTTTTTTTCAATTTTAATAACCTCAAATTTTATTCTCTTCCTATTGGATGTCGAGTCAGTTAATAATGAAACACACACCCACACGCAATCCTTATACAAACAGTATGCATAAAATCAGACGTCATTTTTCTCCTTAATTCTTAAATATGGAAATAAAAATCAATAAAAGATTTTAATATATTAAAATGTCATTGACGTTCTGCTTCAGGCTTAAGATTATTTTTTGAATCGTTTTGAAAACCTATTTTGAATTATCAAGTACAAGACACATTCGACAACAAATTTAAATTTATAACTCAATTTATTCATTAAAAGGAATGTCGTCTTCAGTCTAAGAAATCATCTCATTTTTATAGAAACGTTTTTTTCAAACGCTCAAGTCTATTAAAATTTAGCATAGGGATACATTACACGCTTACCATTCAAAGATAACGCATGCAACGAAAAATAAATTCTTTTCAAAACCTTTATCAAAATAGTATTCTCTTTCAAAATTTAATTTAAAACCTACTAATTATTATGACATATGGACTCAAAATACAAGTCATCAATAAATAACCAGAAATATGTTTTAGCAAATGTTTATTACAAAGCACCAAGTTAACAATATTATATATGCGTTTTCAACATAGTACCCCCCTTCCCCCCTAGTTCAATGCACCTACGCCAGCGATTGACAATAGCACTGATTCTATCGGAAAACGTTCTTTTTAACTCATGCGTAATCACTCATGCACCGCTGACTGGACTTCTTCGTCACTCTGGAATCTCGATCCACTTACAAGGGAACCATCCAAACCTGTATCTCAGTTTCACACCAAATAGAAATATTTTACTCACCTTAACCGAAATTTATAATATTTCGGTTATAACCGAAATATTTTATAATTCGCTTTAGCGAAATATTGATGCCAGCAACATAAAAAATCGTAATTTTTTTTTTTCCAAAATAAACCGCAAAAACGAAAAAATTTGAATGGATATAGCCATACAAAGACTCCAGTATTACGCCATAGTTAAGGCGGTGTGTATATTAATATGCTTGACAGAACTCTTTTCTTCCACCACTCATCAATAGGCACGCATCCACTTCACATGAAAGCATGGAACTTCTTCCTACGAAGCGACAATTGAATGGATTCACAAGTTTCTAAAAAACTTATTTTTTAAAAATAGATTACTAAAATTAGCTAATTTGCCATCCAGTCAAAAAAATCTGTATAGTAATTAATAGCCATTTCCTTAATTTAATATTTTATTTTATTAATTAATTCGGTAATCTTCTTAAATTTTCCAGGGCTGACGTCATGTATTCGTGAGTGAAACGAGGGCAAAAGGTGTAGAGTGATCTAATAGGGCAAATTGCCGTGAATACGTTGCGTTGTGAGAAGGTATGTTTCGCGGTGCTTTATAATTTTAAATAAAATAAATATTCGCGGATGTTTACCTCATCTTATAAATTATTTCGAGACAAATAATTGTAAAGCAAAATTAAGGTTTTGTGCTTAATAATACTGCTCTGACTGCAAGTCTCTGGCGACCACCGTTAACGATCTTGCTTCCAGCTTGCTGCCATGTTTTATTCTCCTACTTCCGCTACCGCGTAACGCCATCGCTTCGAAAGTATGCTTGCGCTCAAACAAAGAGTTCCTCGTACAGGTTCGGATAGTTGCCTTGTTAGTGCATCTTTCTGTGGCCAAAACTGTAGAAGTGCGAGATCGGGCGAATATGGAGGATAAGAAACCGTAGATCCTCTTTTTATCAGTGTATGGTTCGCATTGTCATGCCTTTACTCAACAAAAATCTGACGACACTTCACTGCTTCAGCTTGGAGCAGTCTTGTAAAGGTGCCGCCATCTTGTGTAACACCTAGCGTCCCATCTTTGAGACAAGCATGCCAGCCACATCTATAAATAGCTTAAGTATACCTCCACAATATAACAAACAACTCTGTATAATTATCACGGTCGTATTTATGAATCATACTAGCTGAACCTCTTTATAAAATGAAATCACCGAGGTCAGAAAAACTGTAATCCAAGTAGTTTTCAAAAAACTAAACTGTTTTTCTTGTTTAGCCAAAGTCTCTTAAATACAAATAAGTACAATAAATTTCTTAATTCACTGAACCGTTTTTTTCATGACATCTTTAAGAATTAAGAAAGACATTTTATAAAAATCTTCTCAATGTCAAGAGTCATTTTTTAAACTCTTATTATTCTTTTCGAATACAGTGACTATAAAAAACATGAAAGGTTTTGAAGAGGAAATTTCTGACGATCTATGGATTTACAAAAACAGACTGGCAATGTTTCGATAAATGATGTAAATGTGCCCAAAAACGATTGATTATTTATTGAAGTTATTGAAGATATAAATTATAATGCATGCAGGATATTAAGAAGGGTACGTCCCCCCCCCCTGGGAATAGAAAATTAACTACCTCAATAAAATATTTAAGTAATCTCGAGTATTTACTTTAAGAAACTATATTATGACTTTAAAGAAGCAATGTTATGTTGTGTATGTGGATACAAACAAAAACGTCGATGAAAAAAATTCTTTCTTTACACCACAGATTCATCTTTAATATTTAAATATATTCTAGAAAAATGATGAAAAAGAAACTCCGACGACTTTATGGACAAAACAACAGCGTGACAGTCGATCTCGCTTGCGGTGCGCATTTGTTTATTTAAATTGAAAAATGGCGGCAGAAAATGGATTGGACTTTTCCGTTTAAATAGGGAGGTCCGTTATTAAATTTGCACTTGCAAATTCGAAATCGCCTCTTCAATGAAGGAAGAAATAAATGGCCTTAATCCAAGATCCCCGTGACAAATGACCGAGAGCGAGAGAAGGTGACAGCCGCGTGCAATTATGCGGTGGTCATCGTTTGTCATTTCTGCTTATGCGTCTCACAAACGCCCTACCATTCCCTACCCTCGCCCTTCATCCCGCACCCGAAAGACCGTTGGTGTCTCTCATTCTCTCTCTTTTACCGCCCAAGAAGAGCGAAGAGACGGCGGTAGTTCACTTCTGGAATGTTCTCCATAACTTTTCATGCAACCTACCATCATCTTGCTTCCCTACTGTTCCGTTCGTCTCACTTTCATTCTGTATATGTCTCACTGCCTACGTCTCTCTCTCTTTTTCTTTGAATTTATATATATTTCCGATATTGAAGCAAACTCAAAATAGGGCCAATATATTCCCGACTTATAATATTCATTTGTATAAAAAGCCGTATAAGATAAGTGCAATCCGTTTTTTCTATGTTATTACTTCCATGAATAATAATGATAATTAATCTGTTTATTTTCTTACGAGTAATAGAGAAATTATTTTCCTAATTTGTAACAACTTAAATCAGGAATAGGAATCTTCTGGCAACTGGGAGTCGTATTTTTCTAAGTGATCTCGGGTGCATATTTTTTAAGAAAATATAATTCTTGTGTGCCTCAAGTATTGCAGCATTCTATGATTATAAGAATTCTAATAAAAACTAGTTTTTTACAAAAATACTTTTTACAAAAGAATATTGCACTCTTAAAAAATATACGTATAAACTTCGAGAGTCACAAATCTATTTAAAACCATGCTTAGTTTAAATCTTATTCTCATAATTTCCCCCACATCTGCTTCATTATGCTGGAATATATTAAAATGGAAAAAAATAATTAATTTCAATGATAAGAGGATAAACAATTATTTGTTTGTAAAGGCCAAATTTGCATTATTTTGGAAAAACCAGAGGCAGACCAAAAAATAGACTAAGCCCAAAGAACTCAAGGGAAGGAAAAAATTTTTTAATATCAGTGAAAATATTAATGTGTCGGTGTAGGAATTTCTTTGTTAAAAGCAACATACCGGATGATCCAAAAGTCTATTACATTTTTTTACATTGTTAACGACATTTTCAGTGTTTGCGCGTGCCTCGTGATTCTTATGAAAGCATTGAATTGCTGGAAAGCAAACACTGAAAATGTCGTTAACAATGTAAAAAAATGCAACACACTTTTGGATCACTCGGTATATTTATGATAGTAGATCTGTATAGGACTTTTATACTTAGGGATTTATATTCAATGTTTTCATAGTATTTCATGCTATCTTTTCTACTTCTCTTTTAGCTATTCGGTATCAAGAATGTTAAATAACTATTGGATCTATCGAAAAATTTAGCCTGGCAGAGGCTCAGCCTACTGAGGCTTTGATTGATCTACTTAGGGACAAATCCAAACATTCATGCCCTCTGCGGGATTCGAACCCAGGTTTTGTTGTTTTCGAGAGCGACAAGACCTGCGCTTTAGCGCTCTCCGTCACCGCTAAACTATTTCATTTCTTATTAAATTTATAGCTTAATTCGACTTTGTTAAGTTTATTTTGAACTTTTAATTAAATCAACCTTTATTTTCAACTAGACCGCTTACCCGTCACATGACGGGTTATATTTACCAATTGTGTGGAGGCCTTCATTTTGGAGGCCTTCTCTCTCGGTGGTCACGACTCTACGGAATTGGAACTTAACTAAAAAATCAACACTAAACATTTTTCATTTTATTTAATTCACAACAATGACTAAGTATTGATCAAGCGGCTATTGTTAATCGCATTTCTACCAATAATAAGCCCTAAATTTGGCCGTTTGATGATGGTGTAACAATGTATACACCTTTTGTCCGCAGGCCTTCTCTCTAGGAGGTGTTGGTCTTACCACAACAATCCCTGGCTTCTGTCAGACAGACGAAGAGTATTAGATTCTGATGATAATCTCTGAATCCTCTAAGTTGTCATAAGGGTTCGCATCTTCCCTCATCTTCTGTATCATTAACTTCATTGGTGGTGCACGCTATTATTTATATGTCGAGCCGAGGTAGACATCGAAAGCAAAACCCATAGGGTATACGTACCAGTAATTGACAGTTTAAGACGTTACTGTGAAACGAAATTGTGTACGTAAATCAAATTGCATTTTGAAACTTTTCTAGTTATACCATTAAATTGTAAATATAATGCAGAATGTGCCAATCTCTAAATAATTTATTATATCTTTAATAGCTATTAAGTTATTAAATTTTTTCATAACTAATGCATGAATCACCAGTAGTTGACAGTAATGCACCAAAGGGTGACAGGCAGTTTCACCAGCAATTGACAATATTTTAATTACCCGTTTTTATTATATATTTTTACAAAAAAATTGATAGAAGGATTGTCCACTGATCACACAAAAAAGTTCACGTAAAATTAATAACAAATATTGCATAACATTCATGAAATAAACTCAAGTAATCAAGCCCTCGCATAGTGGTTCATGACAAGGTTTTTTTCGACTCGGTAAGGCATTGAACAATCAACATGCGTTATAATAGGGAGCAAAGTTCCTAGTTTTTTGCTGTTCTGGGAAGCCTAATACATTGTTTAATACCAGTCCCTTTTCATGCCTTGTTACTTTATTAAAAGCCTTTAAATCGTGAATTGTCAATTATTGGTACATTGTCAACTACTAGTACATCTACCCTACATTTATTTACTGAAATAGTTTTCGGCTAGAATCACAAAGCTAGCGTCCAATTTGCAAAATCAAATAATGCAATTTTTGTATTAAGGGGGAGGGGGGGGGGCAATAAAGGCGAAATACAAAATTATCTAGCGGTAATGAAATTTCAATTTTTCTTTCAAATCCACATCTTCATGCAATTTCACGGTTTTTTATTGCGAGTGAATAAAGAAAACAACAATAAAAGCCACGAGCGGCAAGTATGTAAATGCGTATTTAGCCGCTAGCAACGCGATTCCTTAAGAATGAATTCAGCCGATATTTTCTAGATGATGAACTTGCACCGCATGGTCAAGCAAGGCCGTAGAGAGCTAGGGAGGGTTCCCGAAAAGACAAGCCTGACGAGAGTTAGAATTGGCCCGGGGGCCAGTCTCTTATACCCTTGCTGTATTCCGGGATGCAGCACCGGTTGCACACGCCTCTCGTCAGCACCGGGGTCAAGCGAAAATTTTACATGGGGATGTGCAAAGAAATGATGATGAGAGTTTTACCTAGCAGCTTGCCTTTGAATAACAGAAGCGTAAAGAAAACGAAATCTTACGATTCGTTTGCAATTCAAAAATTTTATCAAAAAAAAATTTCGAAATAAATCGTAAAATGAAGTTTGACGGAAGTTACTAATTATTGAAATCATGCAATCTTTATTAACTTTAAAACACTTAAATAATGTATTTAGGTTTAACTGCAGAATCGCGCTCGTTACCAATTAAGTAAAGTGTTTATCGGCAGTCGATGAGCAATCACCCGTAAAAAACCATTTTACTGCCTCCAGCACAGAATTAAGCCGACACAAAATTATATTTGCGTCCTCTGATATCCTTTAATGTATGTTACAAATATTAATAACCGTTAGAGCAGATCTGAAATTTTGTCCTAAAGCAACGTAGTTTAATAAAATTTCCATTTAAAAATTTAAACGCTGATTCTATAGAGCTAATTCAAGTAGTATGCATAGACAATTATAGAAAAGAAGATATGCTAGAGCAAAAATGCGTCTAACAAAAAACGATTTTTTTAAAGAACAACTCAACCTCCACATTTCGAACAGGGAGAATAATTGAATTCATTTATGCCACAGGAAGCTTAATTTGAATTTAATTTGCAGATCATTCGAAACAGTAATAATAAGGATAAACTTTTCCTTTTGATGTTACCTAGCAGTGGTATTAAAATGTATTTCTATGCCATTTCTTATAAAAAAACTAACTGAAAAGTTATTATAATGTTGTAAAGGATGATATTAAAATATTCGTTAGTTAGACCAAATAGTTTACATATGCATTAATTTCTGGAGGGAATGTTTAAAATTATTCCACGCCAACAATATTAGGTCTCCTGTAGGGCTATAACCAGTTAAATTACACAAACATTTTAAGAAATCTATTTTGAGGAATAGAGAGCATAAAAAATTGCCCATATCTTTAAATTCACCAAAGAAATAGCAGAAAATTATAATTGAATCGAAAAGGATAATAAATAAATTACTTCCTATTAATTTAACATTGTATAAAATTTAAATAAAATTTAAGAATTTTCTATCTAATTCCAATATTAATAAATTCAATTTTAAAAATCAGTCAAATTTCAACTTTGGAATCCATTCAAAATTCATGAAAAGTATTTTAAAAAATGTTTGAAAAGGATCATCATGGAAATCATTAGTGAAATCTCCACATCAATACTGGATAACATCATCTGAAACCAGAACGTCAAGGACTCCAAACTTTGACTACTGTGGACATGAAAAGTGACTTTCAACAGGCTAACTAATACTATTTACGAGGCGCATCCAGAAAGTAAGTTTCCCTATTTAAAAAAAAAAGAACTCACACTTACAGGAACATATTTATTGGCAACAAGTACAGCAATGTTTCAGCTATTTTTCAACATAGCCACCACCAGAATTGAGACACTTGTCGTATCGTGGGATCAACTTTTGTATCCCCCTGTCGTAGAACTCTGCCGCCTGTGAATGGAACCAGCGTGTGATAGACGTCTTCAGCTCTTCATCGTTGCCAAAACGCTCACCGGAGGACAGGAATTTCTTGAGGTGCAATAAAACGTGAAAATCGCTGGGAGCAAGATCAGGGCTGTAGGGTGGATGATCAAACAACTCCCAGCCGAATTCCGTCAAAACAGCTGCTGTGCGTCGAGCCGTATGTGGACGAGCATTGTCATGGAGGAGCACAACACCTGCAGTAAGCATTCCACGCCTCTTGTTTTGAATGGCACGTCGCAATTTCCGCAGTGTCTCACAGTAACGGTCAGCGTTTACTGTTTCACCACGTGGAAGGAAGTCAGTGAGCAGAATGCCCTGCCTGTCCCAGAACACCGTGCACATCACTTTCCGTGCCGACAGCGTCTGTTTGAATTTCGTCTTGACCGGAGATCCACTATGCCGCAAATGCATTGACTGCTGCTTGGTTTCCGGGGTGATGTGCGAAATCCAAGTCTCATCGCCCGTGACGATCCTGTCGAGGAACTCGTCGCCGTCATCGTGATACCGTTGCAGAAATGTCAGTACCCACCTGGCACACAATTTTTTGAACAGCAGGTGCTTAGTGACAATCTCATGCAACAAGGATCACGATATCTGCGGAAAATGGGTGCTCAGCTCCGTAATCGTGAAGCGACGGTTCTCCATCACGCGCTGCCGCACAAGCTCAACAAGATCATCATTGATGAGGGATGGTCGCCCACTGCGCTCTTCATCATGGACACTTTGACGACCTTCGGAAAACTGCCTACACCAGCGACGCACCATCTGCTTACTCATGATGTTCGGCCCATAGACCTGACAGAGCTGACGATGAATTTCAATTGGCGCAATGCTTTGTGCATTCAAGAACTTTATCACCGACCGAACCTCGCAGGCGGCGGGAGAAGAAATAAGAGCTTCCATTTCGGACCATTGCTACCACGCTACTGGCACGAGGCGGGACCTGTCCGGCTGGCATATGATTGATACATCATAGATCTGTTACGCATGCGCACTTGACACGGCTAATTACGTTTACTTTAAAGGGGAAACATCGGGAAACTTACTTTCTGGATGCGCCTCGTATTATATTCGTCTAAATTTTATTACCTGATTAAATTAATAGGAAACAATTTATTTATTATTACCATGTAACAGAATTTACTTTTGTCTTTGTTCCTGGGTTAAAACTGATATTTCTGTATTTATTTAGCCTAAATAATAATTGTAGTAACGGTTACTTCTCTGAAACTTTGCTTTTGCGGTTAGGAGATTGATATACTGGCATACCAAAATAAGCTTTGTAAGCATCACACATCCTACCAAATGTGGAGACTAAATATTTTAGCTCTTGCCTTAATAAACTCACCAGAAGCAAAGCAAAATGCATCAGAAGGATGCTTACAGGACCGAGAGAACATATTTACTGACTAACTGCGAAAAAGAGTAAAACCTCTATTAACATACACTGTCATATCACTGAATTAATGACCATCCTCTTAGTAATGGGAGTAGCCACCCTTCGCCGCTATAACTGCTGCTAGGCGTCGTGGCATGGACGCAAGAATTGCGGGGTATGTGTCCGATGGTATGGCAGTCCAATCCGCTTGAAGCGCTGTCCACAGAGTTTCGAGAGTCATAGGTGGAGGGTCCAGCTGCCGTACATGGCGATCAAGGTGCTCCCACAGATGTTCGACTGGATCGATGTCCGGCGAATTAGCGGGCCAAGGGAACACTCGAAAGTCAGTAGAGTGTTCCTCGAACCAATCCAGAAGGGAACATCGTGAGCATGTACGGGTGCACCTGGTCCGCTACGATTGACAGATAGCCACAGGCATTCAAATTGCCCTCTAGACGAATCAGTGGACCTAACTGCTCTCAACAGAAGATCCTCCACACATGCACACTACCTCCACCAGCCTGTTTCCGGCTCACAATAGCCTCCTGCAGTCTCTTTTCATGGCGTTCACGACGCACTCGCCATCGCCCGTCAATCTTATAGAGCAAAAACCTTGACTCGTCGGAGAAGGCGACCACTTAGTCTGTGGTCCAATGGCGGTCTGTCTGTGGTCCAATGGCGGTGCTCACGTGCAAAGTCTAGGCGTCGTTGACGATGACCCCTGGTCAACATGGGTGCAGCAACCATGCGTCGACTGTTCAGGCTCATCCGTAGCGGGGTGCGTTCAACGGTAATGTCGGATACACGTCTGTTGGCACCACTGTTGAATATGGTGGCCAGTTGATGGACTGTGGCTCTCCTGTCACCTTTTACGAGCCGTCGTAGGCGCCGCTCACCCCGTTGGTCGATGGCTCGTGACCCTTTATAGTGATGGCGTTGGGACGCGATTTCTGTCCCTGCTGTCCACTCTTTGTACACCTTCACTACAGCGGACCGTGAACAGCTCACAAATCGCGCCGTTTCGGAGATGATGCCACCCTTGCTGCGATAGCCTATTATCATCCCTTTGTGGACGTCCGTTAAATCCGGACGTTTACCCATCTTGAGGCTCGTGCATCTGCCGTTCGATGCACCAGCTTTAAAGCTTTCTGAGCCTGTTATGCAAATTTTGCAATGTGCAATCGTTGTTGGGGCGAACCATGCGTGTGCCTTGAAGGGGTGCTGGTCATAATTCATTGATATGACAGTGTATACAAAACAAGTGCTCAACTGATTAAGAAAGAATTAGATTTGAATGTTGGACTTAATTCATTTTTAGTTACATCCTGATGGAATAAAATGATTACAACGCAGGAATAAAATGTGTGTTATATGGTGTTATCATTTTCAATTCACGTATAACTTACAAAAACGCTTGCCTAAGTCGGAAAATTACCCCATAATTTAGTGAGGACTTTTTCCACTTTGAAAGATCAATACATGTGAGAATGGATTTTTCAATGAAAATTCTTAATCTCAAAACATGTAATCTACCTTGGATATAAACACGTAAATAATTAATTAATGAGGATGAAACATCGATACCTACAAAAAATATTTTGATATAAAGTTAATTAACATTTTAACTTTTTATGGAGTTTTTACCATTAAAAGGAGAAGAAAAAAACTTATTGAACTTTTCTTCCGCAATCATGCAAACTTATCCCCCTTTCTCCTCTCCATTTCGGTGACACGATAAAAAGAAACTTATTATCTTTCTTTAAATCGAACAAAAATAAGAGGGAAAAGACGGTGAAAAAATAATAAAATTAAAAAAGAAACGCAGGCAAAACATGTTGTGAATCTTCGAAAAGAAAGATAGATTTTTTTTCCTGCTTCTTCTCTTCCACTTTCAGAAATGTCACTGATTAAATCCAACGAGTGTCACCAAAAGAAAGAAGAAAGAAGTCTTGTACGCATGCGTACTAAGTGAAATAAAAAAAAAGGAGGGCTGAAAGAAAAAGCAAAAACCGATAATCACACCAGCGAATGGTACAAGGAAATCTGCAAGAAGTTCAAAAGCCTCGGCTCTTCTCTTCCTTTTTTTTTTCTTTTTCTTGGCTGTGTTAAGTATAAGACTCCTCCCCTCATTCGCCCCTGTATTTGACATTATCTTCGATAAATTCTGTTGTTCGCAAAACTGAAGAAAAAAAAGGCGTCGCAGAAATAAAAAACGTCAAGGAAAGAATTAGCAAATAAAAAAAGGGTCTTAATGCCTATTTTTGCCCCCAAAAAAATCATTTTTGAAAGAAAAAATCATTTGTCTAAGCTACATATAAATTAATATGACTGAATTAAACTTTTGTTTAACTCCTCTGATATAGTTTTTTCAACATGGAGAAGGGTACTCTTTCTTATCTGCTAGCAAATAAATATACAGAATGTTTACTAAACATACGGCAAAAATTCAAGGGGCGATTCTTTGGGTTATTTTAAGAATCTTTTGTCTTTTGATGATTTTCGAAGATACAAAGCGATAAAAGTTTTTTTTTTGACAAAAACAGTCCTTCTTTTGCCTTCAAAACAGTCTTCACACGGCTATACGTTATACGAGAACTTGAAGGTGTATTATTATAGCTGAACCAAAACGTTCCGAAGGATTCTTGCAAAATATCGTGGTTATTACAAAACAATTTCTCCAAAATCGTACTCATGCCAGGGAATTCGGTGGATATGGTAATAGCTGAAACTCTTCATCATGAGTATAACATTTTCGCTAGCTTTTCTAGCAGTATAACATGAAGTACAGGGTGGTTATAATTAAAAGTGACACCATTTAGACCCTTCTAGCGGCCGTTCTGGTAATCAGATTTTGACGAAACTTGAGATATATGTTATACAGACCATGGGGAAGAAAATTTTGCAATAAAAAAGTTAGTTCACATTATGACCGCTACGTCAAAATATGGCGCTAGTCATGTAAGAAACTATCTGAGAATTTTTACTCAGAGACGTTATGCAAATGAGATGTAAAATTAGAAAAGCTTTAAAATGACAGTGAAATTAAATGCAAAGTCATTCTTCACGATGGCTTTAGCTAAAAAGGATCGAGCTTTATTGTGAAGTTGATTTACCAGAACTGCAATAATGCTTCTGCTGCACTAAGAGAAAACTTGCAAAATGGGCCTATGTCCATTAATGGTTTAAAAAAGATGATTAAGAAATTTGAAGAAACTGGTGAATTGGGTGTGCTACCAGGGAGAGGACGGAAACGAATTGCAAATGAGACTGTGGAAGACATTGCTGCTGCTGCAGTGGAGAGTGCTTCAAGTTTCCAATATTCTTCAGCAAGTGCTCGAGCCGTATCACGTGATTTGTCTATTCCGTGGTCTACAGTACAAAAAGTTTAGCGTTCCATTTTAAAGTGATATCCATACAAGATCCAGGTGGTTCAAAAGTTGCTTCATGAAGATCCGGAAAAACGCACTGGTTTTTCTTGCCAGTTTCTGGCTAGAATAGCCGTCGATAATGCATGGTCATGGAACATTTTGTGGTCAGATGTAGCGCATTTCATACTAGACGGAGCAGTGAATGGTCAAAACTGTCACATCTAGTGGTACTGAAAAGCCGATGTTTGTGGATGAAAAGCTTTTGCACTCTGATTACGTGACTGTATGGTGAGGATTCACTTCACATTTCATTCTTGGCCCCTTTTTCTTTGAAGAGAACACTCCTCAAGGCACTAAAAGATGTTCAATCACTGGTGCTCGTTACTGCGAACTTCTGCAGCAGAAAGTCATTCTTGCTTTACAAGAAAGACAATGTTTAGACACACTGTCTTTATGCAAGATGGTGCAACACCACTCCACATTGCACAAGTGAAGGAACTGCTTCATGCTCATTTTGGAGATGATCGGGTGATTTCGTGAATTTTTCCAACTGCATGGCCTCCTCGTTCACCGGACTTTATCCCTTGTCACTTCTGGTTGTGGGGATATTTGAAAGATAATGTTTATGCAGGAAGAATACGGACTGTCCCTGAATTGAAAGCAAGCATAACACGCCATATCACTGTGATTCCTCAGGAAAGCCTTCGCTCTACTGTGGAACATGCAATAATGCGCTTTGAACATGTCATTGACACAAATGGAATGCACATTGAACAAATGCTCTGATTTTATAAATTTCTCAGCTTCTAACTTGTTTTTGTTATTATTCATGCGCCATATTCTTCCCCATCGTCTGTATAACGTATCTCAAGTTTCGTCAAAATCTGATTACCAGAACGGCCGCTAGAAGGGTCCAAATGGTGTCACTTTAATTTTAACCACCCTGTATACATACTATTTAGGGAACACAGCTGCCATAAAGGGATATACTTGATTGGCAACGTATATCCCATATTTTGGAATGTTTGATGAATGAATGAATGAAGACAACAAACCATTATTCCACAAAAATAAATTTATAAAATAAAACTCATAAATAGATAGTCTACATTTCGCAGCGCTCTGTCTACTTCATCAGATTTTTGTTTGATTCTCACTGATGAAGGTGACCGAGTTCTGAAATTTACATACGAGTTTTGTATTATAAATTCATTTTTGTGGAATGGTGGTTTATCATCTTTTGTTGTTATACAAAATATAAATACTGGTGTCCAAAGTATGGGCTGCCTCAATATATTGTATAATGGTGAATAAATACAAGTTATTATAATGTTCACTAGACAGTCTACTTTAATTTCGTGAATCAATGAGTCGTAGTTGGACCACGCCTTGCTGACGCTTCATTGCTTCACTATTTATGGGCTAACTGTGATGAGCAGAAACAACTCACTAGCCTCGCTTTTACGGAGATTCTATGGCCAAAGCGTCTGGCCTTCACAATTTGGCCATTATTGTAGTCAGATTAATCCGTTGCTTTACCTAATTTGTGCATCCTAAGAAATGCTGATCATGTATATTCGTTCGACGACGATTCGTTACTGCAGAATGTTCCGTTCATTGTATAAACATTGTTGATGTTTTGGGTAATGGTATCGAAGCACTATACGTCCATGAGCATCCATAGCAGCATTGTTTGATGAATAAAGTTAATCTTTGTTATATATTGATAAAGATGAATATACTCCTTTAATTAAAATAGTAAAATTAAAATAAATAATAAAAAAATGATAATTATAATATAATAAAATAATAAAAAAAACAAGGAAAAAGTCACCAGAGTTAAAGTTTAAGTACGAAGAAACACAGAAGATGTACAGAAGAGACGAAGATCAGATGAAAACACAGAAGATATACTGAAGAGATGAAGATCCGATGAAACACAGAAGAAACACAGAAGAGACGAAGATACTGCGAAGAAACGTAACAGGAACACAGGGAGGTACACAGGTCTATGATGGAAGTTCGATGATTCGTAATCTTTGTTAATTTTATCAACCCATCAATCATATTATACTGATTTCTAGCCGCAAACTGTAGTCCATTTCTTCCCCGCGCAGCTTCACGTCGAAAATAAAATAAATCTGATTCATGAGTACATAAAATGTTTAAATCTATCAAAAAATTTTATAATTCCTAGTTCCGGCCTAATTTCAACACTTCTTCAATTTTCACCACTCCGGTCGGAACAGTAAATTAAGTTATAGTTACTTTTGCTGTCTTTAAATTATTTTTGGAACTCAATACTCGGGAAAATTTGTTTAAATTCCGTCATTTAGTTGTTTCCAAGCAAAAGCTCTATTTTTGGGAGCAGAGTAGTAAAGACGTTATGGGTTAAATTAAACGTTCATTTGTTTATTAGCGAGAATAGGTCGCACAGATAGAGCTGTATAGGTTGTCGCCTTGTGATGATGGAGAAGTGCTCAGAAGGCACTGGGCATTCTCTCAGGCGACTCATTTTACCCTCAAAAATGATCTCGTCAATACTGTTGACGGAGGATCGAGTAAAGCATTTGAAGTGTCAATCGTTATTTGCTTCGATTTGAAACGTGAAAACCACTCATATGGATTGTATTCAAGTCATTCTCACCAGCCCCTCGCTTTAGCATATCGTGGTCTCCAAAGCAGTTTGCTTATTTAGATTATTTCTGGAATAGTCTGTTTCTATTCGCGTCCTGCATGGACTGTTTGCTTATTTAGATTATTTCTGGAATAGTCTGTTTCTCACATCCGCGTCCTGGGGGTCTAGGCTGAGCTCATCGACAAGCAGTCGACTGTCGACAATTGTCGATGGTCACATGGTTAATGACGCATTTGTCGATTCCAGCTAGCATGAACACGACTTGTCTACAGTGTCTACAGAGTCTACAGTGTACACTTGTCTACTTGTCTACAGAGTCTACAGTGTACAGACTCTACACCGTCGATTTTCGAGTGTAGACTTTGACCATCGACAACTGCCTACAATTCTGCCATTCTTGTCTACAATTCAAGAGCAGTCGACTATGCACTTGACGATCGTTATTTCAGAATTTCGCAACAGATTTCTTATTAAAATCTTTTTTCCTTCGTTTCCGGCCTGCAGGCTAAATACACACAGCTCAAGAATACACATTTTCTAAAAATATTAACAAAAACTTGTTTAAAAATATTTACATACATGAAGTACTCTCTTGTGCTACGAAACTTGAACTGTGAAAATGATAATATAGTGTGTCTACAGTTATGTGTTTATGTATGTATTTATGTGTATACATGGATAAATGTTTGAAATTATGTGTAAATGTGTGTATCAGCGTATATCATCTAGCCATACGTGTGTAAATTTGTGTATAAATGTGTAATATGCTACTTATTGACGGTTAGATTTTGTCGAGATCGACAGCTTATCGATGAGTTCAGCCTAGACCCCCTGCACGGACTGTTTCTACTATAATGTTTAATTACGAATATGCCGTATATGATTCGTGCTTTAATATTTAATATAAATGATTTCTCATTCATTATGTTGTTGTTTTTTTTCAAATAATTTAATTTTATGATAAAATACAAAGTCAATTCAGTTAAACTCTCAAGCGAACCCCAGATAGCCTTTTTTTGCGCGCAAGCACACCGTGGAAGCGATAGCGATGCGCGCCAGTGAAGCGCCCCGGAAGTGCGCAGAGTTCAAAAAATATGGCGGAAAGAAGGAAAGCAAACTTGTTAGCGGCGATCGACAAAGAATTGCAGTTAGAGCACTGTTATTAAGCATAAAACCTCAATTTTGCTGTACAATTATTCGTCTCGAAATAATTTATAAGATGAGGTAGGCATCCATGAATACTATTTTTATTTAAAATTATAAAGCTTCTCGATACATACCCCCGCACCAACGCAACGTATTACTCGACGTTGCACGTGAAGCCAGACCCGTGTTTGATTACCGAATTACTTAATAAAATGAAATAATAAATTAAGGAAATGGTTATTAATTACTAGACACATTTTTTACTGGAAAGCAATTAGCTAATTGTAATAATCTATTTTTAAAAACTAAGTTTGTTTAGAAATTTGAGAAGCCATTCAATTGCCGTCTGCTGCTGTCTATTTCATCTGAATTGGATTCGTGTTTATTGCTGTGAGTAGTGGAAGAAAGAAGTTCCGTTAAGCGCATTAATACACAGCTTTAACAATGGCTCAAATTTTTTCGTTTTCGTGGTTTATTTTGAAAGAAACAAAAATCCGCACTCTCTTATTTTGCAAGCATCTATTGTAGCTTCAATTGAGTAACATATTTCAGTTTGAGGGATTCACTTGTCAGTTGACTTTGAATGGCTATTATTTCAAATGAAAACCTATGCACTGTTTTTTTCCCCATGTCATAGCTCTGCATCGCGGTTTCCACTTCCTTCTAGGATGGGAAGTGTAATTGCGTTTCATGCCCTCTGGTGTAATCTCCAGAATCCATATCGAAGCATCAGGTGATTTGAACAGTTCGGGGTTTGCGGTTTATAAGACCGAAGCCGCAAAATCAATCGGCGAAGCATCAGGTGATTTGACGAGCATATGCGAGAGTGGAGTAAAATGAATTCCAGTCTCCTCTTTCATCCGTGGAAAGCATTTGTATGGCTCAGTGCTTTATTTTGGTGAATGAAGATGTTCTTGCTATCCCGATACAAAAGTTCGAAAATGTTTGTCTTAATAGTACTTCGCTATAGATACTCGACGAATCTTCAGGATTCCATTTGAACAGTATCCTGCTATCATGAAGCCAATGAGGAAATTTCCATCAGTAGGGAAGTAGCTAGATAAACTTTCCTGATAAACTCGTGTCTCTTCATCTGTCACGACGAACTACTCCTATTGGTGGACATTAAGGTAGCTCCAAAGCCAACTACAAAGACAGGCCCTGAAATCACTCAAGTCACCTGACAATCTTAGTCCAAGCAAAAATGTATATTCGTTTCAATCTCGGATTTTAATAATCAGTATCTTTTCGTTTGTTGGAAACAATGAAGGTTACGTTATTTCTCGGACTAAGATGGTCAGGTGACTTGAGTTTCAGGGCCTGTTTCTCTCGTAGGCCTCGGGTAGCTTGCATACAGCTTGTTAGAAAGGATTTTCCTTTTAGCAATATATGCTATGCATTGAAACCGTCCACAAAGCTTTATGAACCTTCCGGAGTTTAAATTACGATGTATGATTTGATATTCCTGTATTTTGGGTCATATTCTTTTGCATAGCTTGCTCTTCTGTCGGAACGTAGATGGTTGGCCTGGAGGGCTTCTATTCCAAGATTTATTCCAGCGTTAACATAGCAGGGACTTAGCACTTCTTTAAATCTGCTATTATGCTATCTTAGATGAAATAGTTTGTGATTTCCAGGGCTACAATATGACAGAGGCATTTATATTCTCTATGGAAAGACCTTTTATATAGCCTTTCCAGACATACGCATTTGATAGTCATTTCCAGTTTGTCTAAAGCATCAAATGTTTTCACAGAAATAGCACATTTGAAAGGCTCTCAGCATAACAGGTAGACGGAAATCGAAGTGGTTCATTCCATTCGCATAAAGGCTGAAAGAAAAGTCAACCGAGATAACTGAATGACCCTTTGTCCTTTAACTTAATAGTTAGATCTATCTTAATAAATTTTTAAATTTTTTTATTCGCATGGAAGAGCTTATGGATATTTCAGAAAAGCTTTGTTAGTTTAATACTCTTTTAAAATATTTGTGTGTAATGATTCTGGAGACTAAGTCCGTTTTATATAGACACTATATTTTGGGACTATTTTCAACATAAAATAATGGTTATAAATAATTTGAATAACATCGAATATTTTTCAACTACATAAGGCGAATCGATACATCGATGGAGCATGGTTCTTCCTTTTTTTAAATTTGATTTTAAGTATAAATCATTTTCATATTGTATGTGCTTAAACATTCAAGCTTAAAATGTGGAATGAATTGAAGGGAAGGGGTGTGCGGAAATTATAATATTTTATTAACGTTATTTTCCCTTCCGAAATTCAATAGTCACGCAAAGGACTCATTTAAAAACGCGCTCCTCTGATTGAAAGTTTTTTGCTGAGCTAGCAAAATATGATGAGGAAAAAAAAGAGAGAAATATCGTCGCTTTTTTTTATTTTTATATATATACTTCGCAATTCATTCCGTTAAAGTTTTGCTTATTTCTATTTTATTCGTCTTTGGCTGTTTCTCTTTTTTTTCTTCTTCTCTCCCTCCTTCTTCCTTCATTCTAGTCTCCTTTCATTTTTCTGCTTTCGGAAGGTGCTGAATGAAAAATGTCGCCCACATCATTGGTAAGAGGTTCCATTATTATTCGCAGGTGACTGCAAGCAATGGCAAATCTCCCGTCATCCACTGCGAATAATGGTCCGTTTCTTTCCTGACCTCAGTGTAATTTCTCTATTTGGAATTCGTCGACCATAAAAACAGCTGAGCAGTTGAAAGGCAACGAATGAAAAGCAAAGGGCCCCATTTCAGAAACAAAAGGGCGTCGTGGCGAGGGATTGGGGAGAACGTTTCGTGAACCTTTTCTTTCTCCTTAAAGAGAAACGAAAACCACCGTCGCCAATCGTGACGTCATTATCAAGGCGGAAATGATTCGGAACGTCGAAACGACAACGGAAAGAGTAGCGAAAGTTCATCGGAGAAGATTATTATTCTTTCCACCACCCCCGACTCCAAACCCCTCGTCCCTCTAATTCATTTTCCTTACAAAATCGATGTTAATTTGCATTCGAGTATTATTAAATAGCAAAAATTCCAATTGGGAAATTTTTTCAAAACTCCCGCACCCTGTTATTTAAGTAACTAGTTCCTGAGTTGTGTTTGATGATAATAATTTGTATCAACATATCTTTGGCGATCTTTCATGCTTTTGCATGCAATCAGACGAGGAAATGGAACGCGAGGTGTAATTAAGAGAGCATTACATCACACGATGTCAAAAGTTGAACCAAAAAAACAAATTCCAACCTATAATCATCATTTTCGTCTGATTTATTGCGTCCCTTTTGGTAAATCCATAAGAGCATTTCGTGTACGGGAATTATTTTAGGAACAGAACGGGAAGAAAGGTTTCTAATAATAATGAATGGATTCTATTTGTCTGAATCGAAATAGGGGGGGAAAAGAGTAAACAACGACACAAAAAACAAATACGTAGGGAATAAGAGCATTTTTTATGGAAGAAACTTATTCGTGCATTTAATATATTTTTCATATATTTATATATTTTTTACTCGGTTTTATCGTATAAAAAAAGAAAAAGGCTTATAAAACACAAACTTATAAAATGCTGTCCACTTTTATCACGCAATCCAAACAGCCTTTTTCCCTGTATTTTGTTTTTTGGTTGAGTTTATCTATAAAATTTGAGATTAACATATCTATAACATTTAGATAATTTTAGATAATAAAAATAGTTGTATTCACAGAAGAAAAAATTATATTTAAATAAGAACAAACTATGTCAACAGGGCTTTTTCATTGGGTAACCTGGAACATGCGACATGCGTGCTGCTTCCAGGCAGTTTTTCATAGACTTAGTAATGCTTGGCATTTGGCCAAGAAAAGATTCCCAGCTGATGAACACTCAATGAAAGAATGGTTTCCATTGATATAAAAATATGCTGAAATATTCTACTTTCTGGTTTCCTAGCCATTTTTAATCCATAGCTGAAAGCATTCTGTATTTTGTTCATGTGATAAAATTTATCGCCTCTAATACAAGAAAAAATAAGGCTTTCCCTTTATTGTACGACTCCAAAGCATCTCATCTGACAAGAAATAATGTTTCAAAGCTTTACAATAATGAAAGAGTTAACGAATGCACATTGGTGATGGCGAATAAGCATTTGCTCAAAACGAACGGACCACATTCACTTAACACAGGGGAAGTTTCATTTCACATTCCTTCCCTCGATCCTCACAGGATTTTACATTATTTACCGTTATTTGTCTTTCCACTTTTCTCTAAAACTTTTCTCTCTACCAATCTACTGATAATTCAATCTAATCTAATGAAAGCTTTTAGTAATAATGCGTTGGCGCAGTCTCGTTTCTTTTTTATTATCGCAGAAAGACAATTAAAAAAAAAGAAGGGGACAGAACACCTTTTGGAAAACGTTGCTTCCTATAATGCGTTATTTATTACAATCTTTGTCGTAGATTATCTTTCCAGTGATGCAATTTCGGGCGACAGGTGTCACGCCAGCGCCGAGTGCGCCCGCGCGAATGGCTCCCCCTCCCTTATAAATAAATGATTCTCATTCCAGCTCTCGCAGAGTTCACGTCCTTGTTATTAAATTGGATTTTTCTTAATTAAAACGATTGCACAAGGAATCAAAAGCTTCCATTACGTTGGAACTGCAATTTTGGATTGGAGGAAAATAGCGCCTTCCAAGACCAAGGCGCTTTTATCGCTTCGTTGCTTTTTTTTATTTCTAAAAGAATAATACGCCACTTAGAAAGGCATATTTCCTTAATTAAAGGTGACTAGATTTCAATTTATATTAAAATTTATAATTTTCAGTTTCTACTTCGTTCATTTATATTAAAAATAGTAGAAAATGAACATTTACACCCCGTCAAGAAAATATAAACTCACTGAGAGTAATGCAATAAATGTTTACTGAGAAGATTATTTAGCATGTCAATTTTATTTCTTAATTTAATCCATATAAATAAATGTTGGTAATGTTTAAACAATTCGCAAATTTTTATTGATTTTTTTAATTAAACAAAAAGTTCTCTTCTTAAGTGTAAAAATATTAAAAACTCAATATTGAAACAAGAAATTAACCCGAGGAGGATATACATATGTGGCGGAAACACTGAATTCGTCTATTTTTAACCCCGTTTTTCATTATCAAAAATCGGGTTTACTACAACATAGTATTTAAAAAAATGTGAAAGAGCTCTATCTTCTTTCGTTTCTCATCATTTCTGATCCAATGACCTATCACATGCCTTATGTTGCCATTTGAAGACGTTAATAGTTCTAAAGAACACGTAACTAATATCCCACACAACTCCGACCCCATTGGGACAACTTGGCCTAACCTAAACTTCATAGTATTGTAGATCTTGTCTAGAGTAATCTGCATACCGAGTTTCACTTCTTTACATACCTATATTCCATATGTATCAGATAGTCCCCTCAAACTCCCACCCCCTTAACTCCAACTCCAGTGATTCAATCAAAACTAAGGAAAAATTGAAAGGGACAGACGGACATTGTAAAACCAATAAGTAGCTATATTGTTCCGCTACTTAATAATTAAAATATCTTCGAAACTAATATGTGTTGGCCCTCTTTTCTTCTTCATAGCCTTTATAATTCTGTCAGCATCAGTATCGATCAGGATTTTTTTTAATCTTCTATGATTATTTTGTCCCAAGCATTCATAATTTCATCTTGCAGATCATTCACAAGATGGTATTGTTTATTTTGGCCATATATAATCTTCACCATCATACTCCACGCCTTTTTAATGTGGTTGCAATCAGGTGAACGTAAGGGCAATGGAATCATATCAACATTTTTTTATTTTGAACCAGTCCATGGTGGATGCCTAAATATGTACTGGAGCATTGTCCTACTGATATTTCCAGTTTGGGTCATGTTTGAGTAGTCCAAATGGGGTTAAATGTTCGTATAAATCAGTTTTTAATTCTTTCGGAGTTCATCTGCCATCCACAAACACAATATGAATTTGACTCCTGCTCCGAATGCTGCCCAGATCATCACTTCACCTCTACCTTGTTGTCTACTCAGTCTTATCTTCGGTTGTGTTCGTAAATCATGCCAATATTAAGAATACCCATCAGGACCATGAAGACAGAA
The DNA here is from genome assembly GCA_023313115.1 of Rhysida immarginata. Taxonomy (NCBI): domain Eukaryota; kingdom Metazoa; phylum Arthropoda; class Chilopoda; order Scolopendromorpha; family Scolopendridae; genus Rhysida; species Rhysida immarginata. The sequence goes on along the minus strand of JAHWFO010013268.1, from coordinate 867,899 downwards.
AAGTTTTTCATTCCAGTGTTGTTCCATTTCACAGCTTCCTTAGCCCATGTAACTAAGGCTGATGTATCAGCAACAATGAGCTTGGGGTTTGCCTTCATTTTTAAAGCTTTATTTGGGTATTTCAATTTAAACTTCTCTACACAGTTTGATGATACACAGGCGTTTGCAATTCACATACAAATTCCCGAGTTGACATATGTTCACGAGAAGCAAGAATTCGCTTACGATTCCTAGGCGAAATCTTTTGGTGTCAACCTGGGTTTTGTTTTTTTTTGGTTCTATATTTATCATCTTTTTTTTTGATGACATTTTGAACAACAATTTGTATTTTTCTTATTTCTTTCTCTGTTAATGACTTTTCGCGAGGTATGATGCACAGAGGACTTTCTTGCGACGATAAATGATTGGAAATACCCATTACCTCCTATTTTATGGATCTTTCAAAGAAATTTGTATATGAAAGTTGCAATTTTTTTTTTAATTTCTTTACACCTGGAAAGTGAATTTTTGTTTAATTATAAAAACTATTCAAATTATGAGAGTTGTTTAAACATTACCAGCATTTATTTAAATTTATTAAGTTAAAAAAATTGACACGCTAAACAATCATCTTAATATAAAGTAGTGAATTCTCAATAAATTCTCAGTGAGTTTATATTTTCTTGACAGTGTATTTACATTATACGTGATTAAATATAAGCAAATCACTTTAACACGTTTACGTAATAATAGTTTAAATACTACTTGCAATATTAATGAGAGTTATTTTCATTAATAACACCATCGACAACCTTAAAACAAATTCTGCATCCGAATACTAACTTTGTTAAACTGACCTAAACTACGCAAAAAACCTAATTCAAAATTTTGGAACATTATTGCAGGAAGTTTTAAATTTTACAATCTTTAAAGATGATATCTGACAAAATATATAAAGTAGCTTGTGATCAGTGTAAATTTATTCATTCATCCGAACTGATTAATGAAAGAATAAACCAATAGAGTTCAACAAATATGCAAATGATAGTCAATTTAATTTTACTTAATTAACTTAAGCTAACAATAAAATATCAAGAGCTGTATTCCATGGAAACGGCACAGCAATTATTGACGTTTCAGATACAGGAAATCGACAGCCAAATAAAACTGTGTGCTGACCTATAATAGGATATTAAAGTAACATTTTAATTAACCTAAGAACAAAAGGGCAGTTTTCTTAGCAAACAATAATCTCGGAAGCAATATAGGCTGCTCCAAATTGCTATGAGATTGAAGATTTTTTTTTATTTTTTATTTTTTAAGAAATTGATCTTGGACTGAAACGATTCCTGGGGATTTCAGGAACAAATTTCGAAAGTTCCCTGCTCCCTCAAGCCGAGTGATTCCCTGCAATTGAATGCGAGCTCACGAAGTGTTCACCTTTAGTCGTCGCCTATTTTCTTTTCTGCAAAATGAAAGAAAGCAGAAGAGAGGGAAGGGGGAAAAAATTTACCGAGCCAAGAAGGACCTGGAAGGGGAGTTGTGCTCGTGGCATGCATGGTCAGCACACCGTCGTCTCTGCGGAAATCGGTTCGTCAGACTGAGGAAATGGTGAGGCTTCATCTTGAGATCTGCTCCCCTGTCGGAAATAAATATTCGTCCTGTTTCACCGGAGAAATAAATATTTTGTGCTCTTCATCGTTTTCTCAAACTCCTTATGCTTACTGCAATATTTATTTGTCATAGGAAGTGCATTTAATCTTTATAAATCTAAAAAAATATTTTGAAGGAAGCTATGGTCTTTCAACCGACTACTTTAACAGTGGGAGCTGCAGAATTTCACTTTTCTCTAGTTGGATATGGCTTTAATGCAGTTACTGCAGTCATCGTGAAACAAAACATGAACAGCTAAAGGTATTTATATGATTCACTTTAAACAAGCTATTCGATCGAAAAGACTCTTCTTGTTCCTGGGCCCCAAAGTCAAGGGTTTAAACCCAGTCAAAGACTTCTTTCAGCAAGAAATATTTGATTCGTTCGGAAGCAACGGCAAAACCGTTAACCCTATGTATTACTGTGCATTCTTAAAGTTCAAGCTCTCAAGAATTTGGCAAAATTTCAAGTCTTGACCGGCGTCTGGATCATTATACATAAAAATCCAACGTGCTCCTAATGAATGATATACAATGTTGACCCAAAAGTCGATTAACCTAGAAACGATCTCTCGGTGTTAGGGGAAATGTTCAGATTTAAAACGGTTAGCACTGATACCCTGAGCGCGTTCTTTTCCGTTTCTATTGCGTCAGTTCTATGCAGATAGTTGCATTAAGTAATATTTAGCGTACCTTTAGTTCATTTTAATTTGTCATCGTTAAAGTTGCCTTAACTTTGACGCCTGTATAGAATTATGTCAATCAATTTATATTATATCCAATGTAAATGGAAATAACTGGTTTAACTTGAGAATAAAAGCAATTTTTTTTTGGTTTTAAGACGAAAAGATTGGGAACATTCATTTTTAACTAGAAGAATGAAAAGAAAATTTCCATACGAAGGAGAGTCAAATGAAAACCTTAAATATTTTATTTCGTAATTTATTGAACAAAAAAACAACAATAACATTTTACGACGTAGTTCCCAGTTCGAAGTGTTAGAAATAAAAAAAAATACCGGCTCGGTGGCCAAGAGTGTTAGAAATAAAAATACCTGGTCTTTTCGCTCTCAGAACCAGGGAGTTGCGGGCTCGAATCCCGCCGAGGCATGGATGTTTGTGTTAGTCCTTTAATAACAAGCTTGGAAAAAACCAAGCAAAGCATCAGTAGGCTGATCCCTGCTATGCTAAATTCCAATAGATTCAATGATTGAAAAGTAAAATATAAAAGATAAAGAGAGAGAAATATAAAAAATTTCCTTGAAAATTATTTTTTTCTGCAGTGTTAGAAAGAAAAAATTTTATGCACCGCCTACTTACCTCTTCATCGGATCTGAAAGTATTGCTTCCCTTCGGTCTCTTCGAACGGTTCGCAGATACGGAACAAGATCTGGAGCGTAGATCTCTTGTTTCAAAGCGCTGCAAAATTTCTTGACAGGCGTCAGCACATTTTTCTTTAATTTTCCAGTCTGCTGGAATCCATCTTGAAGACACATTGTAGAAGGGTGTGCGGATCTATGACTCATACCTACGTGTAAAGCTACAAGATGAGACCGGAAAGTTTGATGAATGACACGGAAAAACAAACAAGGACAGGTGTCTCAGAGATGATACTTTACTATCCTTCAAGTAACCCCCATAGCCACAATACATTTTGACATCGTTCGTACAACTTTTGCATTGCGTGTGTAAAATCCTCTTTCGTCACTGCTTAAAGTCCCCTCGTCATATCCGTTTGGATATCCTGAACGTCAAGAAATCTGTGTTTAAAGCTAGTGCTTCCAGTTCGATCCGGAGACGAAACGCAAAGCATGGAGTGGCGTAGTCCTAGGTCTCCGAACTAGAAAAAAAATTTCGTTTCCAGAAAATGAGAGTGAAGACCATGCTCATTACGTTCTTCGATGCAGATGGCATAACCCAAAAGAATTCGTTCCGCAGGGCCAAATACTCGGTCTTCGGCCAAAAGTGAATTGGCCTCCAGTGATAATTTGGGCGTTTATTCCACTAGCCAATTTTGCGACATCTCAATAAAGAAACGAGATGAATGCCATGAGATGACAATAGCAGTCTGGACCGACGGCTTAACGTACCCTCCGAAGCACGGGGGGTTCAAGGTAGAAAAAAAATTGCTGGTGGACGCAAGCAAGTAACTATCATCCCCAGCTGCTGGGTATCCAGCACTGGTCCTTCAGCAAATAGTTCTGACCAAGCTATCCTCCTTTGCCGTCTCTCCCAGCAACAGGTCCATCAAGCCACTGGCTGTCGCCCAACCAGTAACTGGCCGCGCCCGAGTTGATTAACTCCACTGATCGGAAAACCGATCAGCGAGACAACCGGGCCATGACCACCCCTATGGAAGCGCAGTTTGCTCCCGATCCGGCCGCAGTTCGCTGAACCGGGATCTTGGCATGAAAACTTACTTATTTAGTAAGTTGATAAAATATAGTGATTTGTACATTTGCTAATAAATGTACATTTGTACGGAGGATTCCTAACTTGCGAGTCGGGACTCTGCTCTTCTATTTGGGCTGTCATGGGATTCCATGAAAGTCCATAGGGACATATAGCACTGTCATTCTATGTCCGCGATAGCTCTATTGGTTAAACAGCGACAGCGAAAGTTGTGGTCCATGGATCGAGACCAAGTCGCGGAATTCTTTCCCTTCCCATTTCTACATTGTAATTATGAAAAGTTTGAAAAAATTTTCTTCAGTTTCTTGAATTCTGTACTAACACCTGACGATCTATCTTGAAACAAAAAGTAACATTGTTGCCAACTTACAGGCTAATCGAGCCGTGCTATGAATTTTTATCCCACTTTTAGGTTTTTTATTTGGGTCATTTCGTATTTTCATTTACAGTACGCAAGTAAAAAGAATCAATTAATTCATTATCGTTTATAATGTTTTTGCATATCTTTTCTTGTCGCTAGATTTCCACAGAATCTTATAAAGTTCAAAATTAAACACTGCAGAAACCCTGTATACTAAACTTTCTTGAAATTACAGTTTTGGAATTTTCCCAAGGAAATAAAGCACACTCTTACAGAAATCTTCTAAAAATGAGTGTTCAAAATTTAAACATGTTTGGAATAAAATGTTTCTGACGACCATATCTTGAAATTCGTTACTAAATGGATAAAATTGTAACCAACGGAATAAAAAAATTTTATGAGCCATTGTGTTTTAAAATCGCAAACCAAGCCTCGGAATCCCAAAACTTTTATTTGGTTGTTGGTTCCTTTTAGCTTCATGAGAAAATAAAACTTTTTTTCTTCATGAGAAAAATAAAATTGCGTAACAGTGGGCTAAAAAGCGGATTACATTCGCTGCTAGCACCGTCGAAGTTTTTCATGTTTATATCTTAATTAACTTTTACTTACAAAGCTTCGTATGTAAAAAGTTCAGAGGGCAAAAGACAACCAAGTTAGAAAGATTAAAATGGCAATACCAGAGGGAAAACTTCACTCTTAAGTTTGATAGTTTTTTATAAACAGTTAATTTTATGGCTTTAAAGTAAATATTTTATTAATAATATACGAAACTTTGTAAATGTTTCAGAGTTTGCAAGATTTTTTTTACGGTTTTAATAGCTACCATTGGTATATAAACACTATGGTCCAAAGGGCAGAATAAACAAAGTAACTGCAAACTAGTTTACGATCAAATGATAAAATGAAATGTAGAGAAGAGAAAAAATAATTGTACAAAATAACGAACCAGGAAGGCGTGACATGACTTTATGCAAATTATCTACGAACCTAAAAAGCATGGACGAGTATTTGGATTATTAATGATTTTGCAGTTATGGTTTATTCTAAGAATATGCCAGAACAAATTATTTATCTTTATGAAGAAAGCAGCAAAAGATTCCGCGAGACTTAGATCTACAGAATGACTCCATAGTTCTCTCACGCATTCCTCATTCGGAATTTAAATTTAAGTTTATTTGTGAACCGTACTTTAAATTCTGTAAAAAGCTTGCATTGAAAATTGCGTAAGTAATTCTTAAAACGCCTATTAAATTCACAAATACATTCAGGGCTTCTGAACAAAATTAAATAGTCTATAATTAAGCTTGACCGTTCGCCAACAAAAGATTCGACATATATGCCCTAAACCTCAATACTTGTATGCTATCAAAATATGAAAGCTTTCATCTGCTAAAATATATATTTGCAATACAAAGAGGAAAAAGACAACTTAATCCAAGTCAGAAGTGTAGCACATTCGGAGAACACGTTCAGTTTTAAAAATATTTAATTAAAAAAATAACTCTAAATTCCTCTAAATTATTAATTTTGAAAAGAATGGCAATTTAAGCTGAACAGTCATTTTAATAAAAGCATGGCCTAATTGCCTTAAACTGGTTACCTTACTAACTGATATTTCATTAACCAGCGCTGCACCATTTTAAACCTAATCCATTTCGGAACTTTTAGTATAATCGAATCCTTAACCGGTCATTGTATCGGCGAGAAACGGCCAAAGAACCAGATGAAATTTCGAATGACAAACTGGCGGCAAAACTCATGCATATTGAATTAGATGGTTACGAAGGAAATTAAATTAACCGATTCCAAAACAACCCAAAGTGAACTCTAAATTAGATATATTTGGAGCCTTAAAAACTGCCTAGGCAATTATCTGTAGCCTTACCAAATAATTAAACATGTGTTTAATAATTGCCAGTGAGATGATTAGCTTCATCAGCGTTTAATGATATTTAACGCTCCCGATGTTCAACCCCCCCACGTCATACTAAATAACTACGGCGTAGCTTTAAATAAATTATTATTAATTTGTATGCGATTCAACAAAGAACTCAAAAGATGCTCATTTTTTATTCATCTTTTGGTGATTCAATTTAATTTTATAATATAAAATCTGATATTTCATTACAAAAAAGATGCGTCTTACCGGCCTATTAAGAAACTGAGATGCAGAAGTTTATTATAAAACTCTATATCAAGCAACTTTTTGATTCGTACAAATAAGATATGAAAAACTGAGAAGAAAATATTGGAGAAATCTGGATCATCTGTAAAGATGGCTCATCAAAAAAGTTACTTATCAAAAAAAACAAATTCCAATTATGAATTTCACTGGAATCACGGTTTCCCTTATGCGCTTCGGGTGTAGTTGTATGGAAAAGTATTACAACTTTTATAGGAACAGTTTTCAACACGATCTATATTTCAAGATACTTTGAAGGCATTTCTACCGTATTGCCCTAAAGCTGGCAAGTTCCAAATTTCGTAGGAATTGTCTTGTTTGAAAAATTGAATTTACCTTATTATAATGGTCACTTTAACTAAATTTGAAATGCGAACTTTTTGTGTAAGATTGAATGTTCCTGTGTGGCTTTAATATTTTTCCCAATACAAAGTTCCTAATAGAAAAACCATTTCACAAGTGGCGATATTTCCTGAAATCGTAATTCTTCAGGGTGCCCAAGCAATTTATAATCCATTCACATCATGTTCTGTTTCTCGCCTGTTGCTCTACTTTAATGTTCAGAATACTAATGAAGAAGCTCGCAATATGAAGCCTCCATCTCACCAAGTCAGAATGAGGAAAAAAAATGTAAACTGAAAAAAAGCCCTTACTTTCATCGACATTAATCATAATTAAAAAAGAGAAGCAAAATTAATCACGAACAGAAGTTTTCAGATGATTAAAAACAAACATTAACGGCATCAACATAAATAATTGGGAAGATGCACGAAATTTTCTTGTTTCCGACGAATCAATCGATAAAGTTCATAAGAAAAGTTCTTCTCATAAAAAAATAGTCAATCTTTTTTTTTCTTTTAATTTTCCCCTTCGGCTACAAATTAAGAATGTGTAAAGGAACTTAGTCACTGAGTTTTTTGTTTACCGTTAATTTTGATTTTTAAAAAAATCGATTTTAATCATTCCAAAAAGGTAAATTGCAGACATGAGCGGGGAAAAAAGACAAAAACATTTTGCTTTTAAAGAGATCATATTACAGAAAAATAATTTTTCCACTGTGTTATTTTGAGATGCCTTAATATTAGCTGGCTTGTTAAAGATATTCAAATTTTAATTATGATTGAGAATTTTGAATTTCACGAAGACTTCATTTTTGTGTTATTTCTCTTAATTTTTACAAAAATGTTTCTTATGCCCAATTAAGAGGAGCGCAACGAAACGCAAGAAAATGGAAATTGAAAACGCAAGAAGAGGTAGTAAAATTAACAACTCTTCCTTTTTACAAATATCCATTTAACTTTTATATAAACTTGCGCTTCTTACTCATAGAAAGAATGAAAGGGTTCTTTGTGTGATTTTTTTTGAAAAAATGATCACCGGTTTGCAATTTCTCGTTTAATTTCGGTTATCCATTGTACATATTAATGTTCGCTTCTTGGAGTTTTTCCTGTATAAATATGGAACAACTCCAAGCTACCAAACTAAGGGCGCTACACTTCGTTGCAATATATTGTCTTCACATTTTTGAATATCAAGTTCCTCCTCTTTGGGTTTAAACAACAATTCTCAGAATTTGGTTTTCTCACTGTATAAAATCCTTTTTTTAGTGCATTTACTTTTTTTAAAGATTATAAACAACAAAGTATTTTATAATCTTAAAATATGTATGTAAGCCTACTTTAAGGAAATATAAACGGGTCATGTCCAATTTCAATTATTGAACATTATTTATTAAATTTTATTACGGTAATGAGTAACACTAGAAATTTGAAATTTTTATTGGGCCGTCGTTAGGAATTTTAATACCGTATGTGAAATCGTGCCTTAGCGTCCTTAATACCCTTAATGATGAACAGTAAGCCTTAAATGCTAAATCTTGGTACCCTAGGCAACTGCCGAATTTGACTAATCAAGGACTAGCCCTGCTAGTTAGATCTGCCCGAGATCCATGGTTTCGATTCTAAAAAGATAAATGATTATTTTATATGATATATGCCTAAAAGATGAAATACATAATATATGCTTTTAAAAATCTTTCCTCATCATGAAAACTGAATCATCAAAAACGTGGAATTAAATACGTAATTCGTCTGTCAATAGACGATCTAAGAGTATCTAGCCCTCATTTCTACAAAAGCTTTAGAAGGGAAAACAGAGCAGCGACTTTATTTAGTAAAATGTTAAAATGTTAGAGATCACATTTATTGTCAATTCTGGAATTTACTAAATTATTTCTAATAGACACTTCAAATGTGTTAACTGTGTTTATATTTCCATAGATTTAAAATACCCCCCCTCCCCGTTGACGATAATACTTACACATGAATAGAATATAAACATTATTTTGAGTCGTTGCGTCTATACAGTCTGATTAAAAAATATTATATTTTTAAACTGAAATCAATAAATTATTTTAAAACCAAATCGTTCTGTTCATAACAAGAACTTTTTAAATTCATAATCATGAACGTTTGCCAAAAGTGTGCACGAAACTGTAAATCCAGCCTTTGTGTGATTTTTAGTGAAAATCATGAACGTTTGCAAAAGTGTGCAAAAAACTGTAAATCCAGCTTTTGTGTGTTTTTTGGTGAAAACCATGAGAAATTAAATCACAAATGAGACCAAACTTGTGTCGGCGTTTTGAGTTTTCACTTTCAGATAAGAGATTGAGTTTCACAGTGAATTTTGTACGAGAGAAGCGGGAGGATGATGCCATTCTCCTTCCCTTTTGCGAAATCAATTGTTTATGTTTACCGCTCATCTGACCTATTTGAAATGACCACCAGCACAAATGATTATTCCAAAATTTTGAGCATTTCTTTTTCAAAAAATGGTACTTCATGCCAACATGATTCTACACTCTTTGCGATATAATACCTGGCTTTAGGATAGTTTATAACTTTTTTATACTAAAAAACAAAGGGGGGGGGGGCACATTGCCACCTTTTCCTCTAATAATGTGTTAAGTTAATAATTTATTTATTAATTTCCATAGTAACAGAAACAGATTAAAATTAGTTGAGTGTACAGATAGAATGTACGTTTGGTTAAATAAAAAAAATGTATTTACAAGCATTCACATGTTAACCTCGTATGATTTTTTAATACAGATTTCATATTTTTCCACAAGTCCGACGTGAACAAACAATCCAAATGATGTATGATCGTGAAGACCTTACCTAGACAAACACATTCGGATGCGAAGCTCCGATGATTCCTAACGTAATGGTGACACTCCCTCCAAACAGGCTCGACAATAATAATCGATGGTTAAGAATATACAGGGTTATTCAAAATGATGGACTCAATTTAATAATTCATCTTTATTTCTTAAAATATAAATTGTAAATGAATAATCTACATACCAATAGATAGAGGAGGTTCTAAAGTATACGTGCCACCTCTACCAACAACTTTGGCTGGCCTGTGAAACCAGCTAAATCGGAGAAAGAAATAAAGATGAATTAAATTGAGTCCGTCATTTTGAATAACCTTGAATAGAGTATAAAATAAATTGGAACAATACCTGTTTCTTCAGATCTGTATGAATACAGACACTGAATAAAAGCCCTCCTCTATTATCTAATGAACTTAATAAGAGCAGAAAAGATATTCCTTAAAAATTAGAACCTCTGATAATCTTGAAAAGCACGGTTTCGTTAACAGATAGAAATTGTGTTATTTACTTGGCCTTTTATCTACCCGAACTCGATTCTTCAGACAGCTTGATCAAGAAACACATGTACAGAATACAATAAAATTATTTCTTATAAATTATTATAAAAAAAATAAAATGCAAACAGTTAACTATAAATACCAGTTAAGGAACCTATTCCCTTTAACAGTGAATCAAGAAACAACTGCACTACGATCTTCATTATTATTAATGCTGTCGCAGTTACGACAACTGAAGAAGTGTATGAATGTGTCTGTTTGACTGTCTGCATTCAGTCGTTAGCTTGAAGCAATTCAGAAAACGAAAGGAAGCAGCTTAAATTTTGTGATGCATGAGATTTCATTATGGCGGGTCACAAATTGCTTGACCTGAAACTGTCCAGGTCTCCTCTGTCACACTTCATTCACCTCTGACACGTGAACTCGCGAGCCCTCAGCCGGAGAAAAGCTCTTCACTATCGGACGCGTTGACATAACCTTATTAAGCAACAACAGTCTGGCGTCTCAAGCAAATTAGAGCCTGTCTTCATCAATTACTATTGCTTGCCTTCAAAGACGGAACGGCCTCGCTTGATTTATCAAAAAGGCAAATGGCAAACGCAATTCTTTCTGTTCGTTTAAGTGTTTGTTATTTCGCACTCGAAAACGCTCGTGTTTCACTTATCTTTTCCTTTTTGTTAAACGAAACAAATGAAATTGTTCTCATTTGGAATGTCGCGTAAGAAAGAGCATTTCTGACATGCATCTAAATTATTAAGCACATTTAGCGACGGATCGCATAAAACTTCTTTTTTAAAGAAAATTCTTAATAACCTAGCTATTTTCAAAGTAACAGCATTCTTTTTTATCAACAATTTTTTTTTTAAATAAAAAAGACATTTGTCGTCTCAATTCAATATCATTAATTGATAGCGCAACCTAATATTCTTTTATTCATAAAGGAGCATCTAAAGGAGCAAAAGGATTTAATAAAAGATAAAAAAAAAACACATTTAAAATAAAATAAAATTTAAAGATCACTAGTTTCTCTCAGAATAAGATAATTCTTCAAGAGGTTACTAAAATGTAGAAAGGAGAGGTTATTTCAATAACCCTTTGTTTTAAGTTCACTGGAAGATCATTCCACAGTGGAATAGCGTTTTTGGGAAATGTCTAGCAAGAAAACTAGTGCAGAATTTCTATTTTAAAAGCAACAGAATACAGATGAGGCCCTTAAAAGCAACTCTCGAATGAAAGATGATTACTATTAGTTAAAGCTCTAGTAATTTACTTTAGTAAACAAGCCTTACTAGCATTGTTTAATGTTGTAACCTGTAACTGTACAGTAATAAGTTTTGGAAGTCAGTATAGACAATTTAAAATCAATACGGAAACAATATTATATGCTGTTAGTTATAACACGAACGAAATTCGCTTTGACGGTATTGGCCCAGAAAGGCATACTAAAGCACTGATAGAGATTACTGTATCAGTATGAACTAATGCAGCTTATAATAGTTAATGAAGTGTCTCTAGTGTTAGAACAAGACATATTGTTAATAGAAATCTAAAAACATAGAAATTAATAACATCAAAAACAGACTGGTACAAAGAAGCACTGCTCTTTATACCTTAAATAAATACTTGACTATAGAAATAGTTATACAAATAGTTAAATATAACTGAGTATACAGGATAAACAAGAAATTAATCCTCCCGAGAAAGGTACAGGAAAGTAGCGGAAGCTCTGAGGTCATCTATTTTTACCCTTTTATCTGCACTTTTCACCCCCCCCCCCCCCAAATGAAAAAAAAGCTCTATCTTCTTCGTTTCTCATCATTTCAGATCGAATGATATATGACATGCCATAAGTTGCCATAGTTCCAAATATCAAGTGATTCCCATCCTCACAACCAAATATCAAGGTCTATTGGGACAATTTGGCCCAAAGTTTACAGTAATGTTGATCTTGCTTAGAGGAATCTGCATACCGAATTTCACTCTTTTACATGCATAAATACGCGTAGACCTTTTGGTTCCCTCTAATTTCCACCCCCTAAACTCCGACCCCAGTGGGCAAATCAAAACCAAACTAAATAGTGAAGGTGCACATGCCCATAGTAAGCTACATTCCGAATTTCAACTTTCTACCTCAAAAAATGCGGAAATTATGAATGGGACGGACGGACGGACGGACAGACAGACAGACAGCTCCATTCTTCCGCTACTTAATAATTAACATGTTCACTATTTATGAACCAGCCTGTAATAAGTTATTTATTTATAAGTAGTACCCTCATAATAGTGCGATAAATAACACTACGGAAAAAGCTTTGTATATGAACGCCGATAATAATAATAATAATACGTAGTAGATAATAACCCAAAGGGAAAAAAAGATATCTTATTCAGTAACGTTACTAAATGAAATATAATGAAAGCAGAGAACAGTTAAACATATTACCGATTGATCCAAGAAATTCTGCGAAACGTTCAAGTCGCCAGCCCTCTCTTATTAAGCTGTGTTAAGTCTAAGAAAAACTAACTCCAATTTCTTTGACAATATATATTTTTTACTAATATAGCTGTTTTATATGCTTATTTTTACGTTTAATTTTAACTTTTATAATTCTTGATTACATTTATTTTTATATTTTCTTTAAGGATCCTTAAGTCTAAGAGAAACTAACTCCAACTTCTTTGACACTGTCTTTGTAAATTTTGACTTTGGTAAAACTACAAAAATTACAAAATTAATCAATAATTTTATATTCGTAAAAAAGAAGCGAGCCCTTTAAGGAAATGTAAAATAACGTTCCCCAAATAGAATCCATTTAAGAGCTTAATTGAGATAAAACATTTAATCTGATTAGCCCTATTGAAAGCGTTCAATCAATGTCTTTCAAAAATTCATTTTTAAACTGCTATTCATTAAGTCTTAATTAAAATTTACGCTAAAGAGTTCTTAGAAAATGTTCCAAATATGAAATTTCATAGAATATGCGCTATAATTTCTATACAGGGTTTCCAACAGTACTGTTTCATTAAGTTTATTCAAAGGATGATAAAATTAGGAGATTTAATCTTGATTAATTAGGAACTTTGTTAAGGATGCGTTAAAATACACTAATTGCTATTCCCATCCCTAGTTATGCAATATTATTCCATTTTTAAACATTTCCTATTGCAGATGAAGACTTAATTCTATTTTCCAAATTAGAGAGCATAATTACAGTCTAAATCCATCGACAAAAGGTATACCATATTAGTCAAAATTGAAAAAATAAATTGACACATTAATCGCGCACGCAAATTCTTTGCATTAACAACTTATATCACTCCTTGCTCCTTTTATTTGAAAAAGTGCTGACAGCAAATAGAGATTATCCGTGCGAGAAGGGTATCAAATCACTGAAAAATAGAATTTTCCTTAAATGCTTCCTGTCAAGCGATAGGGAGGAAATAATTGTGGAGATTTGTATGTGCGAAATTGTGACGTGGAAGAAATAAGAACGTCGAATCAATGGTTATCGATAAAATCGACTGCTAAGCTATGCCGCAGAACAAGGAGAATTAAGAAAACGCCAAATGCCAATTTTCCCTGACAAATCTCTAAGTCTTTACCGATTGGGAAACTGCTGATTCCACGCGAATGATATCTCTGCCTGGGCTTCGACAATTGGAATGTCCAGAGGAAAGAAAAAAAATCGAATTCTCGAAGCTCGAAAATGCGTTTGAATTCCCTAAATTCCTAAAGTGAGCTAGAAATTCAAATAATTTCGGCACATAAACGCCTACGAATTCAGTTTTATTACGCACTGCTTTGTTTGAATTGCTCTTCATATATAAATTTATAATAAGGCACGTTTAATAAAAGTATAATGCTGATTTTTAACACCGTCCGCGTTTAATTAACAGTCTTTATTAAATAAACATTTTAGATGGTCGAAAAATACATAAAAGCATATTAAAGGTGCGTAAAGAAATTATAAGACCATGCAACATGTTGAGACTCAAACATTTTGTCTTGATTGAAAGTATAACGAAAAGCACAAAATTAAGTGAAAACAAAGGAGTACTATATATGTAAAGTAATTTCAATCGTAAAAAATAACAAAAAAACGTGAAATTACCTATAAAGAAATTATAAAAACCAGTTATACAAATAACTTGCGGGCATGATTAAAATAACAGACCATGCTGAAGACTAAACAGGGGTGAAACCGAAATGCAAATTGCAACCAGCTGAACATTTATAAATACATACACATTTCCTAAACTCTTCACTATCGATATGCCACGTGGAACGGAACCCTCTGAACAAGAAATCCGAAAAGTATATTACCTACACGGCTAAAGCCCGAAAGAGAAATAGCAAAGAGTTGTGGGGGTGGCAATCATTTGGTCTTTAGAAATTTATGGCAACATATATGATGAGATATATCATTCGATCGAAAATGATGAGAAAGGAAAGAAGATAGGGTTATTTTATATTTTCTAAATACAAGGTTCGAGAAAATCAATTTTTGATTTTAAAAAATGGGGGGTTAAAAAGTGCAGATGAAGGAATAAAAAAATAGATGAACTCAGGGCTTCCGCTACTTTCCTATACCTTCCTCGGAGGCTTAATTTCTTGTTTGTTTTTATTATGTTCTACAAATGAAGTCTCTGTAAACACAGCCTATCCTTTGTTTGTGTTTACTTTTTTTACCGATAATGTGTGAAAAGTAAGTATTGTATAGAACGCGTAAAATTTGTAGGCAAACTATAAAATATCTGTTTTTTGTGATTATGTTGCATACATTTCCTAGACATACATTATCTAGGTATTATACAGAAGGACAAATACATTCTAGGCAAAGCACGCCTTTACTGGCACTGAACAGGTTTTTGAAAATGAACGAAGATCCACGACATTAAGTAAAGGACGTTCTTAGCTCAACGAAAGCAGGAGTGGCGTTAAGCTACTTGTTATGGCAAGGAAGGCTAGAATGCCATTTTAAATTAGACTTAATTTTCTTTTCGCGCAAAATTATTTCATTTTTGGCACTTAGTTTTGCACATACATCTTATGACTCAATGACATCGTCTTGTGAACTGAGCAGTGGATCGGAGGGCTATTTCATTGTCGTGGACATCTTCAACT
This sequence comes from Rhysida immarginata, assembly GCA_023313115.1. Lineage (NCBI taxonomy): Eukaryota > Metazoa > Arthropoda > Chilopoda > Scolopendromorpha > Scolopendridae > Rhysida > Rhysida immarginata. Next base: position 852,514 of record JAHWFO010013268.1, on the reverse strand, counting down.
CTCAGTAAGTCCTTGGGGCATAGAGTGAATTGTGATCTCGCATAGAATTGGTTCAAAGTTCCTTGTGCAGTTCCAATTCGGTAAAAACAGTCTTCTTTCACTATAATGGACTTGCCCACATTGCCTTTTCTGACCTTTTTTATTTTTTCTAGCTTGACTTACAAAGTGATTGCACAGTTCAATTTATACTTGTATGAAAGTTCTTTCAACATTCTGTCGGGCCTCCATGTCCAATGGTCAATCAGTCTCTTGAAGTGCATCAATGAGATAAACTAAGTAGCGCTGACGCCTTGTCTATCTATATATATAAAGAAGGATGTTTGTGGGTCTGTGTGTACGTTTTTTATACAAATCTACAGTTTTATTTCGCATACATGACCTTCAAAGCATGAGGAAGGTCACTGTCTACCTCAGATTTCGGAAAAATAATAAATATCGATAAAAAATCGATATTCATGGTTATGGCAAGGCATATTAATGAGAAATATCTCATGACCAACAATGCAAGGCAAAGTCTGTAAAACAATAGGTATCAACAATGGTATCAACACGCAATTCACAAACGCTCTGCATGGACCAACAATCAATATCTCATGACTAACAATGAAAGGAAAAGTTTGTGCAAGTGTAATTATCCCGGGCAACGCCGGGTACCTCTTCTAGTTTAAGGATAAAATCAACTTGCTTTTATTCTCTACGACCATTATATCATAGTGTTTCTGCAGCCAATAGTGCCGTGGTTCCTTCTTAATGTTCCCTCTTTCACTAATTTTTGGTAATTTTTGGTGATTATTGGTGAGTAGAGAGAGTATTCTATACTCTGCCAGCTGGCCCTTTGGCATTGTATACAATGCTAGATTTAACAATAAAAGTTGATAAATCAATCAGAGTAAAAAACAAATTGTTCAATTCCAAAATTACTGAATTTTGTTCAGATATTATTCCGCTGATTGGGTTTCCCATACCCAATCCATATTGTTGTTCATAAAACTTTTTGTTAAATTCAAAATAATTTTGAGTTTTTATTATTTTTAAACTTGCTATAATATGTCTATTATATTTCTTTCCACTTTATTTGTTTTTAGGTTGTTTCCTATTATTTTGATTGCTTTGTCTACGTCTATGTTGGTATACATATCTTTAATGTCGAAAGAAATATTACTAACGTTTTGAATTTTCATTTACTTTTATATGTTCTAATTTATTAGATATTTCATTAGAGTTTTTTATTGCGTATGAAAGTTTAGGTTTAGATGCTCTTTTAACTGTTTTTGAACATATTTTGCCAGATGGTGAGTTGATGTTGTTGATTACTGCTCTTATTGGGTATTTGGCTTTGTGGATTTTAATTCTGGCTTTCATTATTGGAGCTATTGGGTGTGTCGTTCGTAATTGTAGTTTTTGTCCTTTGAACATTACTGATTTAAAGTAATTGGTCATTTTTACGATTTGTCGCTGAAACTTTTCTGTGGGATTTTTCTTCAGGCTTATAAATTTGTTGTCCGTTATAAATTTCATTGTTTTTTCATTTAATTCCTTGTTCTTCATTATTACCATTAATTTACCTTTATCGCATGAATAATTTGGACATCATTTTCTTTCAATTTCTTTTTAAATTTGTTATCACTTTTATTTCGTTGGATTTTGCTTTGTAATAATATTTCCAATGTTTATTCTGGATTCGTCTCTTTCTTCTTTTTTTGATGTGGTATTAGTTGTTCTCTACTTCAGCTATTGTTTTTATTAGATCTTTGCTGTTCCATTTATGTTTGACGCAATAGTTTGGTCCTTTATTTAATATTATTTCTTCTTCTTTTGTAAATTTTAAATCTATTAGATTTACTATTGTTTGGTGGAATTTTGTTTCTTTTTGTTTTGTCTTTATACTATTTGTTCTATATTTTTTCCTTAGGTTATTTAATACGGGTTTCTTCTTTTTAATAATATTTTCTATTTTACCTGATATTTCTTTTATGTATTCATTCCATGTTTCTGCTGAGGTTTCTTTCATCCCTTGTAGTTGTAGCTCTTTCATTCATGTCTCTGTTCAATTTTGATTTTTTCTTATAACATTCTTCTATTTCTGTTTTATCCATATCTTTGTTCCATTTTTTTTTTTTTGCTCTTTCTGCTGATTTTGATTTGTTTTTTGTCTTTATTGATGCATATTTAGGTGTTAGTCCTTTTTGTAGGCATTTCTTGTTGAACCATATATTAGCGTTGTTTATGCATAATTTAAAGAAAAAACGAAAGAAATTTTAAGCAAAAATAAAATATTAAGAGAAATATCAGGTTGTTGAAAAAGTTTCTTCCGTTTCTAGAACCCGTGCCCAAGAAGGGCTCATTTTCCGAAGGGGGGAGGGTGTTCATATTTTTTCAAACAAATTATTGCATTCGATTCATCTTTGCTATATTACATCCAAGAATCAACTTTCTGACTATACATCTGTGAGTGCCATCAACGGTCTGAAATGGACCTTTCACGCGAGCATATTCGAGCAATAATCTTCTACGTGTATTCTGGAAAGATCAGTGCTGCGCAATGTCACGGAAACATTTGCCAACGTTTAGGTGATGACACTGTTAGTTTACATACAATAGAAGAATGGTATCGCCGGTTCAGACGCGGAGATAGTACTCTTCAAGATGTCGGCCAATCATGATTTCAGATGGTGATCTACGCCAAGCAATTGATGAAGATCACAATGTAACAACGAGGGAACTCGCAGAACAGTTCAAGGTTCACTTTCAACCATTGCCCGGTGTCTGCATGAGCTGAATCTGTCATTCAAGTTCAATCGTTTTTGTGTTGGAATAAAAATCCGGAATAAACTTTTGCAACAACCTGATATGTAAAAGCAGAATGTAAATAGAAATTAAGAAAAAAAAATGTGTCAACAATAGAAAATATAATATTGTATATTAACAAAGAAACAATGTAACCATCTAAAGTAAGAAATTATTGTCAAAAAAAATATTGTTAACTATTTAAAAAACACAAAGAATTTCAGTTAATTCAAAATCTACTGAAGATGTCCGAAAGGACGAAAGTTAACTATAGACAATAAAAAATAATGTACTGTAAATGGACGTTTCTCTAATAACTTATTATCATAATACAGTACAAAGTATGCAGAACCATGAATTTAAACAGCATTTGTTAAAATTTTCTTTAAAATGAAAAAGCTTTCGATTTAGTGTTCTATTCGTAAAAGCCTTATCCCAATTTTATAGTTCAAAGGAGCATAGATTATAAAATTTGAACTCTGCCTTCTATAGTCCAATATATTTCTTAAAATAATGCATAGTTAAAATATTTAATTATGAGCAATAGCATATTCTTATTTCTCATTTCAAATTCAATTAAAAATTTTCCCCAATAACATTTCTTCTCTAAATATTTATATCTGAAAAAAATCAGCCATGAGTCAGAGGGATAACCAACTGATGTGCACGCTTGGTTTTCTAAGCACACAAATGAGTGGCAGGTGAAGAGAAGGGAGGGGCCGGAGCGAAATTAAAATATACAGGAAATAAAGAGGAGAGCTGCCAAGTTTTTTTTTTCTCAAGCCGTGGGTGAAGTGGGTTTGATTCTCCCTTGGAGTTCTCTATCTGTCGTAAGAGAACTCCTTCTTGGCTCTCTCTCTTTTAGTCGTGGAGAGGGGACGGAGTCTGCGGAATAAAATCCTGGAGAATGGATCGGAGTGTAATCTCGGCTTCTACGCCTCGTCTATCGTCTGCTGACCAGAGATTTCGCTCCTATAATTGCTGCTCTCGAGAGGAGAAGGCCATCTCCACACCGTAGACCGCCAATGGGCTCCAATCAGTGCCGCTCTCATTACAGCGAACGACTAGTGCTCAATAGCCACTAAGTGACGATATTATTAACCAAGTAATTTTTAACCCTTTGCCATTTAGAAAACAGTCATCGCTCGAGGGAATTTTCCTCAACGCTGCGGTTTTGTAATAACACCGAATGGAGAGGCTTTTCTTTCCTTCGTTAACTTTTACTTCGGTCAAAACTTACCTTGGGTTATGATACTTTTTTTTAATACTTTTAAAAGTATAATAAAAGTGGTTTTATGATGTTTTCTTTCACGAAGATTATTATAAGTAAACTCACTATAGCGAAATTTCGTTAGAAAGTTCACTTTGGAGCTTTTCTATATAAAAGAAACGTGTCTATGTGCAAAATAAGTTTCATTTCTATAACTTTGAAATGAATGTTCCCACTTGTGAAAAGCTCAAGCGACAAATAGAAATTGGCACATATTTTTTTATATTAGAAGCTCGCTTTCTCAGTATTTCTTAATCTGGGGGAGAGGGGCTTTCATGGCACTACCGTATGAGTCACATGATTGGTTCAAAGTGAGCGTCAGATTATGACGTTTTGTTGCAGGGTAAGTGCAGACCAAATAGCACAGGCAAGCTCTAAAGTAGAAACCACCAGATTATTATAAATGCAATTCACGAACATAGTAAAATTGGAAAAAAAAGATATTTATTCTCTAAAGTTTTACTTTTTTTTAAAAAAACTTTTATTTACTTATTTTGAATCAATATTGATGAAATATCGATTATAACGCTATATTGAAAAGAATAGTTTTATAAATCTTGGTTTTATTTATTCAGTCTTTGCTAGTACAAAGCAAACTTCCACAAGATGATGAGATTATTTACTAAGAACTGAAAATCGGAATAGATAGATTTTATTTGGACCTTATAATTGGCAACAAATATTTTATAAGTAAATAATATATGAAATTTGCCATTGCTATCTTAGAAATTTATTTATTCATTTAGATAAAGAAGAAGAACAAGAAATGTTAAAAATAAAATTTACAAGTTTTTTTTAATAAAAATTTTAGTAAAATACTTAGGATGAAAATAATATTTTGCTTGAAACTGGCAATACAAGTTTGGCAATAGTAGATGATACAACTCCCGGAAAAAATTTTGTAATAGCCCTGAATGTTCCTGATAAATATTTTATTCAGATGAAAAAAATTAAAACAAAACCCCCTATGGAATTAAATTAACACATATGTTTTATGTATTTACATATAAAAAGTACCCGTTAAAAATATTTAATTTTTAAAAAATTAAACAATTCTGACCTTTCTGGAAATAAATATGCAATACAATGAATGTTTGTAAAAAAAAGTTTGTAATAATTGCTTAAAATACAGAATCTAACAATTTTTCTTAAACAGTTCACCTACATTAAAATAAGCTATGCCTTTTCTTATATAATTTGTATGTTTTATTCTTTCTTAAAAATTTCATCTGCTGAAATCATGACCCCTAGAAAGAAATTCTCAGAAGACATAAAAAAACGCATGATAGAACTCCTAATGGATGGAAAAACTCGAACTGAAGTAGCCAAAATACTTGAATGCTCATGAGGCATGGTTTCCCAAGTCAATAAGAAATTCAAATTGCAAGGAAATGTTTAAAAATAAAAAAACGAAAAGGGCGCCCAAGAAAAACGTCTTGACCCGAAATTATGAATGATTCTCAAAGAAAATAGGAAATAATCATCAAGAATGATAAACAACTGTGGAAAGAAGCAAGTGTTCAAGTGAGTGACCGAACATTGAGGAATCGTCTTCATGAGAAAGGCTATTTCTTCCGCAAAGAGCATACCAAATCAGCCTTCACTGAAAAGCAAAGGAAAAAGCGAGTCTCTTGGGCTCGTGAACATTATTCCGCATGGTCAGCTGATCAACGAGGAAGATCATCTTTAGTGATGAGAGCAGAATCTCTATTGAAGGTGGTGACGGTGATAGATGATTTGTTTGGAGGGAAATCCGAGTTTCTCATTTCCAGTGTGATGCTTTGGAGTTGTATATCGGCCTGAGGACTTTGAAAGCTGTGAGAGTTGCAAATAAACGTAACAGTACTTTTTGGCCCCCACTTAAGATGAACAATATTCAGATGATAATGGCATAAAGTTCTAAGATGACAACGCGTCATGTCGAGCAAAAAATATAAGAGCTCCTTCTGGAGAAAGATATTTCAACGGCTGTTTGGTGCAAATTGAAAAAGCGTGTAAACAAGCGTAATCCAACATGTAAAATTGAGCTGCTGATCGCCATCAGAGAATCGTTGAAAGAAATTGATCAGGAGTAAATGACTTTCTTCCAAAAATGCAGTGCTCAAAGCTAAAGGTCATCCAACCAAGTATTAACTATTTTCAAATGCTTTTGTGTTACTATTACAAACTTTTTTCCAAGGATTTTTTGTATCACATATTTATTTCCAGGAAAGTCCGATTTGTTAATTTAAAAAAAATAAATCAATATTTTGTTTTCCGAGTACTTTCTGTATGTGAATACAAAGAAATAAGTGTTATTTCAATCCCACAGGGGTTTTTCTTTAATTTTATCATGTAAATACGTGTCATTTTTCAGTTGAAGATACATTATCGGTAACATTAGGGCTATTACAAAGTTTAGCCCTTTTTTTCCGGGAGTTGCATATCTTTTCCATCAGTTGCAGGAAACAATTATTTATCCATTTTATATTACAATTTCTGCTATATTATTTCCCTCCTCTTAAATTTAAATGTTAAGCTCTTTAATATGTTCAACGTAATACATAAACTAATGAAACAATAATTAAGTTTGCATTCCCTAAGCGCTCTTAAGAGAACTCAACTGCCAATCACTTTCTCCAACGAAATATTGCCAAATTTGAATTTCTCTTGCTTGCATTGCAAATAATTGACAATCATTTCCTTATTAGAATTTTTAATATATGTTAATGACTCTCAGTGCTCTCTCTTGTGTGTCGTGATCGATAATGTGATTTATTTCTTCGTGTCACTGCACAATCCATTAGTAGACAAATACGATTAGTCTGAAAGCACTGCATAGTTACGTTTGAAGACGATTCTAAAGCTAAAATCGTTGTTGCGCTAATTTATTATTAATATATCTAATTTGGCTATTTTTTCAACAGAGAAAAAAACAAACTAATTTTCTGCAAATGATAAAACGATTTTTTTGGCAACAAAAATTATTGTAAAAGAAAGATTTGTTTGGCGTCGATCCAAAACTTCCAGCAGAGCGTTTTAATTTCACCAATTGATGTTTCTTCCGCAATTGGGAATAACGGTTTCCTTTGACGGAATTTCCATTCTATTTAATGGAAACCAATATTTCTAAGTGGACGATGATTCTTTTGCGCTTGAATGCAAATGCAAGAAACAAGCGGGTGAGATCCAATTGTTGTTTTTTTTTTTAGCATTAAGATATTAAGAACAAATAAGGAAAGAAAAAAGAAACGTGACGGAGCGTTTATTAAAGGGCTTTGGCAATGTATTGAAGAAAAACAATTCGCCCGAAAAGACACCATATACGAGGAAAAAAACAAGCACGCTATCGATAGATTTTTTTTAATATCCAATTCAAACAGAATTCTAGAAAGAGAATATTCAATTCGTCAAATAGAATAGTAGGTTTCACATAATTTGCTGATGTACTCTAAAGAATTAAATAAAAACGGACCAATTAAAAGTTCTTTTCCTTCATCTACAAGAGAAAGAAGAAATATTGTAAACGACTCGTAACGTTTGCATGCAATGAATCCTGAATACACCTGGGAAAAGGAGCATGGAAGTTTTGGATGATGGTTAATGGTCATATAGAAACTGTTCAAGCTTCTTGAGAAATGTTTTCTAAAACAGACCAGAATGAATCGATGATGTTGAACTAAACTGTTTATTCTCATCTTTATGCTTCTCAAATCAAGGCTGGGCATTGCTTGGATGAGGACACTATGGAAAATGCCATCTCCTGCGGGACTAATAACTACGCCATGGGGTAGATCTGATTGCTCAAAATTTGTTCATAGCTATTGGTCAGCACTCTAACTTTCAAGATGGCAACTGAAGTTGCAGGAACCAAGATATGACTGCCAATTCAAACTGAACCTCCACCTCTTCAGAATGTGAGAGTCCGAATCGTAAGCTTCTTTAGGCGTTCTCCACATAAATTCGTCCGGTTTTGGGAATAGTCTTCCGACCACCTATTTTCATTCTTCAGCACTTTTAGTACAACCGGATTTGGTTTACCGCATCACCTCTTTTTCCTGTTGCATCACCTGGGCTCAACTGTATAGGTGATTGCAATTTGGCAATGATTTTTCAGTTTATAAAACCTCCTCTACTGTTTCGTATAACCGGATTACAAAGATGCAGTCTGTCTCCGTCATTTAGCTTAAATTTCCTACAGTTTCATGACTTTCGATACCCTTGCTCTCGGTAAATCTAATGAACTGAAGATGTGTCTCATGAACGTATCATCTAGATGGTCATCGGCAATTTTGCCGCTTTGAAGATCGATAAGATCGGAGATAGTACGCAGTAACAATGTGTATAAAGATCTATAAGATCGGAGTATAGTACGCAATAATATGGGGTGGCCTGGTGGGTTTTCACTGAAAGCACAACTTCAGTGAAGTTAAGCAACATCAGTCACGGCTAGTCAGTGGACGGGCGGCTCATCAGTGACTCACGTTCTTCACCCCCCCCCCCCCCGGCTGCAGTGACCTTCATACAGCAGTCGTTAATCCAGGTCCATCCAGAGACCCAACTTGTCGGCCTCAGGCCATACAGGCTCTGAATGAACGTATTGGATTACAATGAATAAAAAAAAAAAAAAAGATACAACAACCCGACGATTACAGAAGTACTAGTGCATGTTAACCAAGTAGAGAGTGAAAATAAGTGGAATTAATGGCGTGTACCATTTCGAAGGTGTGTCCGGATAATTAACACAGTTTTTTCATTATATGGATAGATAATGTTTTACATATCTTTAATAAAAAATTGATCTTTTCTTCTTTAAATTTGAATTATTTTCATTTTGGTTTATATAGTTCAGTCACCATGACGGTTCCACCCCAATTGATTTTTTAAGAAATATTCCTTTCTGCCGGTTTCAGTATTTCATGTTTTTCAAGATACTGGTTCACATTTAATTCGATTTTCTTTCACTGTCTTTAATTCTCAAAATTTTTACTTTTCTCTTAAGCTCCCAAATCACCATCTTTGTCATTATATAAAAGAAGGGGGGCGTTCTTTTCTTTGCCTTTTCATAAGAGGTTTTTTCCAAACATTATATTATATAAATGTGTTATTAATTTAATTTTATAACCTCATTTCTTCCTACAATATACACAAATGCATAATATGTAAGCAAAGAAAAGCAAGAAAATTGCCGATAATATTTCTCTATAGCTAATGGAAAATACTGAAATCATAAATCATTTTATAACACGAGAAATTGTTAAATATAGAATTTCTGAAGGAGAAAAGTCCTCCTAATTCAAGGAATAAGTTCTAGAGTGAGTACATTTGCATTATAATCAATAGTGTATTCAAGAAAAATTTAAATATTAATAAAAGCTTAACATGTCCACATTTTTTATGGAAAAGGCAGTTTTTATATGCATAAACACATAAATGTAAATATAAAAAGTAATAAGTAGTTTCTATTTGAATTTTTTTTATGTTTCATTTTATGTTACGCATCCTGTTTAGTTTTGGATGTAGTATTATGGTATTAAAAACATACTGATGACAGATTAGACGGTCAATACTCGATATTATTATTATTGAAATCTGATCTTTTAAACAAATTTTTCTTTAAAGGTAGTGTATATAATTTTTATATTGTAAAGCTTTATTTTTTTATGATGAAAATATTTTTATTTTTTTGTTACTGATTTTAATATTTCGTCATTAAATTTTCATATGTTGACCAAAAATAACTAAATTAACAACAAGGAAAAAAAAATTGCGTACGAAAAAAAATACCGATCATCATCGATTGAGTGCACAAACTAAACTTCTTCCTTGTTTGCTTTTGATAAAAGCGCCGTGGGTGGCAGATACGACCGCATGACTCATCATCCGACCGTGGTCGTGATTTTCACTTTTCTAAACATGTTTATTCTAATATTAACCAAAAGGAGATTTTATTTATATATAAATGAACAGCTTCAATATATACATAACTTGTCCTTCTTTAAAATGAATCTGTTTGTCTTCATGTGCAGTTATAAATTGTATAACAAGAGATTTCATTAAATCTAAAGCGTAATTTTACAGGATAAAATTTCAGTTCTTCTGGTTTTGGTTTTATGAAAAATTGAAAACGAGGGAAAATAAGAACGAGAGAGAAAATAATTCTAACATTTCCAATTCGATTTTTTATACGTGTTTATGGATCGCTGCTTAGCAACCGTGGTTGTACTATTTGCAGAAAATTAAAATGTATGAACTCAAGTAGGATGTCTTATATTATGGGAGTAAATAATCACTATCCGACAACTGGTATTTTGAAGCGAATCCCTATTTGTGAAAACAAAAAATGGGGAAGACAATTGCCTTGACAGTAGTACATAACCTCTACACTTTGGAGTCTCACTAGAAACCCTCATTTAAAAACGAATTTTATCTATCTAGAGTAGGACTCCATTAAATAAGGCTGTGGATTATGTAAATTTTGACTATCAGTATTTTATATACATGTTCCTAACTTTTAGAAAAATGTTGAAGAAATTGCTACATAGTATTTAACTCTTTGAGTTGACTGAGTTTAGGTTATTTTTTCCCAATATTTTTAAACAAAAACTTATTTTAATTGCCTAATTTTTAAAGAAATTGGTCGGCAATGAAGCATATCCAGAAACCCCCAGTTCAAAATGTTAATAGTTAGTCTTCATTAATTTCCAGGGCATTTAAACGTTAAAACGCAGAGAAAATCCAAATATCAGGTTATTGCAAAAGTTTTTTCCGGATTTTTATTCCAACACAAAAACGATTGAACTTGAATGACAGATTCAGCTCATGCAGATGCCGGGCAATGGTTGAAAAGTGAACCTTGAACTCGTTCTGCGAGTTCCCTCGTTGTTACATTGTGATCTTCATCAATTGCTTGGCATAGATCACCATCTGAAATCATGATTGGCCGACCAGAGAGGTGCATCTTGAAGAGTGCTATCTCCGCGTCTGAACCGGCGATACCATTCTTCTTTTGTATGTAAACTAACAGTATCATCACATAAACGTTGGCAAATGTTTCGGTAACATTGCGCAGCAGTGATCTTTCCAGAATACTCGTAGAAGACTATTCCTCGAATATGCTCGCGTGAAAGGTCCATTTCAGACCGTTGATGGCACTCACAGATGTATAGTCAGAAAGTTGATTCTTGGATGTAATATAGCAAAGATATTCAGGAATCGAATGCAATAATTTGTTTGAAAACATAAGAACACCCCTCTCGGAAAATGAGCCCTTCTTGGGCACGGGTTCTAGAAACGGAAGAAACTTTTGCAACAACCTGATATTTCACCTACGTTTTCAAATATGAACGATCTTTAGAAAAACTGAAAAGAAATCATACGAAGTCGACGTCCTTTTAGGCAGCGCTGGATTTTCTAATAGGCCGACTAGGCCGCGGCCTAGGGGCGGCAGATTTCAGGGGGCGGCGGATTTCATTAGTTTGACTATTCAATACTTACTGAAATATTTACTTCAATAAATACTTACTTCAATACGTATTATTTATGGCCTAAATAGTCTTAGTTTACATTATATTACTTACAAGTAATCACGAAAGTAGGGGCGGCAGAAAGTCAGTGGCCTATACTAAGGAAATGTATAAATTTAGGTTCATAAAAATTAAAACTTGAGATTTTAAGTACTAGGAGTAAGATATTAGTTTAATTACGACAAATTCTCTTTGTAAACAATAAATTAATAAAGTAAAGTAGATTATTCAGGAATAAATTAAATTCATTTCACCAAATATAGTTATGAATATCCTTGAAATGATGTAAGTTTATTGGAAATGAAGACTTACTTTTGAGTGAAAATATTGTAGTACTTGGAATTCATAAGGAAATTATAATAATTCTGGATAATGAATAATCAAATTTTCTGTACCATCTTCAATCACCATCTTTTCCAAATCATCTTTTCAGCAAAAAACTTATTCAAGTTCAAAATTCAAATAACTTTCAACAATCGAGATTTAAATGACTTCAAAACTTCCCTCTGCAGTTCCTATCTACAAGCATCAAGATCTTTACTCATCAACATCAAGTAATTTCAAGTTCTTAAACCTATTCAAAGTTTCATTTCTCTAATATTTCTTCAGTTTTACTGACTTTTCATCAACTCCAAGTTCTCACGTCTAATAAATTTATATCACCTCAAGGGTAATCATGATAACATTTGGTGAAACGAATTTATTTCTGAATTATTAATCTACTTAATTTATTAAAACTTAGGCTTTCTTATTATTAAAATGCTCTCAGTAAATTAATTTTTTCACAAATTCCTTCAGCATAAACAATCACAAGCTACGCCTTTAGATAAATGAACATAAATGCGTTTATTTCCCTTTTTCAAAGCGCACAAAGTTCAAAACAAACAAAATAAATTTCTAAATTAAATTAGCTATTAAAACCTCAAAACAACAAAAACTCCTATCAAGAAAAATATTTTCAAAATCGAATTTCAGTTACGAACAAAATAAAAAGGAAATAATACAGCTAATAAGCATAAAACAATAAAAAATAAAAACTTTTTATATCTTTGAAAGGATCATAAAGAGAGCGAGAAAGGAGGAAGGGGAGGCGCGGGTGGGAGTAGAAGAAGGTGGAGGAGGGTGTGTGAAAATGGAATGAATGGCTTGAAAAAGTCTGAAGAAGTCCGAGTAGAACGCATAAAGTCTCCATCAAAAGCATAAGTGAAATGACATTGAGAAAGTGAAGCCCTGTACTGCTGATGCTGTTGCTGCTCGGTTGTTGACGACAACGACGGCGGCGGCAGTGGTGGTGGTGGTGGCGAACCGAGAGGGCTAAGCTTCGAGTGGAAGAAATCCGCAACTTCCTCTGCATTAGGGAAATAAGGGAAAAGCAAAGGTGGTGAACAAACACTGTTGCTTTTTGGAAGAGAAAAAAGCCGGAAAAGGGGGAGGGATAGGGAGAGGCAAGAAAATCCATGAAAGGTAGAGAGAGGGGAGCTGAAACCATTGCAAGCAATACATCCGACGTCAACAGAGAGTAGACTGCCGCTGCTGCTGTTGCTGCTCCTGCTCTTGTCAAGACACTTGGGCTATCAAGAGCTTTTCCTTTCCCCTTCTCTCGTTTAATATCACAGCGAACAAATCAGGGAAGAAAAAGCACACTGCTCTGTACGTAGTTGGATAACAAACCTCTCAAAACACGAAGATTGCATATGGCTCTTTCCATTAGCAGAACAGTAAGCTATCAACGTATTTGGTAAACAAAAAATTAAAAGAAATATATTAAAAGTTAATTTCTTTAATAGATTAAAAAACTTTCTTTCACATTATCTTGATATTAATTAAAATTTATGAACATTTAGATTTTTAAGGGCCTCAAAGGAAAAATTTTGACTGTCTCATTATCTTGTATTCCTCGGTGAAAAGCAGTAGAATTTTAACTGCTTTCATAAAACACTCTGAAACAATTCTAGTCAACCATGAAATAATCCCAGAAAGTGGAAACTCGCTAATTAAAGTTTAAAAGCAAGAGGAAGGAATGAGACTATCGGTCTCAAACGCTGGATATTTTCATTTCAAATTTTCATTCCTGTCTAAGAATTTGACAAGTAAGGAAGAAATTCGTTAAATTTTTAATATATACTACAATGTAGAAATAAGCTTTTAGAGAGGAACCAATACGAACTTTGTCATCGCTGCTAAATCATATTTTCTTAAGCAAAATTGCATATTAAAATACAACTGTACAAATAAAAAAAAAACGCCGAAAATTTAACATACGTCGTCAAATATATTTTTCATTAACTTTGTTTTCGTAACCTATCTTAATTCCCTAATTTGAACTTTCTCAAGAAGAGAAAAGTAGTGCGATTAATTCGATTTCCTTTGTGTGTCCGCTCGGCAATCACGTCTTAATTGCTTACTTTGTATTTAAATGGATGCTCTTGAAAGCAAAGCGAAAAGTTCATGTTGCGCGGTTTCAATTAAAAGTAGGTCTCTCCCATAAAGAATAGAAGGCGGGCAATTTTTCCTTCTTCGTTAGCTGGTGTGAAACGAAAAGGCGGAATAATGAAACGCAATTGTACTTTATAATAAATTCAGTAGATACAAATAACGGTCACATCGGCTATGTTAATCTTGCGCAATTGTAAGCGCTGTTGCACCGATTAAAAAGCAAAAGTGGAAAAGGTGGGGGGAGAGAATGAGATGAGGAAAAGGAGAGAGAAAGATGAGGAGGGGGGTGGAGAAACGAAAGAAGGAAAAATTTTAAGATTGTTGTTGGAGCGCCGTGGTGATTTCAGTCCTCCAAAGGAAAATCAATTATTCAAAAGTAGATGGTTTGGGTGCATTTGTGAGGCTGAGACGGAGAAAGTGACTGCTGCGCATTGTATTAAGAAGCGGTGCCGCCACTGACTCTATCGATCCTTGAGTTGGTGCCACTTTTGAAACCTCGTAAGAAGGGAGAATTTCATTATCATTACGAGGGAGCCGGGTAGAAGTATAATTGCAATGGAATAAATGCGCCTGCATGTTCATTGTCCGACAAATGTCTCCCGGTTTCTCATTTTCCATTGGATCGTTCGTAATTCCGTAAAACGTGACTGGAAATTTTCTCAATAAAAATTCTTTTAACATTCCGAGAGAACGACTAGTTTACGTAGGCGTCTCTCTCTCTCTCTTTCTCTCTTGCTTTGCTTTATTAATAAGGCGTCGCACAAAGATGATCATGATTCGCGTAAAATCGCAGCGCTTAAAACTTCCCAACAATGGCGAAAGATAAGCATTGATTGCGAAATTAGAATCATGCAGGCTATTGCTTCATTTTAAGAGGCAATTTATCTTCTCAAAATTAACAAAGAAAGAAGGGTGGAGATGCAGGGAGACGCTGACTTCAAAAGATAATTAGGACGATATATTAGACCTCATTCTATAAGTTAGCTTCCTCTCCTACGGATTTTCAGATCAAATTTCGTATAAAATTTAGTAATCGATCTGGGCTTCATAACAAGCTCTACCCTAGCTTATCTGGATTCATTTGGGTAATGATTTTTGAAGTTGATTCTTCCATAGTGAAGTTCAGAAGAAAAAAATAATTTGCAAAATCTTACTCCATTAAAATTACCATGATAACTTAAAGATACATGGAATATTCATTTAAAAACTTCTCTCAAATGAAAAGAAATCATCACTATGAATTACGAGGTAACTTCAAAGCTTCTTAGAAAATAAATATGAACAAAAGACAAGTAAAGACAAATAGCAAAAACTAAGGAAGAACAAGATAGATCAAAATAAAGTTCTAATGAATAACTCATTTCCCAAAGCGCTTATAGAAAAACGAACTTCGAATCACATGGTAATTCAATTTTGCCTCAGAAGCAGCTTATATTATTCAACTAATCCTCTATTCAAAACGGTCAATGTAAAACGTTTGCCACGGACAATTATGGAACCCGATACATTAAAACATAATTTTCGGTAGAAAGCGGTTTAACCAGAAACAAAGAACAAATTCTACCAAGTTACTGTAATAACCAGAAAACCCATTGATATATATATAGAGAGAGATATATAGAGAGGAGGTGCAAATATCAATCAGACCAACAATCGATTCTAATGCAAAACTCGAAGCAGTGCTCAATTAACATACAGAACGATTCAGATTTGGTGCTACATACTTCGATATTACATTTTAGAGCAGCGGTTTCCAACCTGTTTAGATTCCCGTACTCCGTTGTAGCCCATTTCACAAAATTATAACACTTTTATAAAAAATACGAAAGTTGGGGCAAAAGTCATGGCAATTATTTTTTTTCTTGAAGATACCAGTCCGGTTGGAAAATGTAACATATACAGACGAAAGGACAAGGTGTTAACTACATGTGTGGACAATGAATAGCACTGAAATATCGTAACACACTAATTTATTACGGTCGTATACAGCGCAATATGGCCTTCACGGTGCAAAAGAATGACAACACAGTACACATAAAGTTGACATGACAAACCTGGGCCTAAAGACCCTCAAAGTAGTCCTCTGCTACTGTCACCACACGCTGCCAACGATGTGGGAGGCGCTGAATACCATCAGCCTCAGCATTTGCCGCACCATGTGTGAATCGGGTCACCTGTTGGCGCACAGCATTAGCAATGTCCTATCGTGTTGCAAACCGCCTAGCACGTAGTGGTTCCTTAATCTTGCGAATGAGATCAAAGTCACAGGGCGAAGTGTCGGGAGAGTACGGTGGGTGCTCCAATTCTTCCCATCCCCAACGTCGGGTTGCTTCCATCTCGCACGACACTCACCAACTGACTGATTTCACAGCCCTCGCTGCGCTACTACCAGCTATCACAGAGCAATGTGTTGTTCTGCATACACAACATGCCTGCAGAACTTCCACACGACACATATACGTTTGTGATCCATTCACATATCTACAAGAAAAAAAATAGTTGCCATGACTTATGCCCCAACCCTCGTATATATCAAATAGGTACGTGAATCTTTAATTTAATTATTAAATGTATAAGAATATGTATCTTCCGCTATTGCTTTTTATTTTCATTTCGCATACCCCAAAACGACTAATCACGTACCCAGGTATGAACCGCAATTCTAGAGAAATTTATGAAGAAACCAAAAGTGAATGAAAGCTTGCAGGTTGCCACAGAATCAGATGTTGAATCTACTGATATTCAGAATAATCTCAGTGATAAACTTCTTCTTATGAAGGGAACAAAGAAATATTCACTGCCAAGTCCTCAATCTTTTCCAGCAATAACAGATCCTATCCTGTTTCTGTTGGAATGACGCTCAATGAGTTCTTAGTCTGAAACTAAGAACAAGTTGTTTTTTTCTGCGTTATTAATGATATTCAGGGTAGAACACAAGTCTTCCCCCCCCCCTCCACTTCTCTGAAGGGATTCGGGTATGCTAAAAAAAACCCGCAGTTTGACGATGTAACTTGATAGTATACCTAGTGATCCTAAAATCATTCTTCTTAAAAAAAAAACTACATTTTTTTTCTTAATTTCTAACGTTTTTATTGTTGCAGATGGAAACATAATTCCAACTTCTCAACTATAGCTCTGTTCATTTCATGAAGAATAAAGAAAGATTTTATGAAATTGGCCCAGTAGTTAAAGTTCTGCGATATTCAACGTTACACTCCACCCCAATCTGCTTCAAATGACAATACAAATGACAAACAAATTGTTTTCCAAAAATCAAATCAAGTCTTCACAGTAGCTGCCTAACGATGAGAAAAAAACTTTCCTGCGGAGCATCTATCATGAACCTACTGATGGAAGGCGCTTAAGTAGATTGGGATGGAGTATACTGTTAAATATCGAAACTCTTCACCTACTGGGCCGATTTCATAAAATCTTTTTTTAATTCTTCAAGAAAAGAATAGAGCTAAAAATTTCTAATTGAAATTATGGGTCTATCTCCAAAAATAAACGTTAGCAATTAAAAACCATGTCGGATTTGGTAGTGAAACTTCAAACAGCAGTTACTCTATGGAAATCGATATTTACTAATAAAAACGGGTTAGTTATACGCCTATCCCATAGAGATACTGCCGCATTACGACAGTTTAATAGAATTTCGGCGTTCTGAACTGAATAAACTCCTGAAAAGCATTTTTGACGACTGCTTCATTGTTCAAATGCGTAAAAAGTACCAGTCGGTTGGCGAGAGTTCTCGAAAGTATGGCGTGTGAGGAAGAGGCTCATATTGCATGTTGCATAATTTTTGGACTATTGTTCTTGACACGTGTGATCTCGCGTTGTCATGTAGTAGTAAAACTTCATCTCTGATCGCTTAACTCGTAATTTTTGATGCATTGCATCCAACTAGGTGCAACATTTCTCTGCATCAATGATTTCACGATCAATTAGTGAATAATGCCAGCTCCACACAATTAAAAGGTCAATATTCTGGAAAGTTTTTGTGTCTAGCCAATGTGTAGATCGACAACGATTTTGTCGTGTATTATTCGTTTTTCGTCACATGTCAAAACTCTTTTCAAAAACGGCGCGCTTCTGTCCCAGGAGAGCAGAAAAATGCCAACTACCAGTCAAATCTGTATGTTTTGTTCGGTGAGATCATAGGTAGCGCATGAGCTTCTTGATTTTGCCAAGTGATTGCAAATGGTGGAGAAATTTCTAATAATGGACGCCTAATTTCTGTCATATCTCTTACATTTTGGCGAGGGTCAGATGTTGAATGTTAGCAGTTCATAATTGTCGATGGCTGGTGCAAAATGTCCACGCGGCTGATTTTCAAGGGTCATATCGCCGGATCGAAATTTTTGAAACCATCGTTGAATGTTCATTTACTGTGCCATCTCCAAATGCTTTCTCTCTCTTCTGGTAGATTGTGTTCAAGTTTGAATTCAAAGAAAAAATATCCGAATTTGGATTACTTCCATGTTGTGCTTGTACGATCGCCCTAAAAGTTTGCACTCATTCTTTGCTCACGTGCAGGGATATTTATTATTCACTATACAAAACGCTATTATCTTTTGGTGATAATTATAAATATGAAAATTTATTCATCTCTAAATTCGACATTTCATGTGCAACAATCTGAGATTACACATAAATCAATGTGATACATGAAAATAACTAAAATTCGTCATAGTTTTAGTCGTAACACAACAAATGTTCGATGTATGGTCCCCTCATCACACGATAATCTAGTCCTAACCAAATGTATCGTAGCTTTTCCACTATCGTTAATGCTTGGTAAACCGGCGCTTTTACTTTTACACGGGCAATCTGTGTCTTTGAGATGCCCATACCTTCGCAGAATACTCTGGTGTTTCATTTCGTACTATATTCAGAATGTACTCTGCACGGTAACAAATGATAAACACTTCCCATATTTTAATACACAAAATGTCTTTCTTCTACAAGATTGTCATTTTGTGAATTTGAGGTCTTAATACCATCTGATCTGGAACAAAGAAATCTACACCCGAACTTTAAAATATGAGATTTTTATTTCTTTTGTTAAATGATCGACATGAAGAGTGAGATCCTTAGATTGGAAGTTCGAAATCCAGTTAATCATTTGTGATAACCTTGCATATTATTATCTTCATTAGGATCATAATATGCGATAGTAATTATCTGGCGCCCAGGTATAAGATTAATACATCGAAATATGACGATTGATATTAATTCTGTTAAGTATGCATTAATTATTATTGTTTAGATTTTTCATTACTTGAAATGTATTTCTTTTTTGGTTCATGTGATGTGTATGGGAGAGTAGGGCAAAGCGGATATTTCCCTTTTTCCAGATAAATGGCACAACGTGCACCTTTCTGTGTGTTGCCTAGCCAGTGCACACAGAGTACAAGTCATCGTGCGACGTATTAAGACCGAACGAAGTAAATTATGTAAGTTAATGTGTTTTCATGCGGTTTTCGTAAAATTTACAATGTTTCATCATTTAGCTGCAGTTCAGTAACGACTCGTTTGATCAAATTTTCTTCTAGATATGTGTGTTAGTGATTTATCGATAATATAATTCGACTCAGTTTTCGCTCGTTACGCTTAATGTGTTGGTCATGTAATTTTTTTGTTTTTAAAGTGAGAGGATGGGGCAAAGTGGATAATTGATGAAGGGGCAAGATGGATCAGGAAAGATGTGAGACCATTGCCTACCAAGACTGTTGGAGAAGTGCGTAAACGAAGTGTCAGGAGGAAACTTCCGAAATATTGACAAGCTCGCCAGAAACGGGAAAAATCATCCAATTCTGCAGTTAGAAGCTTGAGAAGCAAAGGTTCGGAGAAATGTGTGTAGAAACCTGAACTTTCAAAAGCTTTGGCGTCATTGGCCTCCTATGAAGGACAACTTGATTTTGTCTGCGATCACTGTACCTCTTAGGCTATTCTGTATGTATGATCCAGTTTGCCCCCGTCCACTGATGATCCACTTTGCTCACATACTGGGACAAAGTGAAGAATTTGCGTATATTTAAAAAAAATAATATTAAAAACATGCTGGAATATATAACTGTGATTGCTTCAGATTATTGTTCCCGTTGCTTTGAGGTACTAGGTGTGTGAATCTGAGAAAACTAACTCAAATTGCTTAGGTTTAATATTAACCTAGAATTAAGTGATCCACTTTGCCCCACTCTACCCTACTTGCATTATCTCCAAATGAAATCCAGAACTGCATAGATAAGTCAAATTTTTCTAATTTACATATTTATGCTTCTTTATTTTAATTAGTTTTGCTACACAACAACAGTGGAACTGGTGATGTCTTTTCGACTAGATTTCTCTTATGAACATCTTTAATAATGCTTTATTTATATAATTATTTCTTCAATAAGTGTTCAATATAATTTCTTAATAAAAATTATATTATTCTATTTTTAAAATTCGAACAAAATACGAGAAAGTGTTTGGAAATACGAAGAGTGGAAAATAAGCCTCGAGACATTCATGTTGACAAAATTGGACGCATACAGACAGAAACGATAATTCTATTTAATAAATTATTCTATTGATATGTCTCCTAATTCTATTCGTAAATTCCTAATTCTATTGACATTTTAGGAACGGTTTCCCTTACAAAAGTTATTCCAGAGACTTGAAAGTTTTAATATTACAATTGCACTTTTCCAGTTTTAGTAATTTCTCTAAGTTTCGAATGTCGTTTATCGTGTATCTATGGAAACCGTAAATGACAATTCAATTAAAACAAATTAAAATTTCTGTTCAACTTAGTGCACATCCATATTTTTGCCTTTTTCGCGGTGATTTTCAACGAAATGACATTCTCAAAACTGGGAATTTTCATACAAAGTTTAAGACATTATCATTTTGAATACCATTTAACATGAACATCATACAATTACAGATAGCTCTTTATCGCTTAAGTGTGGTATATGAATGTTATCTAATGCAAAGTTGGGGATGTTATTGTGGAAGAAGGGAAAAGGCAGTGCCAGGAGTGGACGTGCTTTTGGTGCCGTGTGCAGTGAAGCAGAGTTTTATCATCGGCTGGAGACCCATTGGCCAGTCGCCGGATGCAGAGGAAAAGCACCACTGATCGCACTTCCGCTCTGTCTTTCATTAGAGAGACGAGCTGTAAACGAGACATTAGCGGCGACAGTGGACGACCTAGCCGAGCGTTAAGGACCCGTCCAGCTGCCTCCCTTCAGAATTTCGCCAAAAGAAAAGAAGGAGACCGAAGAATAAAACGGGAAAAAGGAAAAAAAAAAAAGGAAAGAAAGAAAGAAGAGCGAGAGAGAGAAAAGCCACGAGAAAGAATAAGAACGAAGGAAAGAGATAGACAAACAGACAGCAGCGCGAAAGAAGCGCCAAGATGTAAAAATTTATTAGAAAAATCACAAGAGAGCGACAAACGATAATATATTCATAAGATAAGGAACGTAGCTCAAATAATTGTAATTAATAAATGACTTCATGTTTTATTAAAATTTATATGATGGAAACAACAAAAGGGTATATGTGATAACAAAATTAAATTTCATTTTCACTACAACTATTGATCTTCAATTTAATGAAGGTCGGATCTTTATACTTTCAAAAAATTGTTTGAGAAAAAATTTTTCATTTTAAAATCTAGTTTTTCTTGGCAATATAACAATCTTTAATTTTTTTTTTTAATTTTATAGTCACTTAAGTTTTGCACAAGTTTATTAGTATACTACACGCAAAAGACAAACAAAACTATGATGATGAGCGATTTGGTAATATAAAACGATATCAAGCTATTTTTTAAGCTACCGGCTTAACGCGAGAGTGTTCTCTTTTTAATCTTTAAAAATATTTCATTTATCAATTAATAAATGCCCGGCTTAACTTTAAAGCCCGATGGCTATGTAGAATGTGCTATCGTAAACTCAACTGTGATTATTTTTGCCAACATTGAAGAATTTTCAGAAACTTTGTTAATTTTTTATCCTGTATTTGTTAATTTTTTATCAGTAAAGGTATATCTGATATTAACGTTATTAATTGTACTGCAAGACATGCTCGACGGTTGCGCGCAAACTTCATCCATACGTGATATAAAATTCCCACTCTTATTAAGATGATTTAAAATTTATAATTTTAATTAAAAAGCTCCTCTCGTTAATTTTGGGCTAATAAGGTACGTCCAAAGATCTGGAGAATGTGATTGTTTTGAAATATCTTCAATAAGTGCAGAGGAATATTTTCCAAGCTTTTAAAACTGCTTCCTTCAGATAGTTATCATTGGAATACTGCTTCCCGGTATCATATACCTGGCTAGAAAAAACTCCCCAAAGATTCTCAATGAGATTCAAGTCAGGGCTTCTTGCTGGCTACTCCATGACTCGGAGATGAGCTTCTAGCCAGCCCATTGTTGATTTGGAACAATGGATGGGAGCATTGTCATCTTGAAAAATCCAACTCGGTCCACCAATCCCTTGTACAATGGGGCAGAAGATAATGTTCTAAGGTGAATTCATAATCTTCCAACTTCTGTATTCCACAAAGAATCGCCAGATCTGAAGTCCCATGAAAACCAAAAGCTCCCCAAACCATGATGAAGCTACCACCCTGTTGCCGACTAAAAAATGCCTTAATTTCTTTCTGCATATCGCGCCAGTTTCATGCTCAGCCATCTGGACTATCTAAATTCCATTTCTTTTCATCACTAAAAAATGACTGTTTCCCATTCAGATGTCCAAGACATGTGGTCACGTGCCCACTTTCTTCTTGCAAGCTGATATGCAGCAGTTAGAGGAGGTTGTTTTACACATTTTTTATAGATAACTGCAGGCTCTCTGAGGCGATTATCTATCTCGTGCTATCTCTCTCACTGACAGAGAGGATTCAGTTGCAAGTCGGTCAGCCCGTGCATTGGTTACTTTTGGAGGTCTAGAACAGAATTTTGCCTTCCATTTGTCGCATTTTTTCATTGTTTTGTATACCCTAGAGATAGATATACCAATGGATGTAGCTATTTCCTTTACAATTGCCCCTTCAAATCCACTTTCCAAATTGTTGTCACTTGTTTTGCAGTAAATTCTTTATTGTGATGCATTGCTTAGACGTGAAAAGAATTGTTGGTACAATGGGGAAGTTGCATGAAAATTTTAAATTATTGTTTTCAATAGTATTCGTTATCAATATCAAGGAAGTGTAATTCGTTTGTGAAAAAAATTTATCGTTATTTTTTAAAAAAATGTTAAAGTTGACACCACAAGAAAACGATACGTCATAGCCTGTGAGTAATATGATGTCACTTGCCTGCTCCTCACTATCATCGACAATGGTTAAAGCTTACAGCCAACAATGCTTAATAATCAGATCGAGCTTCACGTACACATAAAATCATTGCGTTTGATGGAAAGTGACGTCAGATATCGTTTTTGTTGGGAGGCGTGGTTTCACGTTTTTAGCGCTAATTTTAATAGGTTTCTTTAATATTTCGAATAAATTTAACAACGATTTCGTATTCAGCATAATACGATCTGTATGAAACAGTGCTTTAATTTGTAAAAAAAATTCCATGCAACTTCCCCATTATCTTTATAACTTTATTAAAGGAAGAACTGCAAATGAAATGGAAGATTTTATTATTGTGAGGTGGGAGCCAGGTTTTTATCCAGACGCTCTGGATACTAAGTTTTTGAATGAATTTGCATAACTTTTCTCCAGACTAGGAAAATAAGGAACCAATGAATATTATACGATGCAATTCCAATATATTGTCAACTGTTGATTTAATTGGCGTCTTTGTAATACGATATTCAAAGATATAATCAAAACATGAAAATTTTATACATTAATGTGAAACAAGTGTACATAGGTATCATTTTTCAAAGGTTACATAACATATTTCAAACGCTTCGTAACATTTTATTCTTATTTCCGAAGAGCAAACAAACTCATTTACATTTAATATTTAATGAATCATTTAAACCGTTAGTTTCATTTCCATAACTTCACAAAACAAGTCAAGCCATATGAAGTGACCCGAGGCGATAATCTTCATTAACGAGAGCTGACATCACAGTTCACATGGCCTCTGACCAACTGGAATGCATTTTAGACAATGAGGACCATATTGTCAAATCTTCTGGACATAATTTAATGGAAAAGCGGACAAATGTAGAGCATTGTAAATCATTTATTTTTTACGAATAAATGAAACAAGATGGATCTATTTGATTTATTTTTACAACGGAATTATCGAAATAACTTTCTAACCAATGAATAATCAACTCCGTTTAGG
The DNA here is from genome assembly GCA_023313115.1 of Rhysida immarginata. NCBI lineage: Eukaryota > Metazoa > Arthropoda > Chilopoda > Scolopendromorpha > Scolopendridae > Rhysida > Rhysida immarginata. The sequence continues at coordinate 828,213 of JAHWFO010013268.1, read as the reverse complement.
CATGTTTGTGACGTTTAACGTATTGTATAATAGAGAACAGCGATATCATGATCCACAGTCCTTAGTGAAACATAGTACCTTGTAATAGGCATATATAGGATTTTGTTATCGATGACTGTTAGCTGCTAATCGATAAAAATAATATTGATTAAGAATATAGATCATTATATCTCATTAAATACCCTCATCTTCCATTATATGGAGAAAGTATGTCACAAATTAAACGTTTATTAACTCTTAGAAGTGTGATTACGTATTTCAATTAGCATTGCTATTGTTAATTTTTAAGAGAAATAAATTCTCTTGCAGGAATCAGATCATATTTATCTAATTATAAAAGGGAAGTATTTTAGGAATTTAATAAGAAACAATTTTTAATTTTGCAACTTTTAAAAGCATCTTTCTTCAATTTACTTTGCAGGAAAAAGCCAAGCATGAAAAACGTTTGGAATTCAGTGCGATTGCGAATATTAATAAATTTTGTAATTAAATAACTGGATAACGATAGGCATTAGCCTTTCCTTGCTTAAATCTCACACCACATTCTCTCTTTCTCTCGCCGTCTGAACAAATATGCATATTTGAGATGTTTTCTGAAATTTCTTTTCGAAATTGTTACGAAACTTTTGCTATTCAAATAAGAACATCTCTCTTAACAGCGACTTCAAGAGGGACGAAAATTATTTAAGAAAAAAAATTAGGAGGGGGAAAAAAGGAAAACGAGAAAGAGGGTATCGAATGACTGGTCTTGACTCGATGACAGCCGTTGGTGCTGGAACGTAAACGAAATTTGCCTTCACTGTGAGGCGAACGAGCAATAGCGTTGCTGTTTCCCAGGGAAAACATTCAAAATGATTTGTCAATACACGGATAGAATTGACCATGACTGAACCGCAACCGTCAAGATTGTAATGGCGAACAATAATGAGCGGGAATGAAAACACATTTATTTGGTTCTGACAATGAAACTCGCAATTATTTTCATACTGACTTGGCCAAACTTTGAACCGGAACTTTCGGCATTGAAGGCTGGAAAACAGAATCCTTAGCATATTCCTTTGAGTTAGACAGGAAAGATTCCTTTTTTTTTTTGCTCTGCTATTCAAAGGAACATCAAATTCTGCAAATTCATTTTTTGAAATTTTCAATGCTAGATCAAAGCTATTTTGCATACGTTTGTAGGATATTTTCATTTTGTCTAATTTCTATTACCATAATGCAAAGAAAAAAAGAAGGGCTAAGCTTTCCTTCCAGACTCGGCAAAATTCAAAGAGAAAAATCAATGTTATCAATTCAAGCCAATATCAAGCGAAAGTGATTTGAATCAGCAAAATTTGATTGAAATGGACATTATACTGCAGCTTTCATCCTTCCCCCTCCCATCTTTTTTTACGGTTTGTGCTCGTCAACGAAGCATTATTTTTTTAAAATTTTTAGACAATATTTTAAAACAATCTTGAAATACGTTAGCATTGACGATTAATTTTATATTTTTTATGATTTTTAATATGCATACACACAAAATTCAAAAAAGTAAAAGAGAACAAAGATCAATTACCTTATGACTACAGTTACTTATAGTAAAGAAAGTGATGAAAACAATCTTTTCCTACAAATCATGTATGCGCATTTCAACTATTCTGCAATTTTCTTACTGTGTATTATATACAGAGCAGTTGAAATGCGCATATAAGACTGATATAAATAATATTGTGGGAAATGGCTATTTCATCACCTTCTTTACTATTCAAAAAGTTGACTTAATGCAAAATAAAAAAGCATTATTAATTTTATAATAAGTATTTGACGATTGTATTATTTACAACATCTTCAAACCATTACAAGTTCTATATACATGTATAGTTGAAATAAGTTATTACGAAACCTGTTTATACGAAAAGCCGCTAATGCGAAATTTCTCTGAGCCTAAACTAAATTGTTGTTTAATTCGGATAATACGAAAAAACTCAGAAACTCATTCCCAAGAGTGAAAGGTGAGAAGAAAAAATTTTTAAATAGAAAAATATTTTAAAAATAGTAAAGGAAATTCCACTGCATGGACTCGAACCAGGAACCTTCGGGTTACTGTCGCGATGCTATAACAAAAGCTATCCTGAACATGGAAGCTGTCGCTATAAAGCAAGTTCTATGAGCATAAGTTAAAACGCGGATTCTTGTTCGCAGGCTAGGACTATCTTTGCTCTTAAATGGCGAATAATATTACAATAATAATAATTGTTTTTCAATAGGAACAATTGGTCTTTGGAGGATTTTTTTTCTCATAGGGACCAAAAAAAGTTTCGCATAGGAACCCAAAAAAAAATTATTTTGGTTCTTATGCTGCGAATTTTGATTGGTTCTAGTGTAAAAGAATAACGAAGAACGTCGAATAGATTCCCGCGAATTCTCATCGGCTCTCATTGTAAATAAACGATAAAGCAAGTGGTTTTCAGTATCTATATAAACGGTGAATTTTCATGCTTTGATCAGAATCGCTTAAGGGATTATCCATTCCGTAAGAAAATGGCGCGAGACATGATTCGCACGATGGATGCCGGACAAAAGCAGACCAAATGGAGCTTCGTGTAGGCCATAATGAACGGGATTTAAACAGACCGAATCTTCTGAGAACATTGAGGAACCTACTGAGCCAAAATTGGAAGGGCCGGACAAATGGGACCTCCTTTCAAAGTCAAAGATCAGCTGGGCAGTCTGACATTCCAGCAATATGTCAGAATCAATAAAGACCTTCTCACCGAAGATCTCTTAAGCATAGAGGACATAGTGGAGCATTGTCGAAATAAAAACGAAGATGGCGAATCTGAAGAAGAAGAAGAAGCAGAGAGTGATAACAACGATGAGACAGAAAAATTCGCACCATCTAACAAGCGTGAGTTGTTACTTTTAGAGGAGATTAAGTCGTATATCTTGTATGGCAATGATGTTCTACCAGATCTTTTCAATTTATGTAGTTCTGTGAACACTGCTGTTGCAAAACATTATATTTGTTCATGTAAACAAACTTCGATCACCAATTAGATGTATTTCTCCGAAATAAAGATTGACGAAAATTTTTAGACTTCATTTATACGAAAACCACATAATACAAAAATTTTTTGGGTCTCCTGAATTTCATAAGACCTGGGTTAGACTGCATTTTTAGCGACATCATCATCATTTAAACAAAACATAATTTCATTCTTCAAAAAGCAAACGACAATGCATTATATTCATAAACAGCATTCACTGATGCTGCATTCTCTCTCATTTTTATCTCGTAACTACTAAAGGTTTCAAGGAAAAGAAAAGATCACAAAGCAAATATAAATTCCGCATCTTTATCAAAAATTTATCGTCCAATGCCCTGAAATGGAATCTCTTCATGTTTCTATCAGTAAAAAGAATTTTGGATCGAACATCCTCCATCAATTCACTTAGCTGCCACTTTCTCTTGTTCCTTACACATAGACACGCACATAGGGAGAGAGAACCTCTCTTTCCTATGATACAGTCAGTACTCCACCCAACTGCTTCTGATTCAATTGACTCTCAACGAAACTTTGAAGAAGGTTTTGGGGAGGAGGAGGAAGGAGAAAAGGCGATAGCCACGAGCCAATAATGATGTTGACGACGGCGATGAGGCAAGAGAGAGAGAGAGAGAGAGAGAGAGAGAGAGACTGTGTGGAAGACACTTTGCAGACTCTGTCACACTAGCGAATTAAAGCATTATTGCCGCTTTCGAGAGAGAAAACAAGGCGATATTTATTGGAACAGTAATAGGAAAATTATGTAAACAATTAGCGAGCAATTACACAAAGGCTTCTAATTATGAGCTAAGCTTTAAACATCACGTAGTCATTAATCTCGTAATTGTTTGGGCCAAAATGCTCTTCAAAAACAAGAATGACCAACCGAGAGAATAAAGAGCAAACAAATGCACGATGTATGCATTTTTAAAGGGCGAGTTTGTTAATTTTAATTGTCAATATTCTGGAGAATAGATATTTAACTTGTCCATAAAAAGTGGCTTGTTTTTCCTTTTCATAGTTCAACTTGATGGACACATTTTCGTTTTTGAGTTGAGTAATTAACTTCAAAATAGTGGAAAGCTAAATAGCCTTGAGCTGATAATTGGGCTGCTGCTAATGCTAAACGCTTGCTTCACTGAAACGATTAGAGATGCGCATTTCTGCAATTAAATTCGGAGTCAAACGCTCAAGAGTAATAAAGCATTTTCATTTGGAGAAAATTAAAATTTTAAGAATATTGCTTTCGTGGGAGAACTCCTTAAAGTGTAAATACCGTAACGCTAATATTTACATAAGAGGATTAATTAAAATTTGTTGTACGTAATTACTGATCTGTCTACCGTATTGAACCTCGTAATGTTGCTAAGCTCACTTGCCTCTCTATATTACTTGTTGCTTAGTTACGCACTGAGAATGAAGGCACATAGCCGGCGTTTCATATCTCGGATGTCTTTGTGGTTAGAGGGTTTTTTTCCTTCCTTTACACGTATTATAGTTTCTTCTTAGAAGCAGTTGTAGTACGAATCCTTTCCGCTTGTGCGAAAGCTTGGCTTACGAGTTGTTATGGAGAATAAATCTATGATTTCTTTCTGATTTTCCGGTTCAATTATTTATTTCGCTTTTGAGATGAATAACAAAAATTTTCAAGAGATTATGGGTCCTGCACGCTTTCGTCAACAGAGGCGGCCATTCCGACGCTAGGAAGAGACCGTTGGGTCTAGATGATTTTGGAACATCAACTTTAAAAAAAAATCACTTCTGCAAAATTTTCTGGAAATCATCAGGAAAATCTACACATCAATTTGGATATCAGTTGAACATCATCTAGACTCTAAAATTGGAACTACTGTGGACTGAAAAGAGATTCTCGAGCTGACCAAAAACCGTTGGCAAGTATAATTTTACGCATGACGCCTTTCAAAGCGTACGGCGTAAAGAAAACCACAACCTCCAAATCAATTTTATTCGAAAAGCAGAACTAGTTTTATTGATGAAACGTCTATTAACAGTTCGATGCAGACACCGTATTACAGCGATATTTTTCTCGATGACAGATCACCAAGACGAGACAGGTTTGGAAATTCGAGAAAACTTCCTATTCTGCTCTTCGGTAGTCTAGCCCTAGAATACTAACCATGAGCAGCATAACCTTGTTACTAACTATACGTCTCCCAGACGTACATCACATTGAAATGCAGTTATGATTAGTTGTATAGTTGTATTGATTGAAATAAGGAGTTTTGTGTATTTATTTATTATATAATAAATACTTTAGAACAATACATTTATTATAAAAATTGTTCATTAAGTATTTAACAACTCTGTAAAATAGCAATATTAAAAAAACATCGATATAAGAATATTCGAAAAAAAATATGTATTAAAACGAATTTTATAGTCTAAAATATTTTAAAAGACAAACGAAAAGAGATATTTCTAGAATTTGGAAAAAAATTGAACTTAATATTGACCTTTGAGGAATACCATTTGTGATCTCAGATACTGAACTTTCAGGATTATTTATCTTTAATTTTTACATTCTATTCGTATGCATTCCTTTCAACAAATTTAAACATTGTCCTCTTATACCATATTGTTTTAATTTTTAAAACAAAATATCACGATTAACCAAATCCCAAATCCAAAAAATAACTGCTGAATTAAGACCATGATGAAAGCATTTATTTAATTTTTGTGTCATTTCAAATTTCGGGTTGACTTCTTTTTTCTATAACCATATATTTCTTTACCAAAAGTATTGTTCTTTTCACAAAATTCCTCAAGTTTTTTTTAATCCAATGTTTAAAAATATTTTGTAATAATAATATTAGTCGATTATTATTTAAATCTGTTTTTTACCTTTCTTATAGATTGGCCTAATCTTTGACATTTTTATCTCTTTTGGCCATTCATTTGTCTTCAATATTACATTATATAAATGAGTTAACAAAACCTTTACCAGTATTTCTAATGTTGTTTGCCTAAATTCCATCAATTCCTAAAGACTAATTTATATTTAGACTTCCAATAATTTTTTCAATTTCTTTTTCTTCTACTGAATCATAACAATAGAATTTTGTATTAATATAAGCACTTGTAATTAATAATAACTAATACGCCTCAGAGGATATAAATAAGCACCATCATTCATAACAACACGTCCAAGAGACGTACAAAAATTTACATTGAATACTAACTCTACGTCTAACAGACGCACTGTGTTTGCGAAAATACGCAATACACGCTGTTGATATGCAAACTGGACAACTGAAACACCACTGTTCGAAAGAATACATGTTTGATGAAGCATACCTGGAGTTACAGGGCGCTCTTTCAAGGTCAAGCGCAGCAGCTGATGTTTAAAATTTTAACTACGTCTCCAAGACGTATGGTTAGCATTCTAGGGCTAGAGATGAATATGAAAATTTGCAGGTGGCTAATTCGACATGGAACAAACTAAAATTTATTAATCAAAATTAAAATTAACCAAAATAAAATTAACTAGATAGAAGGAGACGAAATCTACAGTACCAATTGGTTTTGGTATGGTTTGGTATTAACGTCCTTTTCAACTGCCATGTTCATTTCAGGACGGCGTTATAGGGGCCGCAAATTTTGCCTCGCAAGGGTTCTTTAACGTGCAACCGGCAAACGACTACGCGGGACCAACGGCTGTACTTCCCTTCCGAAGAAAGTGCGTGATCTCAGGATTTCCCCCTCAAAAATCCTCGTCGTCCTCGGCCGGGATCGAACCCGCGTACTCGGGCATCAGAGGCGATCACGCAACCGCTGAGCCACCTAGGCCGATCAGTACCAATTGTAGTACTGATAGCGAATCATATGAAGCGAAATCATATGAAGCGAAACCACGGGTTAATGAAAAACTGAAGAAAGACACGAAATATATCTACTGCAAGAAATGTTTATAGGGTCAAAAAACGAGACGAATCTGCAAAAACGGCTTCAATAGATCCAGAAAAAGCAACTAACTCCTTAACTTTTAATGTTTTTATCGCAGTAACAAGGTAATTCATTATCGCGGATAATGGAATGGTGTTGAGATATTGGTGCCACAACCGATATGTGCGAAACGAAAGGTGAAACCTATGCACGAACAACCGTATCATCTGGAATCAACAGGAGACAGAACTTTTTGATTTTGAATACTGAAATGGCATATACCCCTAACATATATTGATGTAGTTCATGTGCCGGAAGTGTAAGGAAACTTGCCAATTTCAACATCACGTGCATATGAAGCTTTTTTCTCAAGCAAGAAACCATGCATTAAAAGAGAAAATAATATCATGACAGAAGCCACCAAAGAAATGGTTTACACGTTATTAAGACGTTGCCATACAAAAGTTCTCCAAAAAAGCTACGTTCAAATATGAAAAGGTCAACAAGAAAATTACCAGATCATTCTTAAAAATTGCCTACAGAAAAGCCATAAAGGCCTCATTAAGCTGTCTCGAGACGCCTGTAAACTTACGGACGTAATATATTGGACGACAATGAACCATTTAAAGGGACCATCGAGCATCTCAGGGTGAAAACTTGAAGACCGACTAATAATAGCAGACAGATAGGATATTTATGACTAATCCTTTTTTTATCTTCTACAATATTAAACGCACAGACACGTATACAAATAGTTATTTTTTTTACTTACAAGTATTTGTCCGAAATACGAATGTTTTCTTCTTCAACGAAAACTTGACTTATGAGCTAGAATGTGTTTTTTTATTTATGCTCTTCGAATATTATCTTCAAATAATTGAAAACTATTAGAAAAAAGTCAACATAGATTCCTACAGAGATCGTGTCTTCAAAGATTTCAAATAGTCCGATAGCAATTTGATTCACGGTCTCATTTTGGTAATTCTTAGGATTTCTTATATATCAATGTACAGTCATCAAAGGGAAATAATCCACACTTGAATTTTATTCTAAGTTTTACCGTTTCAATATTAATTTATTTTTAAAAATTTAATATTACATTTAGAGTTAACATTATTAAGATTATTAAATTTAAATAATTATAATTAAAAGAGCTATTAAAACAACACATTAGCATGAAATGTAATATTAAGTATTAAAGTCGTGTGGATTATTTCCTTTGGTTGATGTACTTGCAGACTTCATTTTTATTTTAAGCAATTTTTTTTTACCATTCCGGTCTCTTTACCAATTTTTTGCATTTTTTACATAAATACACGTTCCAAATTTGAATAACATCAACGTTTCTACAGAAGTTAATTAAACATTCTTTTATTCTCGATTCGTTTAGGCAAGATGCGTCATTGAGAAAACTCATTCATTAACCTTTCACGCTTATATCAAGGGAATACACAAAACTCATTCTTATGCAAAAATCGGTGTCGTTTTGACGCTCATTTTTTATTCGCACCTAATTAAGCGACGAATGCTGCTCTATTCAAACGTCCCTCTCTCCCAGCGTGTCTCCAGTCACGGACCAAACCCATCGAAAACTCCCGAACAGCGTCGAGATTCGTCACCGAACACTGTATGATGCCATTCATTACGCCAATCGACTCTTTTCCTGACACCCAGTGCACTCAGTGACGAGGATGAGTGCAGCGAGGGAGCGGGTGGACGGAGGGAGCCAAGGGGACTCAGCACGACGACCACGTCGCCTTCTCCCCATGGGTCCTACGGGTTAATACTGACTCAGAGCCAGTTCTGCCGTCATCGACGTTTGAAAATGTATTCGATGTCACTTAATTTATAGCACATAGTGAATAGAAGGGTTCATTAAACACCCATGCTATTCGTGCCTCCCCTTAGTTTATCTAACTTAATTACTTCGAATCGGTTGGCTTGTTTCGTTAACTCAACCGTCGCAAGTTTTACAGCACCGCTGTTGGAAGCTATTCTCAAATTTTGCTTGAATGATCTTTTCGTCCAGCACATTTTTGATCAATATATGTATCCTTTATTATTATTTACTTAACCGTTGTGCGTGTTTGCTTGACTTGGCTTGATTATCCTATGTTTACGAATGTTTAAATTTACGAATTTTTTTTTTTTAGTCTTAATGTTAACCGAAACTCTTTAAGGCAATCATAGTATAAAAGCGTCTCTAAAAGTTTAACATTTAGAAAAGTGAAACTTATAACAGTATCTTCAAACTTTTAAATTTTATATTAAAAAACGCTTTTAAAGCCTTTTCTGGTAATATACAAATATACGTACAGCGTGTTGCAGATAACTACAGGGCAGTATAACGGGAAGCCTACCCGCTCGATTGCAGGGGCCGGCTCGACATCAAATGATAATTGGGTAGTTTTATCAAAAACATGACAGTTTTGACGTTCTCCCCCCCCCCCCCCCCATCCCCGACTGTGGAAATGCTGCTGTTGCAGGCCACCTTCATCTCCCTCCATTCTGCCAATCGACCGAGCCGGCCCCTGCAATCGAGCGGGTAAGCTTCCCGTTATACAGCCCTGTAGTTATCTGCAACACCCCGTACTTTCATATACCAAATTTACATTCGAAACCTACAAATTATTACTGCTTTTTTCTATGCCAGTTATTCATTAAACTTTTCTTATATTTAGCGCAGCAGAAATAAGTAACTCTTTGAGTGAGTGCCATAATGCTTTCGCGTTTTCTAATCTTCCGATAAGAAAAACGCTTTCTCTGGGTTTAACGTGAAACATGGAACGGGAATTATTAAACTATTTCGGCGGAAATAAGCTTCAATTGCAAGATGGTGCATGAAGTGGAATACACTGAAAATGGCTAATAAAATTTTTAATGTGCCAAACATTTCATAGCATTTATTATTTACGAACTAAATGGAATATAGATGGCTAGGCAATGTTTAAGAACGTGTTCAATGTTTCTACCTTGTTGGCCTATAGCTTCTTCATTCGAGTTGAACTATCATTAGCACTTTACGCACAATTCTTCTGCCAATCTAGGGAAAAAGTCAAGACCCATTTGTATTATATTTCCTGGTTTATTGCGGTAGACTTTTTCATTCGACAAGAAGAAATCGACCTAACTTCGGTGTTATGTGGTGGCTACAATGAACCGTCCAGAAAAAAAATAATAAACCGTTTTCTTGTGGGATCATACAGCAGGCCCTCTTACGAACTTACTTCTAAAATTAATCCGTACACCTTCTTCTGCTGGGACATCTGAAATATACTGCATCGTCACTTTTCCAGTGCTCATTCAATCAGTCAATCAATTAATCCCTTACCTCTCGGTCGCTAGACACTCTTCATAAGCTTTCTCTACAACACACGATCCTTGCATACCTCAGTCGCTTCCTCAACATTCATAACATGCTGTGCGCACTTTCTTCGAACACGTAAACTGACAATCTGCTTGTCTTTCATATACTCAGTCACTTGATTCCTCCAGGGTTTCCTAGGCCTGCTCTTCAGGCGGGCGTCGGCCTACCACAGCACCTTTGTACACCTTCCGGCATTCCCACCATATGTCCGATCCATCTTAAACAGCCCTATCCGATTCTCTTCATAATATACACAGTTACGCCACATAGCGCACATACTGAATCAGTACGTTTCACCCAACACGTTTGCCTCAGATAACACTGGCCAACAAAATTTAAGATTTTTCTTTTAACCAAATGCAAGTGGGTGATTTTTGGTAGTATTTTTTCTGCTGATTACGAATATAACTGAAATTTCTCTAATACGTACGGATTTCTTTTTTTTTTTTTCAATGAAAAACATTTTTAAATTATTCAGTGTTTAGGGCCTGTTAAATTTCCTTGTGGCTCCAAAATATGGATTGTTTAACATTGCAGACGCTTCTCTTCATACCCATTATTTTAATATAGAAGTCTCGAAGTGCATAACTTGGAAACGTGACGTGATAGAAAAAATCTAAAAGCAGATTCGGATTCTACATAAAAATTACTACTAAGAACATTTTGTGTGGTCTTAGTTAAAAAATATGTATTGACTAGTGTAATCCATCTCAACTGCACAGATATAACTATTGTGTCGTATAACCTAAGTCTCAGATCCATACAGGACACTGGCAAAAAGACACTCTGATTTCCGCTTCATTTATCAGAACATTCTCTTAATCAGTCGTCCATAGGTACCCACTACTCTGGTGCCCGCAAGTATTCCTCGCAATTTCTCTATCAATGCGACCAATGCTCTCAAACAGGCATCCCAGATAAACAAACTCAGACACCGGTTCTAGCGTACCCACATTCAACGGGATATGAAATAAGGACTCGGGGCAACTCCTATCAGTGGTCACCATCACTTTTATTGTGCTGTAAAGTGATCACAAACATGAGGGTTCGTTTAACTTTATACGCCAACAAAGTTAAAATATTGAAGATTGGCTAATCATGAGTATGAAATATTTTATAAGCCGTTTTCAGTATATGGCATTTCATTTACCACCCCTTGCGAAATGGTTGATTTTTTCTGTTACGTAAAATAGAATAAGTTGCGCATTTTCGCGCCACCCTGCCAATATATATATATACAAAATATATACAAAATTTAAGCCTATTATCAAACATAAGCAAACAAATCAAAGTTACATAAAGTTTTGCTGTGAAAGGTCAGTCAGTAAACTGCGTAGGACAGCGGAAAAAATATCTAGTTTACATTATATTTACTATACAGTAAATTACCTAATAAAAAGACTTATAAAAAGCCTGTCATCGAAGTAAGCCTTCCAGCACTTATAAGCGTCCATCGCAAAGATTCAATATCAGCGTCTTACACGATATTAGCATTTGCTTAAATAGTTTTCTTTCCATTTGTAAGGAGTAAAAATGTTTTTAATGCACTATACACAAATTTTAATACAGTTCTGTGCTTGCATTGAAGATAACACTGCCTCAACATTTTCACCTCGGAAAAAGCAGAAAAAAAATTTTTGGTAGCAATATCAATACTTTTTTTCCCATATAAAAACGTTTGCCAATGCGTATGTCTAACATGCACAATTCACATTATAGCAAGACTAGCCGAGAATGGAAGTTTTCTTGGAGGATCCTTGTGATGGCAGCTTTTCAGGGCGGTGAATTGATCCCCTTCACTGCTGATGGAGTCTGGAATTCCCTTGATGCCTCAATGGACGCTCTGGGGACGACAGAAACTTCCAAGAAGTGAAATGATGAAATTTCTGCGAATTATTTTCGGCCTCTTATATAGAGATCGTGTCTTGTTGCCCAAGGGAGATTGAGGTAAGGAAGGTGAAAACTATCTATGAAATCTAAAGATCTCACCCCGTTAAAAGAAGACTCAGTGGAGCGATAACCTGGGAGCCCGATAAATTCAAACTTCTCTTGCGTCTTGCATATAAAATTTATCTCTAAACATAATTATTCATTATGCACTTATGTTGTTTATTATATCCATATATTCTTTTCTTATTTTAATATATGGTCTAATTTCATTTTTCAATTTTTTGATTGTCTAACGTAATTTACATTTTTTTTCTGTTTTTAGTTTTACTTTGCCTTTCTCTATCTCGATCGATGAAAAAATAACTTGTGGAATAAAATAAATAAACGGGCAGGTGTAATCAAATATGCCAAATCGATCAGTTATGTGGTAAGAAAGAAGAGATCTGCAATACCATAACTTGATTTGATAGTTAAATGGCCAAACTTAACTCGTTGACCGATGATTGGGGCAACTTTCAAATTTGGAAAATGCATATACTGTATATTCAACTAATATGCATATTCAACCGATTTTATCCAATTTATTTAAAAAAATATGTTAATTATATAGAGAAACCACACCAGTCCACACATGCACTGTTATGGTTGTGAAATGGCTATTTAAAAAAAATAGGCTATTCGTTACGTTTATATTTATATCCTTGTAAAAAAAAAAAAAAAAAAAACTTAACCTAACCTAGACAGCAATAAATTAGATGCACGGCACAGGAAACGAATATGGAATTTAATATAAAAAGCATATCTTACATGCGAGAATTTGTTGATGGATTCCCTTTATAAATTTGCCTCGCCATTTATCACGGCAATGTTTCTAGAAACCTTTATACAACAACAACTTAAACGAAGAGGAAGGGGACTATGTTTGTTTTTGGTTTGTTGAGTTTAACGACCACTCACCTGCTTAAATGATATGTACTTAAGACGATGGCTACTATCTACGTGAGGATTCTTTAATGTGCAGAAGGCAGAATCGATTCAGAGCAAAAAATAAAAAATAAATAAAATATATCAGTTGCGGTCTTCTTTCTTGATAAAGGCGGGCTCAGCAGCTTTTTCCCTTTGAAATTAAAGCCATTATCCCCCTCGGTTAAATTCGTGATCTCTAACGTCAAAGACCGATCGAAATTGTATAATGAAGGGTATGTTTTAGTACTCTGTGATCTATAATCCGAGAAAAAATGGTAGAAGAAATAATGTTTCTGAAGTTCTGCCAAAATGAATTTAAAGGATCATAGGTATGCCAATAGCACAATACGAAATTTTCATTAAAATTATTTCCTATTCTACTTTCAATGTCTTTATAAAATGTCAAGAGATTTCAAATGCTGGGTTCTTATACGGGAAAGCAAAGTAATTTTATAAACACTGTTAAACGGATCACATAATACGGAGAGTTGTTTCATGTTTATGGTGACGACTGCTAAAACGTCGTAGCACGGAATTGAAATGCACGAGGCTCGTTAAAATTTAACAATCGAACAATGTTTACTCCGTTCTTCATTTTCAAATATGCTGCCAAAATGCCCTCAAAAATTGAATCGCTCTGGCAGGGCTACATCGTTGTCCTTTCCGATGCTGGTTACTTTTATTCCAGAATAATAGAACAGTATAAGGGACAAGGTTCCATTATTTCCAAGAATGGCACTAAAATAAGTTATCAAACGCAGAAGAAAAATAGATCCAAATAATCAACAGTGCAGCGCTGCTGAACGAAAAGCGCAACCCTGTTCTTCCCGTACTAAGGCTGACATTCGAACAGTATAGAGGATAGTTCATACCGAAAATCCGCCAACACAACTGGCCATTGCAAGCAAGATTGGAACCTCTCTTGTATCGGTAAACCGTCATAAGGTCCGAGTTCATACTTCGTTGCGAAGACACATTGCAGAGAGGCGAACCAACAGCATAAAACTGTATGAACGCTACTAGGCACCTTGGATAAGGCTTGGATCTATTTATCGAGAGATGGCAAGACACGGGCAATTTTTATCGACAACAGGGTGATTCGATCTGACTGGATGCGTCAATGCCAGAAGAGTTTTCCGAAAGGATTCATGGTGGTTGCTCGGTTCAGTTACAATGGACGTCTGACCATCAAAGAGGTGGGATCTAAAGCAAAGAGAAATGCTGCCTACTCTCAGGAAAATGTCGTGGAATACATATATCGTAATGATATCCCATGTTAAATGGCCTTAGGGCGAAAGACGTGTACATCCACCGGGACAAATCATCTAGCCAAACTGCTAAATCGACTGTCTAGTACTGTGCTCGAATGGAACAGGGATTAAGGTTATTCCATTCTCAGACATCTCTCTCAAATCACCCGATGCCTCTTCCATGGATTTTTCGATTCGGTCTCGTTAAAAGAGCTCTTCATGTAAGACGTCCAAGAACACTTTCGGGATTTGGAAAGCCTGTGAAGAGGAGTGAAACAAAATCGACCTCGCTGTTCTCCGCAGAAGCCTCTTACAATTGAAACTAAGTTGTCGAACGATTTCTAAAAGAAAGGGCAATCACGTAGAGCGGAATAGGTGGTGGAGAAATGGTCTAAATTTTGTTCCAGTACACCTACAGTAAGTGTATGTTCATCACCATAGACATGAAACAGCCTTTCATATTTATAAGCACAAAGGAGTGAGTGAGTCTTAATAAAGCCGAATCTTTTTTGACTTTGCATAAGAATATATAATGACTACATACTCAGTCTGTGTTATTCTGTCAGCCGTATAAAAGGATGATCAGTTTCTGTGTTTACGAAAAGTCGTCTTATATTTTTCATATACAATAATCTCAAAAATGAAACAATAAATAAAACGCCAGTAAAGAAACCTAAATAATATTTTTGCTTAAAATACAAGTTTTAGCTGTGTAGCATCATTTGCATAATTAATAGTTAGGCTTTTTAAACCTTCAATTTAAAAATTCTCTACTTCCTATGGATGTATTTGCACACGCAACATCAAAGTTAAGTAATTATTCTAATGTGTCTGACATCGTGAATAACAAATTTCGTAAATTTTTTAAATTCACAAAATAACTTTCCTGCACGGAAAAAAGTTATAAATTTACTTATTTTTTTTTGTAAAGGAAATCCCATAGGATTCTGATTAGGCTTTAGAGTTCAACATGATTATTTATTTTTTACATTAGAGATTAATTTTATTCAAACAAGACATGCTTATCTACGTTTTCTGTTTTCATCAAATTTGAATGATTTTATATGAAATATGAAATAGCTGAAGGAAATATGCGCAGCCGGTGCTCGAGCGAGGGTGAAGCTAAAAACTATAGCCCCCCCCCCTGTTTTTTCTATCCGTAAACAGGGAGAAAAACAAAAATGCGATTGTGGCTTTTCTGCCAAAACAAATGTCACCGAAAAATAATGGCTGCATCACAAAAAAGGTTTTTGCGAAAAAGAAAATCCTTTAAGTCGTGGAGACAATGTAAAAGTTGTTTATCAAAGAAAATTGCCGCTCCCTTCATAAATAAATTCTAATCCCTTAATTTACAGAGATATATCTTTGTATTTTTCGTGCGAATTAAAAAGTTTCTGTAAAAAATGCGGAGTAGAGAATACTTTGAAACAGTTTTATATTTCCGTTCCGGAAATCCTTCCGGAATTTCCTTAAGATCTGCGTGGTGACAACTTTTTATTCAAATTGTGTTATTCTTTTATCTTTTGCACGCTGTTGGGCATGTTTAATTCGTTTGTTAGTGAAATTAAAATTGTAAACCTAATCTACACCTTAAGATCTCAAATTCTTATACGACAACTTTTTTTTGCAAATATAAAAGATCATATATTCGCAGGTGTAGATATAAACTTTTAAACTATAGTGATTGCATTTAAATTAATATTCAACTTTTGCCCCACTTAGCAAACAAACTTTGAAGAATTCATAATCTAATAAATCTTAATGTGAATAAATAGAAAGAAAAACGGATTAGAATTTACGAACTTAAGGAAAACGCAGCTTAATCCTTAAGACCTTAGGAGCAATCCTTTCCATCTTGGTATGGGGGGAAGGGTCGCGAGTTCAGTTTCTTAGATTTGGAGGTTGAATCTTAATTATCGTTATAAATACGATTGCGGTTAACGGTTGGTACAGGAGCAATGCCATTTACGAAACAAACTCTCAAAATCCCTGTTTATCCCATGAACTGGCAAAAGCTTCGAAAATGAAAAAGGTCCCAATTCAATTAGTTTTATGTAAAGCTGTAGTCGTGGTTTCACCGGCTTTGGAGAGGAATTGCATAGCGCTTAGGGATCCCAACTGGCGTTCTTCTAATTCAAGAAGCAACGAATCCCAACCATTCATCGATCAAAACTTAAGCGCAAAAGGATCCTTCTAACGCCCTCCCCCATCCCTTAAATACAAACCCTACCCTCCAACCTCTCATACTCTTTCTCTTTTTTTCCTTACAACCTTCCTTTAATAAAAGCTTGAGGAAAGGAGAACGATCTGCGGGCATTGGAGTAAGGTTGGTGACCCCCTTCACCTGGTAACGCCAGGAATAAAGATGGGAAACAATACTAGGGAGTCCTAATCTTCATCAATCTCGGGGGTTGGCGGTGATTTTTCCAAGACGCTCCGGATTCCGTGTTTTGAATTTGACGACGAGCTTTCGCTCTAATTGTAATTCATTCTTCATCCTCATCGATCGCTGTTTCTTGTGAAGGCTATAGTTTTACGTGCTTCAAATGAGCCTTAGATAATAATTGCATAATTACAGAATGAGGGGTGAAGGAAGTAACAACCTTCAATGAAATTTGAATAAATTATTTCGCTTCTTATAAGATTTTAAAATGAACAAGTCTCTCTGTCAACGCGAAAAAGATTTCGTGAAAAAAATTATAATTAAAGGAAAGAAATAGTGCAATACAGATCAAGTCTTTAGCTGACACAACTTTGACGAGATGTTCGAGAAAGTATTTTTGAACATCAGGAATGTACGAAGGGAAATAAAGTAATGTTCCTTTTTTTTCAGGAACGTGCTATTCTTAGCTAACTTAATACTGTTCTATTCAAGGTATGTATTACCAATACCAAGTCATAATACAGTTTGCCGTTATTTTCCAGAACGAACAATCTGTCAATGGTTACTACCTGAGTTAGCTGTGAAGAGAAAAAAATCGAGGAGTTCTGCGTTTTTTTATGGAGCAAGCTAAAAGACGACACTGTTGATAAAAATGTATCTACTTCAAAAATATGTAAAAATTCAGTAAAAATAAAGCCTTAAGTTATCGAATTAGAAACCTTACTTTACTTTCTGAATTCTCTTAGTCTATTCTGCACGGGAACGTTCTAATTCTCTCCTGAAACCGACAACCGTTTATTTAAAATAGCATTTTTGAGCGTTTCGTGCAATTTCGACGTCTGTCGACCTATGAGAAGGTATTTCATAACTTGAGCTTGGTCATCCCCCACATTGAGCTTGGTCATCCCCCACAAATAGAACTTTGCATCGTATAGTTAAGTCCCCTGTAAAGGTCCATGCCTGGAGTTGCTTCTCATAAAAGGATTTGAGAATTTGCGCATCTTTACTGGGAATCCGAACTCTCAAAGAATGACCCAAATCTACAAAAAGAAATCTGTTACCATCTGTTCGAAAATTGTACGAAAGGACAAATACAAACTGGGTTCTTTAAGAGGACAAAAACCCGAAACATCATAGTAAGCTGTGCATGCAATGGAAGGCACAACATGACATTGCACCGTTAGAATGGCCATCTCAGTCACCTGGTGCCAACTCTATATAAGATGTTTGGGCTTAAACAAAGCATAAGCTTTGAAGGGAAACGCACCTGGAGTTTGAACCAGCAGAATTCACAAATTTGATAGATTCTGAAGTCTTTACCTCTTGAGTTTGCTGTCAGCTTAGTAGAAAGCAGTTGCCGGAGATGTCAAGCCATTATTAACAACGACGGCGACTGGACCACTTAGTATTATGCAAGCGCCACTGTATATATATAGTTCTGTTTGGAGTTTGTCTTCTCATTTTCTGTAAATAATTATTTTTAAAGTTATAGCGCGCACTCTTTTCTTAGACAAACGGAATATAAATAGGCTTGCTTTAAAACTAATAAAATTCTATAAACGAATCCACTGTTGTGGTGAAGTAAATTTGACGGTGTTAAGTTCCATAATTAAAAAAAAATGCTCCTTCTAATCTAAATAGTAGGGGTATAAAGCTTCTTTTAATTAAACACCAAAACCTTCTGAAACGATTAATAAGCTTGCAGATAAACATGAAGCAGATCTTAATCTTCTTTGAGGCAGAGATAAACTGAGAAAAGATTACGATGTTTGTTTATCTCAATGAGGAAAGCCCAGAGAGAAAACAGGGATTCATTTATAGAGACGGAAAAAAAAGAAAAGCACACATACATCTCTTTTTTTTTTTTTCGGAAAACTTTGACCCGTGGTTGTGGCATTGATTTTCGAGAGAAGGGGAGATGGGATGGGAAATTGCGGCGCAGGCGTACGTTCCGCACGAGGGTTCCACTGGTGACGTGATGTCTCGGCGAGACGCGCGGGGTCGCTGCATCGCTAATGATGGCGACGAGGCATCCTGGGGACTGCGACACAATTGTCGTGAACAAGGACGGTGACGGAAAATTCAAACAATTGGCGACCCCTACCCACTTAGGAATGGAGTTAAAGTGGCTATTTTGGAAACTATAAAAAATGAATTAATTCAGTAAAATATTTAATCGAGAAGGAAGGAAGGAAGGAAGGAAGGAAGGAAGACGGGACGGAGAAGTTTAAAGAAAAATAATATGGAAGAGCAAGATAGAGGGATAACGTGGAAAGAAAAAAAAAATCTTCGTAAATAATAAGAAAGTTGCCATTACTGTACTTCCTTAAGTAACGGATTTTGCTGTCTAATGAAACGAACGGAGCGGTTTTGAAGTACTTATTTAAAATTCATTAAAGAATACATTGGCTAATGAGGTTTCTACAAAAAAAAAGAAAGAAAACCACGCGTAAACAGTCCATCGCCAAACAATATAAAAATATCTCTTCGCAAGATCCCACCACGACAAAATTAAAAGGATAGACTCTTTAAAGAGTTAAGATATGCAAGATTTTTGATTAAAGGCATCAATTTTTACGTTCTGATTTAAAAAAAAAAAAAGAATTCTGAAAAAAGAATATTCTGAAGAAGCAATTAAGTCACTCATACTCTCTAACCGCATCTCTTTTTCAAATCTTTGGAATGTTTTACGTTAATTTTAAGTGGCTGAAATTCGAGTTTCTCGAATGTAGTATTTTGAAAATCGAAAAGAAAGCTACTGTATATTCTTTGGTTATTTCCGATCGAATGAGGTATTACACACCTTACCTTAGCCAATGAAACATTTTAATAGTCTGAAGGCCATGTAACCGTTAGACCGATTTCAAAGCCATTGACACAAGTAAGCTCAGGAAGATCTTTTATTGATTACCGAAAAACAGTACTAAAAAAGTTAACCCGTTTTCGGGATATCATACAACAAAAGTCAAAAAGTGATTGATCCCCATGTGCAGAAGAAATTTAAAGAAATGAATAATAGCTGAAAAAAGGCATTTATTTTAAAATTCTAAATACTTCCTTGACTATTTAGCATTACCAAAATTCGCAGTTTCGACAGTTATTAATTGACAAAGGTACGATTCAGAAATCGAAGTCTTCGTAAAGAGTGTTATCAATATTATCAATACTTATCTTTGTTAATTTTTTACAATCATAGAGAATAACTATTCTGATCTTAATTTATTAATTTGTGTTTAAAGTGGATAAACTTAAATATAAAATTAATATTAAAATATACAAATACTCCATAAACAAACTGATAATAAATTCATTCAAACGAGCCTAGCATTTTTGACACCCGTTACATACAAATTCAATACAACGAGCCTATCATTTCCATAAAAGTTGGGACAGGGTGAACACATGCGACGCAGCAAAAATATTGATACACTGATGTATTAATTCATTCTATTTCAAAAGAAGATAGTTTATAGGGTAGGTAAACATTTCGGAACCAAAAATTTAACTAATAGTAATAAGTATCAGATTTTTTTGCGAACTGGCGGTTGCAACACACTCCAAAAATGTTGGGAGAGTGGGCGAATTACCATTTGTAGCCATTGAGGAACAGATGATACCAATTTCTGTACCGATGCAACGGGAATTCGTTGCCATTCCTGCTGTACGAAAGTTTTCAACTGCTGAATTGTTCGGGGTCGTCGTTGACGTAACTTCCTCATAATAATTCGCCGTATATTCTTTATTGGGGACAAATCAGGACTGCAGGCAGGCCAATTTAACACTCGAATTCGTCTACTGTATAGCCACTTTCCTGTAATGCGAGCGGTGTGGGTTTAGCATAATCTTGTTGAAATATAAAGGGACGGATTCCAAAAAGACGTCATCGAGAAGGCAACATATGTTCTTCTAAAATTCCAATATATGCTTGTGATTAACTACAAGTTTCCCGATTCATTGGCATTCATGCAGCCACAGACCATTCATTATTTAAGCTGGCTTCTGTACAGCACGTCGGTAACAGGCAAGGTTGTCCTTTTTCTCTTTGGTCCTAAGTACACGCGAACGATTTTCGCCAACAACCGTAAATGTAGATTCATCGGACCACAAAACACGTCGCGAACTGGGGTCAGTCCACTACGTTCAGTCCTCTTTCGTTTTGCATAATAGAGCTTCAACTTATATTTTGTGATGTAGCGGCGAACGGTATTCAACGATAAAGGTTTGTTATAGAATCCTCGAGCCCATTCCGCAATTTCTGTCACTGTTGAATGTCTATTTTTAATGCAGTGACGTCTGAAAACCCGAAGATCACGAGCAGTCAGAATTGGTCTTCGTCCGTTCCCATAAGAACGGTGCTATTCCCGCTTGTCCTGTACCTATTAATAATATTATGAACTCTAGATGACGGAAGTCCAAGATTCCTGGCTATTTCACGCTGACATACGTTGCTTCTAAATTGTTGGGTTATTCTATTGTGCATATCTTGGTCCACTCACTGCCTACCCATGTTGTCGTGAAAATGACTGACCGTACATTGCAGTTTGCATTTAAAGAGGGAAAAGTTATGACCTAATGTTCTTCAGAAATTTCGAGAATATTCATGTCACCTCCATAGCTTCCGGTGCGGTCTTTTCCTTCCGTCCCAACTATTTTGATGCATGTTCCAATGGCAATTTCATTAAAAAATTATATACGAACAAAAAAGAGAACGGCATTTTAAATTGTACATTTCTTACTTCAGTCACTTCAAACGCATTTATTACTTTTAATTTTGCTAATATATATTTAATCAATCTTGTTTTATTTGTATTTTTCATATTGTCCCTACTTTTATGGAAATGGGTATTATACAAACAGACCACACTTTTTTAATAAAAAGAATATATATTTTTCAGCATCACCATTAAATAATACTGAGGTTTATTGCTACAAGTAGTTCCCAACTTCGACATATGTAAATTTGGACTTATCTAGTAAAAGACTTCATTCGCGCAGTTTCTTGATTTTATTGGAAGATAAAGCTTTCTGTGTTGACATAAGGATATTAATCAAAATTAATATCTACTTCGATATTGAATTTTTTACATAGGCTACAACATTCTTTGATGTTGGCTGACTTATCGTAAGTGTTGTGCGACTTATGTAAAAATCGAATATATACAAAGTCTATGAACGATCTATTCATATAAGTCGGGAACTGTCTGTACATGTATTTTGGAAAAGTTTTGTCTATTTTACATTTACATTCTCCATATTGCACTCTGATGTATTAAATTTGCTGGTAAATTACTTACTTTCCCTTCTCAAACACGATTGTTCAATAAAAAAAAACGCGTTTAGCAAAGGGAAGCAATTTTTATTCAAAGAATTTTAATAGAAACCTCCATGAACATCAAAGCAGAGTCTCATTGGTACACTAATCTATAGATTCCTATCCGGTAAAATTCCTGCGGTTGTTGGCGGAACCAATGCGTAACAAGCAAACTCTATGTCAGCGTCGGATAATGGAATGAACAGTTCTCACACTGATGCTCGACATTTCAGAGTTCTATAAAGTTAATGCACCTATTGGCTCGTAAAGAAATTTACAGTTGTCTCACATTTTCATCTGATGCTGCAACACGAGCATCTGCTGGACGGGCCAAGTCTTTCGTGGATTTTTCCTTCTTTGTCGAAATTTCTTGCAACATACAACCACTGCCGTAGGAGACTAACTATGGTCGCCGTATACAGCTTTCATTCACGAAAAAAATTTCCCTTGGCTGACGGCCAAAAATAGAATAACAATACCCAGATTTAAATAACTAAATATAGACTGGAGATAACCTCCAAACATGATTGTAATAATATTTCTATCGAAAAATGGAAGGAAAAATTCTGCGACCTGGGTTCGAATCAGGAACCTCGGCTGTCATGGCCGACGCCTCTACCAGTTGATAGAAATATTATTACAATCTATCCATTCGTTCCATTTTACGATAGAAATATTATTTCACATCATGTTTGGATGTTATCTCCAGTCTATATTTAATTATTTACTTGTGAGTTCATCAAACTTTCTGATGGTTGGATAGGAGAAATTCTCGATCTGTGTTCCGGGTGCCCGCCTCCCATTGGGCTTTCAACCATGACAACTTGGTTGTCTTTAAGACACCTTGTGATAGCTTATCTGCCCGGGTGTCTGCAATAGCCCAACTGGTAGAGGCGTCGGCCATGACAGCCGAGGTTCCATAGGTCGCAGAATTTTTCTTTCCATTTTTCGATAGAAATACCCAGATTATTTTTCGACGGATTGTCTAACATGAATGCCACTCCCAGCTTAATCATAACTTTTTAGAAAGAAGCAATCAGCTAATATGTGTCACAGGAACCTCACTAATACATAAACGATGCATATAAACAACTGCTCCTGTTGTCTAGGCGATACCTTCGCGACTGCTTAGTCCAAATGCGTGTTTCTATTGAACAATCCTGGTAAAATGTTCTAATTAATGGAATCTATTTAGCTGTCAGAGCATATTAAAAAGTTAGTTGGTACCGCTTTAATGTGTTCTCTTAACAACTTTCGTATTCAGGAATCTGAGGCTATGAGATTTAGGAACAATGAAATTATTAGTATATTTCTTCATTGTATTCTTAACCATTTTCTTACATTCCCTTTAGCTTTAAATTTCTTTGTGTGTTTATGAAGTCACTTTATTATTAATGAACTAACTATAATTTATTTAAAGTTGCTATAAAAGGAAAAGAAGCAAAATTATCTTTTGAAAAATCGTTGCCATTAAAAATATTTATGGAAGAGAAGCCAACCGAATAAACGTGTAATTTCAAGTTTATTTTCATTATATTATTAATTTTACTTGAGTTCTGGTTCTAAATATGTGAAATGCATTTTTAATTTTTAAATATGAATAGACTCGTTCATTTTCCGCAGGAATTCACACATTATCAGCTCGATTAGTCAATTTAAAAACAATTACATTGAAATATATTTATAAATCTGAGAAATAATTTAACGCCATCTCGGTACAGTGATAACTTAAAGAATTTTAAAATCATGCATATTGTAAAGTGTAAACCAACTGAATAAGATCTTACCAAGAATGGTGAGACTGCTCAAGGTGACGGTAGCGCAGTCTTCTTTGACGGTGACGTAGGTAACGTCACAGCGATAGAATCCTTCATCGGCGATAAGAGTTCGTGCCAATTTCAAATTCGGGGGTGTGGCATTGACGAGGAACGCGGCTCGTTCCCCTTGATAGGCAAGGTAGCCCTCGACGTGGTCGATGTTGTCCGCAGGGTTGTACAGGTAGATCCTCGCCCCATTTCTGTACCACTTAACGTTGTGGACCGAACCACACGACGCTGTGTTGATTAGGCACGGCAATTCTGCCGGCTGCCCGACCACGCTGCGCAGCTGATGAATGCTCTCCACACCTGCTATAAAAAAACGAAGAAAACAAACGAAATGTAAACGGAGGGATACCTTTAGTTCATGATCAAGAAAATGTTACTGAAATATATGAATGGTTAAAAAACAAATTAAATAAATACAAATTTCGTATTAATTAATATACATCATTTATTATTTATAAACATAATCGAATTACTTTAATGCTTAGTCGCGTACATTAGCATATCGTGAATTTTAAATTTACATTGCAATTTCGTGGTATTAAAATCTCAAAAGATGTAGAATTAAAATGGCATTGTATGTTAATGACCGCTAAGATCTAGAATCCCTTTAGGATAAAATCTTTTAAGTTGTTTCGCCACATTATACGAAATTGAATCTCTGAAATACTTATAATACCAGGATTGTTCAATTTGGTCTGAACTGTTTTCCTAAGAGCTTTGCTACGTAAATGAATTCCTAATGTTATTGCATGTTTGGCAATACTGCTATCTCGTGCTCACTGAGTGAATCTTATCATTCAGCGTGTCTCTGTTTCTGTCAATACATCAACGAATAATTATTAAATTTTTCAGTAAAGAAGGTGTGAATGGAAGAAATTCACCGTAGACTCCGAAACACTTTTTTGAGCGCTGCCTATCCCGTTCTTCTGTGTTTGTATAAGGATAAATGTGATACAGAAAGCTTGTAAAGGAAGAAATAACCTCTAACCACAAAAACGCGCGAGATATAAAATACCGAGATTAAAGCATTTCGATGGCTCTGCCTTTTTCTCAACGGCAAAACTGGATGATGTAAATCATATAAGGAAGGCATACAACGGGTCTAAAATAAATTGCAAAAGGCACGGTCAACAACTGCTGTAATTGCGCGGACAAATTAGCTCATCCATTTTAAGATACAGTTCTGAGATGGTTCCTACATTAGATGAAAGCGTTCTACGAAATTGGGCTGATGAAAAGGAAACGTTAAATAAAGCCTAATCTTCCAAGACACTTGGATTAGTATAAAAATTGACGCAACTATCGTATCAGTTGGTCGCTTTATAATCTACAGCAATTTCACGCAAGTGAAACAGCAAATGATTTCAGATATGAATCGCATTGTACTGAAATAGAGACGTGAAATCAGACAAATCTCTTTATGGGCATGGTCGCACTATCGCTTGATTTCATTTCATATTGTTGTGAACGTAAAATAGCAAAAAAGGGCCTTAGTGATTTTGAAAAAGATGTTATCGTTAGTGTTCATTGAGGTTATGCCCATCACCCCCAAGGCAACCTGTTGATGTTCCGTAGAAATGAAAACAGGCATTGGAATATGAATATCGCCCGTCGGAAGTTCCATAGATTCCAAAATGCGTTAAAACCCTCCAAATCATCAATAGTGAGCTTCGTCAATAACAGAGAGATATGGGGCAAGACAATACTCTATGGAAGGAACTGCATGTCCGCGACATCTATGACGTGTGGCCATATAGAAACCAACAGTTTACTATCCAAAAAAGTTGTTCAACTCCAGTCTTGCAAATTTGAAACACTACCAATCTAGTGAATGCCAACTGAACGCCTTTTATCGGAGTGTATCGTTTGGTGGTGGTGGACCAAGGAATGTAGGCGCTTCTCGTGGTTGGCTGAAACCTTTTCATGTGATACACGATACTATGAACTCTGATGATTACACATATTTATTTCGGACAGTAATACACCTTCGTATATTTCCGCCTCTATTAGGGAAAGGCACAAAGACACAAGTAGCCAATGTCTCGCCTGGCCCGCAGAGAGCCTGATCTGATCTTTTCGAACATTTATGAGACCTTACGAAGTGTAAGGGTTCAGCAACAGGTCCGATATCAGCAGTTGAACTATCCATTTACCTGAAGGAGGAATAAACACAAATATTTGTAGCTTTATATTTAACTTAAACTGAAAGCTGGATTGTCGCTGAAGAAAAGACAGGCTTACTGAGCTTGACTTCAATTCTAATGCAGATTGTATCACTTAAGACGGCCACTTCTTTGCTCAGGGGTGAACGGGATGCATTCCTGTCTTCTTGCATACAGGACTTTGTGATGACGTCGTCTTTACATGTTTTCGTGGCAACTGATAGATCCAAAGAAAGTTGCTTCGCTGTTGGCTCCCTACGGCGACGGGCAAAAGAAGATTCTTATGTTGTGATTCTTGAGCATCCTTATTCTGGTCTTCAGGATGTTGTTCTATAGCTGCCGCCATATAAGTTGAACGACAGGATGACGTCATTTCTAATGCCAGCCAATAGACGTTAACGGGAAGTTAATCGCTTAGCTATTCCCTGAAACATCCGCTTTCGTTTTCGAAACATTGTTTTCGTATTTATATTTAGTTTCTATTTTCGTTTTTTCTTTTAAATAGATAAATGAAATTAATTAATAAATTAAAAAATGACGCAGAATAGTCGACTCGAATGCAATTTGTTTTATATTATGACTTTTAATAGGCTTTCCACCTTTCAACGACATCTCCACCATTACTATAGTAGAACAAGTGCATCATGGGTAAAATCTAGACAAAGCATATTGATGAGATGACTTACTGGGCATGTCAAAAAGATCGTTTAACTTACGTGGCGGCAGCTATAGTTTCCTGGTATTTTTCAGCTATATTGAACTATTGGATGCCTCTTGTTGTTTCCACTCATTAAAGAGAATCATGCTTAAGCTCCGTTCAAGTGTTCTATGTACCTGATCTACATTTGTATCTTACAGACGTTATATCAACAAACTAACATTTTTAATTTCTACATATGATGGCTATGTTCATTCACCATCATACTGCCAGCCTCATTGTGTTCAGCATCTGAAGAAAACCATGTTTGTTAAGCAGTTCTATTAAGGATATCTTCAAATTTTTTAATTTATAATAGCGGAAAATGTAAATTCAAAAATATTTTAATATTAATGCTATAACCTTTCATAATAGGCAATAAAATGCTGCATACAATCAGACAAAATGTAATTTAGAAAAAAAGTGGAGTCGAATTTTACTACATAATGAAATCTGAATTCCATTCTTAATGTGCTAGATATTTCATTTAGAATGGGGTTTTTTTTCCAAAAACTATTTGAATAATTTAAACTAATATGAAAGATGTCGTATGGGAAATATTTCATTACTCACTTGTCATTCAACATTCCTAAGATTCTCTAGAAAGCGTTTTCAAAAAGGTCTGGTTTTAAAGAAGAATTTGTTGATCGAGGTACGATTTTTAAATTGTTTTGTTGGTTTTCCTGTATTATTCTCTTACTTTAGATACGAGTGCCTTATACGTAGAGCCATAAATTCTTTTATATAGTGGGAAAATGGGGAAACTTATTAAAAACTATAAAATTATAGCCAAGTCCGGCCTTTACGAGTGCGCATTATGCGTGTAGGCAAAACTAAGGACGGCCGTTGGATAAAATTGCAATAAAAGTAATTTCAAAGTAGGAGACTGAAATTAAAAGTCTGTATTTCCTCGTTGCTATAACATTGAAATTTTCAAAGGTTGCGGCCGGATATACGAGACACGCTTGCAGGAGCCGGAAACAGTACTGATAATGTCACACGAGGCGCGTCCAGAAACTATAAGAACTGATTGCGCATAGCAATTCCATCATTTACTTTGCATCGAATGAAACATGCGTTTGAAAAGTTGCTCGTTTTACTGTGTTCGTTTATAATGGACGCGAAAATCGAAAATCCCGCCGCCTGTGAAATGAGGTTTGAGGAATGGAGACCTATGTGGATGATGAAGATCGAAACAGAAGCCTCTCTTTGAGTACGTAGGATTTGACGAGAGATGTGAATACGAAAATTCAGGAAAAAAGGCGATTCACAATTTCTGAATTACACGAATAGTTTCCGACAGTGCCTCGCTCTTTAATTTACATTATCATAAAGAAGCACTTTCACTGCAAATTAACTATGTGCATCACGGATACAAAAATGTTGATTGGATGCCCTCAATTGATTTCATGTAAGTGGAGGGTTACATTTCGTTTGTGAAATGTAACAATTCACGGGTTGGCAAGACCAACATCTTCTTGCATAGCGACTTGTTAGCTGCATAATTAGTATCGGGGTTTTTCGACAATATGTCTGTCAAATTTAAAATTTTTGGGGGAGATTTCTTATGAGGATTTTCCAATTCTTAAAAAAAAGTGGACGGAAAATAGATTCATTGTCAGGGATTCATTGTCAGCAAACAGCTATTGGCAAGAATATCAACAAGTGTAAACAGCTGGCCCCTTCGGAACTAGGTAGTCCAAAAAACGGACGCGAGGCAGACCCCAGCCAATACAAACAGTGGATCTAATGAAGAAAATTAGGACGCAGGTGGACAGAGAAAATGCAACCGTTCAGCGAAGCCTTGCCAGAAGGAAGAAAGTACCCTAAAGGATTGTCGAACGTAAAAATACACACACGGACCAATGAATTAGAAACCTTCGTTCAATATGGTATTGACCGTCCTTTGGCTGTAATTACAGAACGTACGTGGTTTGGCATGGACTCTACAAGGTGTTGCAATGCAGGTAAGGTAATCGCAAACCATGCATTCGTCAGAGAAACCTTCAGGTCCTGCAGAGTAGACGGAAGCGGATGCCTTCGACGAATATCTCTTTCCAACATGGCCCAAACATTCTCGATCGGATTCAAATCCGGACTTTGCGCTGGCCACGGCAGATGTTGCAACTCGGTGTCATGTTCAAAAAACCACTCCTGAACAATTCTTGCTCGATGGACAGTAGCATTGTCGCCCATGAAGTACCCGTCACCATTTGGGTACAAATGCACCATTGCAGGATGAACTTGATCTGCAACAATGTTCAGGTAGTCTTTGGCTTTCACCCGACTGTCAAGGAATATCAGGGGACCCTTTCCATACCAACAAAACATGGCCCATACCATGACACCTCCTCCTGCAGCTTGAACTGTGTTCACAACACATGAGGGGTCCATCGCTTCATGGGGCTACTGCCAAATTCTCTGCCGGTCATCGGTGCAAAACAATGTGTAACGTGACTCGTCCGACCACATCACCTTTTTCCAGTCGTCTACTGTGCAGTCACACCGATCTTTACACCACTGCAGGCGAACTTTCCGGTTTGTTGCTGACACCAGGGGCCTCCTCACTGGCATGCGACTTCCCATCCCTATTCGCTTCAACTCTCGACGCATTTGTTCTGGAGGAGATGGTTTGCGATGATCCTTCATTGAAGTCTGCCGTCAGTTGCTCCACAGTAGACCTTCGGTTTTGCCGCACAATCCGTCTCAGACGACGTCGGTCCCTGTCTTTGTTGATTGTTTTTGATCCACAATTCTGCCGTTTCGACAACTCTTGTGGATTCCGTTTCCACGCATTGAACACCTTGGAGACCTGACCTTTTGAGATACCGGTCAGTTGTACTATCCTGGAAATCGTAGCTCCAGCTAGACGGGCTCCCACAATAACTCCTTTTTTGGAACTCAGACAGGTCTGCTGTTTTCCCCATTTTGCTCAACTTGAGCAGTTGCAGCTTATTCCTACCCTGTACCTGTAGCTTGGAATGAGCATGTGCCTCACATGATTGCATTCATTTGCATATCACAATCGTTTCTGACTTTACATATCAGTACAGTAATTCATCACGGGTTTTTAATTCATTGGCCAGTGTGTATACATGAAACAGTAAAATTGAAAAATGCTGCAAATCTCGTGGTTACCACTTGGAGGCAAAACGCATTGACAATTTTACCAAAATTCAATTTTTAGGCGTGAAATAGCGAAAAGGTCATCTTATATGAGAAATGGATTTATTTAGAGATAGCGACAAACCTACGGCAATGTATTATCGTCTAAAGGCCTCTTAAGATCGATCACAGTTCATATGCCAATGCAAAGAAAAATTTGGAAAACGTTTCATGGTGGTATTAGGATATTGCTTCTATGATCAGCTGACAATCAAAAGATTTGAAGGAAAGGCCAGGATAAGTGCTGCATACTTCCTAGGAACATTATGGACCTTTATTTTCTACGAAGATCTCCCAAGACTATTTGGATCGGAGAACTCGGACGTGTAGATTCACATTATTAAAAAGTTCAGTTAGGAGACTTCGGTGGCTTGCTACGGGCAGAAAAAACCTGAAACCGCAGTTCGCATAATTTTATTCTTCTTCAGTACCAGGCTTCGCCTACGGATGCTTCGCCTACGGATTTTTTATAGTTTTAGACTGCGGAAACAAGGCTTTGGAAGACGACGACCGAAAAGTTGTAGAAGGGCTCTGGAAAGTTAGTAAGAAGACTTGATACAGAATTCCTCGCGAATATCTAGCCAGGAATTTCTTACAATGGAAACTGCGTCGAGGAGCCATTGTTCGGAAGTACAGCTATCATATTCAGTACATAAAGATGGTATAATAGACTTTCCTTAAACCAGACGTTATGATAGGAACCGCTTATCTGCCTCAAATCTCTGTAAAATATTTTAGCAGTTTTCTATACATATACGGTTTTATTTTCTATCAGGTCGTTGCATATCAAATGTCCGATTTCGAGGTGGGTTCCGCGCATCAGGATGGTGTTCACGTTTAGTAGCAAGTACTCATAACAAAATGGTACATTCCCAGAAATAAACCTATCAGCGACTAGCTGCCTGAAATTTGCATGTCTGCGAAGATATTTGAGGCGTTGAGCGCAAAAGTGGCCCAAGCCGAAAAAAATATGTTCTGAGAAAATCCACAGAATTCTTCCCTATTATGTATGCAAAATGGAATTTAGCGAACTAAATGTATGCAAAATGGAATGTCGCACACCAAACTATGGATGGGCCACAATGGCACTGTAAAAAGCAATCTATCAGCAAGTTATTTCTACATGTTACTCTTTTTCAACATTATTGTTGGTTGGGCCACTATTGCGCTCAACGCCTCTTTTAATAGCGTTTGAACCCAAGCGAAGAAAATCATGACTTCATACGAATGACGTGTGATAATGCATTTCGAGTTCAGGTTGAATCACACTGCACCCAACGCCTCTCGAAACATCAATAAGTTATTCGGTGTAGGCACCATAACGTACTGTCCAACGTTGTTTCCGAAAATTCCGGGCGAAAGTGAAGGACCTGGCAAATGAGCCACGCGGCAGACCGCCCAACGTGTTGAATGACGCTGATCTGAAGCAATCTGTGGAAGAGCACCCGTCATAAACTGTTCGGGACCTTGCAGGGGATCGTGCTGTATCACCGTCTACTATCAGTAGACATCTTAGGACCATCGGCAAGGTGAAAAAGCAGCATAAATGGGTCCCACAGGAGCATCCATGGTTACAGTTTGGTGGAACATCCATGGTGTAGTGCATTACAGCTTCCTGCAGCAGGGGAGACGATCACCGCTGTGACCTACTATCGTGAACTGCATCGTATGCACACAAAACTGTGTCAGCAACAACCTGCACTTGTGCATCGCAAAGGCGTCCTTCTGCTGTATGACAACGCGCGTCCGCACGTTGCACGAACGACCGTGCAGGCGCTACAAGCTCTGGGCTACGAGGTGCTTTCACCCCCCCCCCCCCGTACTCTCCGGACCTCTTCCCTACCGACTACCATCTTTTTCAAAGCCTTGACAATTTTCTCATTCCTAACCCAAGCAGATGTCGAAAACGCATTCCGGGAGTTTATTGAGTCCCGTGACCATGGATTCTATCGGAGAGGGCTCGAGAAGCTGCCAAATCGTTGGCAACAATGTTTGGATTGCAACGGGGGTTATTTCGAATAGCACGTGTGAAGGTGTCCTTTCTAGAGGGCCATTAAAGATGACCTCTGCAATTCGACATTTGATATGCAACGACCTGATAGAAGAAATCCAGCACCGAATTTTAGCTATATTAATATTAATGCTTAATCTGAAGTCCTAATTTATAGCCTATGCACAACATTTTCTAAGCGCCTGATATGTAAATGGATTGTCTAACATTTGAAAATAAAATTATTTTAGGGTTCTGCTAAAAAGAAGGTTAGACAGAACATCATGGATATTAATGAGAACTTCTGCGGTTAATAACCAGTTTCAACGTATTTCACGTTACCATAGAAAACCATTTTCTATATGACATGTTTCACTTAAAGTGGCTCTTTACCGGGAGTCGAGCTTTATTTTCCAGTCTGAAGTCAAGCACCTCATTTCCGCGAATTTTTAATTACAAAGGAAACGGACATATGTGTAGTCTGTCCGTTACTTAATGGATTCAATAATATTTCATTCGAATGAAAGCAAAGTCTTTAAGAAAAGTTTTCTTTTTTATTTATCGGCCTCGGTGGCTCAGTGGTTGCGTGATCGCCTCTGATGCCCGAGGATGCGGGTTCGACCCCGGCCGAGGACGACGAGGATTTTTTCAGGGGGAAAATCCTGAGATCACGCACTTCCTTCGGAAGGGAAGTAAAGCCGTTGGTCCCGTGTAGTCGTTTGCCGGCTGCACGTTAAAGAACCCTTTAACACCCTATAACGTTAAAGAACCCTATTACAACACCGTATAACGTCGTCCTGAAATGACCATGGCAGTTGAAAATGACGTTAATACCAAACAAAATAAACCAAACCAACTTTTTTATTTAGATCTATTTCTCATGAATAGATGAACAAAGCAACCATATTTGACATGTGAGTTCGTGAGTTTCAAGAAATTTTTATGAAACATTTTGTAAAATTAATGAACTCAGACAAATTGTTGTTGTCGAGATAAATGAACACTTAAGTACTGCAATTTTAATTTGGGGAAACCATAGGAGAGAACTTGTTTCATTAGTTTCTCCCTTTAGATGTATTTTTAAGACTTATTAATTTACCGCCATGAAAATAAGTTATAATCTGCTCCTGAATAATATATCAGGCGTGTTCAAAGGAAACGCGTTCGATTCAAGTAGGTGCTGTAATAACAAGGCAGAGAACAGGAAACACAATCAAATAGACGGAATAGTATTCGACTGTTAGCAGTCGTCTGAAAAGTCTTGTTTGCGTGATTATGTCTACACGACGAGAATTATCAGAGTTTGAACGCGGAATGCTAGTTAGAGCTAGGCGCATGGAACATTCCATTTTTGAAGTGGTGCGGACATTCAACATTCCTCGATCCACAGTGTCAAGGGTGTACAAAGAATACCTCATTTCAGGCCTCATTTCCCACTCGGACAGCGCAGTGGCCGACCCCGGCTGCTAAATGCTCGTGACCAGCGACATCTTAGCAGAATGGTCCTTGGTTCCGTCTGGATGTGACGCGTGTTTACATGACAGAGTTCGGGTCCTCTGAATAAACTGGACTTACCATTGAATCGGAATCGTTATGTTCAGCTGCTTGGTGACCATTTGCAGCCCTTCATGGCCTTTATGTGTCCTAACACCGATGAAATGTTCCAGGAGGACAACATTACTCGCGACTGGTTTGAGGAGCACTTTGAATGATTCCAACGAAAGAATTGGCCGCCTAAATCGCCAAACACGAACCCCATCGAACATAGTTGGGATATTATCGAATGTTCCATTAGTGCACAAAAGCCTGCATCTGCAACACTTACGCAATTATGGGCGGCTTCAGAGGAGTTCCGCCGAGCGGGAAAGTCCATGTTATGTCGAGTTACTGCACTTCGCCTGGCATAAGGAGGCGTTACACGACAGTGATTACGTATTTCATGACTTTTGGCACTTCAGTATACAGTGTTCTCAATTCTCTCAATCAACCTGGGAAGCCACCACATTGCCGGCTCACCCATCCTGATACTCTGGAATCTCTTGATTCACCTAAATTCACATTCAGATATTGCAAAATCTGAGCCCGAGCAATGCCGGGCATTAAAGTCTCAACAAGCTCTATAGAAAAAACTATCATTGTAAAGCGGCCACCTGATCCGCTTAGTAGAGAATATTCCTATCTTAAACTCTGAAACTGACTAAACTCCTTTATAAAAGTAATAAATGCAGCTAATGATGTGTAGGAAAATATATAACATTACGACCACCAAAAAAAAACCCCCGCCGTATGCAACACGTACAACATCTAAACGGCATAGAAGAAATTTAATGATCCTGCAAGGTGTCTCTGGAGCCATGCAGTCTGCAATGGGTACAACGGGTGCTGAAGGATGCACCATGCACTAAGAAACATGGTCAAGGTGATCCCAAACCCAAAAGTTATCGACTGGATTTAGGTCTAGAGCATTAGGAAGTCAGGGAAGTATTGGAAAGTCTTAGTCGTGCTTCTTTACCAATTCGGACAATTCTGGATGTATAATACACCACAATTGCATAAAATTAGAATAAGGACATATTTCTAAAATTTCACATATGTCTCAAGATTATTTGCTATTCAATTTTATTCAAAACAAAAACAGAAAAACTACGCAATATATCTATTAAAAATTACAGTGGCTTCAAAATGTTTTTTATAACTTTGTTTTAATGGGAGGGGGGAATATATATTAGAACATTTTGCTGTGGCAACCCCTAAAATAGCCGTAGACCCTTGTATGATAGATCTCTTCTAGGAAATGTGAAGAATAACAGACTCAAGAGCTTGCGACACATCCATTCATTGTGGAAACAACAATTCGGGGTCAAAGCCTGCGACAATGAATTACGTGGTGAAGTTTGCGACAACACCATTATCACTCTAGGGTTCCGAAAACAACATCTATTGACCAAAAAGCAAAGAGCAGCTCGAGGTAGTTGGTGCAAAGAACGAGAACACTGGGGTAATGAAGAATGGAGCAAATTATATTCAATGCGAGTGTGTATACAGGGTGTTCTCGAATAACGTGTACAAACTTGGGGGACAGTTCCTTATACTAAAACAAGAAAAAAAGTTCATATAAACATGGGTCCTAATTTGAACAATAATTGAGATATGAACAGAAATAAAAATGGTGCCACCAAGATCAACAAGTTAACAACTCAGGTTCTATAACATGTAGGATGATAAAATTTGGGGTAACAATAGAGTACATACAATTGTGTATACTGTTGAAATTTGGTCGAATTCCAGCAAGTAATTTCCGGGTTACGCATTCAACATCGTAACATTCAGCACATATTGCGATGTTGAATGTCTCACTCGGAAACTACTCGTTGAAATTTTAATGGTGTACACAGTTGTACGAACCCTATTATTACCTCAAATTTCACCATCCTAGATGTTATAGAACCTGAGTTGTTAACTTGTTGACCTTGGTGGCGTCATTTTTATTTCCGTTCATATCTCAGTTGTTTAAATTAGAACCCATGTTTATATGAACTTTTTTTTTTCTTCTTTTGGTATAAGAAACCTGTCCCCCAAGTTTATACACGTTATTAGAGAACACCCTGTATATTTTGTATGGGGATCAGGTTCGAGTGTGGCGAACATAGGTAGAGGCATTTCGAAGAGCATGTTTAAAACGATCAGTTAAATTTGCCGCATCTGTAATAGTTTGGGATTTATGTCGGCTGATGGCGTTGGATAACTGTGTGCTCTTAATGGAAAAGTTAATGCAGACATTCTATACTGACATATTGGATAGCGTTATGCCTCCTTCTGCAGAAGATATGTATGAGGACGAGGAATTTACAATTCAATAAGATGGAGCATCCTTACACAGCATGGCTCTATGATCAGAATGTCAAAGTGATGCTATGGTCTGTAATCCACCTGATCTGAGTCCTGTAGAGAATTTATGGGCCATGATGAAAAAACAAATGACAAGATGCGTTCCAAACACTAAACAAATAGTTATATTCAAAATTCATGATATTTCGGTATCAGTTTTACACCAAACATGCGTAAACCTAGTAGCTAATATGCCACGCAGATTACAAGCTGTAATATGTACCAAAGGCGAATCTACAAGTTATTAATTTTGTTTAGGTTATGTTTACTTAGATTATTCTAATTTTTTGCAACAAGATGTTGGTTACTCTATTTATGTTCAACAGTGATTAATTTTTTTTCTGTAGCAACTAAATAAAAAAATTTCCAAACTGCTATCATCTTTATTATATTATGTACTCTTCCTGTTCTAGTTTTGAATAAAATTGCTCAGCAAATAATCTTGTTAGACTGGTGAAATTTTAGGAGTATGTCGCATTCCGTAGGTCCCCCAAGGAAGACAGTCAAGATGTATGGGTATAACTGAACCGCAGCGATGGATAAATAACCAAATCGGATGAAACCGTTTTTCAGGTTATCAATAGGTCCACACAATGCCAAGAAAATATACCCCAGCTTGTGTTCTAACAATGGTTGCAGGGTGATTCTTTTAGGAGGTTCCCCGCCACTCGATGAAGCAGAAACCGTGACTCTTCGGAGAAGGCAGCCCTTTGAGAGGTCCAGTTCCTGTACGGCGATGCAAACAGGATGCTTCTTCCGATACACCTTTTTCGCCAAGGATCAATGACCATCCATGTATTTCGGAGCCTTATATATCAGCATATGTCTGGTACCTCCCTGGTTCGTTTGGACGGCGAGTTGGTCGACCGGCACAAAACTTCACAATCGACTTTCACCTTTCACTTTAATGGCGCATGGTACTCCATAGTTTCCACGCGGTTTATTCGCAATATTGTCGTTTGTCCAATCACGGTGCACTTTAATCACAGCAGTACTTGATTATTTCACAAACTGGACAATTTCGAAAATTAAGAAAATTTTTAATCAAATCCAGAAGATACTGTCTGTAATAGACGTTCTTTTTTCTAAAAGTTCTACTTGCTTCCTGCTATGCAGGAAAGCTAAAATGCGTGTTTTCAGGGGGAGCTTTTGCACAGGTCATGACAACTTTTATTAACTGGCTGAGTAATCATGAGTATGCATAAAGAAATAAACCGTGTCCATGGTTCTAACAGATGTCGAAAATGGCTGGTTGAATTCAAATAAATTTTTGAAATCCGTGTATCTCCTGTGGGAATATATTGGAGAATTCTCTGTATATACACCGAATTTTTAATCAACATTACTCTTCCATCAAAGGCATAGGAACAGACTGAGAAAAGTCTGGGGAATCAAACGTGCGAGACCTTAATTTCTGTATATAGTACACTCTAAAAACAGTTCTTCAATATTTATGACTATTCACATGAAGTTTTCAGTATAGAATAATAATGTCTCCTGCCCTATGAAATAAAGATTCCATTTACTTAGCAAACGAATATGAACCTTGCGCAAGTTCCAAGTCAATTGCGCTCGGTCCCGAATACATTTACTGCACTCGTGTATGTAACACTTAATAATTACCCATTATGCAGAAAGGTTTTTGGTTAACGAAACACTCGTCCTTTTCAAGGCGTTCTTCGTTTTACATTTTTATTTACTTTTAATGTAGTTTAAACAGAATTCTTTAAGCTGTGCATTGCTTCATTTTCGATTCGAATGTTTTATTCATTACCCGGTTTATGATGCGACGATCGTATTTCAAGCCATCGGTGTTTCTCTCTCAACTTATTCATAACCTTTGAGCGATTTATTTCGGATTCAGTGCGTCAAATATCAAAGTGCCCTGCTTGCTTAGCCGACCCCTAACTCATAAATCACCAAATAGGTTGCGTGTATTTCAGTCCATTATAGAAACTGAATGCAAATGCGGTGAGAATTGCATTTGTCATATTGCGCATCAAGGGGAAACAGGGAGAATCAACGAAATCTTATCTGTCAAGCGTTAAAAAACAGTCGTAATTCATTAATTAGTCCCTGAGGAAATAGAATAAGTTGATAGAGTTAAATATACAAAAGACAATGTACGAAGCAAATAACAAAGGTGATGCTGCCTTCAGACGATGTAAAGCTAAGAACCGTTAGCCATAGTGAAAAATCTTCCAGCAAGTGTTTAATTCTTAGCAAATTTGAAACAAGGTTTCAAAAAAAATGTTGGCAACGACTAACTTACAAGAAAAAAAAGGAGGGGAAAGCGGATAAAAAAAGAGAGAGAAAGGCAATTCTTTTTTTTTCTTCTTCTCCTTTTATATACAGAAAAGCGGCTCTTTGCCAAATTTAAAAGAATCAAAACAAAATTTTTCTCCTAGAAATGGCAAAACTATCTAAGCATAGTTTTTGTTCTCGATTTTTGATCATTTTAAAAGACAAATAAAAAATTTGCACTTTTAAAACTGCCTTGTTCACCCTCTCTTTCAAAAGAATTTTTTTTACGCATAGACGAGCTTCATGAAGGAAGGATAAAAAGATTTAAGCACTTGACTTGAAAAAAATAATGTGATTTAAAAAATTTTGGCGAGAAAAACATTTATTCCTAAAAAATAACTGTTAAAATTATGTTGATATATTTTATAAAATATTGTAATATTAGAGTTAATTTGTTTTTAAAATTAACTAGGCAGTACTTCAATTTTTTTGCTCTACCTCAATAAAGGGATCCTCCAATTTCATCATCGATACGGTATTTAATTGTTAATTGCTTTAAACATAAAGCTCTCTAAACTGTCAAAAATTATAAATAAATTATGAAGTATATGGATGAAAATATTAATCTATTGTATCCCCAACTCTTTTCCTATAACTTTCATTCTTACTTTATGTGAGCTATTTCTAGGTTTGGAAAACAAAAAGGTGTAGGTCTAGCCTTTCACTCCCAAATAAGCAGGTCTAGCTTAAATTACCGCCTTGTGCAATAAATTGATGACTCCTCTGGTGGTAATAGTGTTCAAAATTAATTTACAAACACAAAATGAAGACTACCTGAAGAATAAGCAACACATGGAATGGAACGTGACTTAGTAACATTAATCCAATATAACTGACAAAATTTGCCTAGCATGGATAGACATATAAATGAAGTCCTGCATCATCGAGCCTCCAGACAAGCGCAATCAGAAACGTTGTTCAACGTTGTGCATTTCACTGAGTTGTTTGTCTTGTTCATGAAATACCAATGCCTCCACATTGTAGGACTCTTCAAAGAATGGCAGTCGAATGGTTCAAAGACAAGGTGAAAGAATGTTTCTGGTCTCCACCCTCTGAAGAACCTTCTAGGATCTAGAGCAATAGCCTGAAGAACCAGAATAAGGATGCTCAAAAGTGACAACATATCGGGAAGACCAGTATTTGGTTCTAATTGCCCGTCGCCGTAGGGAGCCAACAGCGAAGCAACTTTCTCTGGATCTATTAGCTACCATGGGAATCCCAATATCGAGGCAGACTGTATACAGATGACCTCATCAAAAAGTCCTTTCTGCAAGAAGAATGGGCTGCATTCCGTTCACTCCCGTTCAAAGAACTGACAGTCTTAAGTGATACAATCAGCATTAGTATCGCAACCAAGCTTAGAGGGCCTGTCTTCTCTTCAATGACAACTCCAAGTTTCAGTTTAAACTTAGACTCTCGACATTTTCAGATCAAAAGAGAGCCTAGAACTCGACATCTTTTATTCAACTTCAGGAAAACTGGTGATTATGGCGGTGGTGGACCTATGTGTGAGGCGGCAACATCTTGGACAGACGCACGCCGCTTCAAGTGTTTAAACGAGAGGCGACATCTTAGAGCTTATGTTAAGATTTTCAGAAGAGCCTTTGGACCGATGTCCATTTTTATGGACGATAATGTTCGTCTATATACGGTGAAGATAATGCTCGTCCAGGCAAGTATTTTTGGAATGCCCTGAGAAGGCAAGCTTCATTCCCCTCCCGGACCCAGACAATCGCTATTGGAGGCCTTAATGGCGAAGCGAGAATCACTGCCCTAATTTCTCGAAAACAGCCTTATAATCAGCATGAGGGTTCGTAGTGAGCTGTAGAGCTGATAGGGGTGATCATACACCCTCCATAGGCTACTGCAAATTTGACCCCGATGCCTGAAAGCTCATCATCTTAAAGTCCGCCCAAAATAAAGGTACGCTTGGATATCTTTAAATATGTTGCTAATACACAATACTGCGAAATTTTCTTCAAAATATTCGATAGTAATTAACAAAAACACAAAACATCACTCGCTCTATTGCTCGCGTAAGTAATTTGTGATGCGATTGAAGACACTTCATACAGGCTCGACAAGATACATAAAAAGGAACCAGCACTATCTACACATACGAATCATGCAGCGCATTAACGCATTTACCGATCTTGATATAAATATACGATGAAATTTCATCTGTGCACCCTTGTGTAAATTAATTGAAACAAAGCATGTTTTCTATATTATTGGTAATCCGGCAAGGTAATCTAGAATAACAGGTAGGTCCAGTTTGTCAGAAGTGCTTAACGCGCATGCGTATTGTGACGTCACGGGATGGCTTATGGCTTTACTTCCGGTGTGTGCGGTAGCCATTATTCTGGTCACAAAAGAAAACGTTTTCACGTAAAAAAACAAAACTCTTACGTTGATTTCTGAAGAAACGTTTATTTGTAAACTTACTATTTTATAAATTAAAATTTCCTAATGCCTGCATAAATAAAGTTATTAAGAAATAATATCGAAATTATCATCTGTCTCTTAACTGCCAACGGTTCCGACGAATCAATTTCGAAATCTTAACGAGGAATGATAACTAGGCCTAATGATAATGAGAAATACGTTATCGTCCTTCTCTCTGTGTTCGCTTAACTATCCGCACATTGCGCGATGAGTGAACATGAGACCAAGGTAAATGATTTTACATTTTAAAGACACCCACTCCCCTTCTAACGAACTGATATATAACCCTTTTTCTATTTAGTCTCAGTAAATTTCACTTACCTTGGTCGCATGATCAGTTATCGCGCGATGTGCTGATAGTTAACATCAACCCTGTGTTCACATTAAAAAGATAATACCTAAGTACATTTTACAATAATTATAAATTACGTAAGTCCCTTCATATAATGGCATTATTATTTAATTAAAATATATAGTATAAAGAATGAGAATTGTGAAGGAAATGAACGAGTCGTCAAGTGTGGCTATCGCACGACTGCTTTCATTGCCGCCATGTTTTAGTTTCTGTTGAGGTTTCGATTTAGCGGGTATAGGTTTCGATGTATGCAGAGACAAATGAAAATAAACTAAGAGACTGGCAGTGCCCTATTCATTTTGCTGAGCGCTACTGGTGCCACCGAAAGTGCAGCGATCTCCATTATGGGGATGGCAGAAACGTAAGGTGGCGTATGTTCTCAATGTTATTTCAGCTGTTTTTGTAGATGACTTCGAGAGGTATTAGTAAGCGTAACCTGTTTTCTGATTTTTTTAAAAAAACTTTATTGCATTAACTAACGATAACGTATACTTTTAATGACTTTCAATAGCTGATTCAATGCCTTACGAATTTTTAAAAGAGCGCCTACAACTCGCAACTCCTATCGTTATTGTAATAATGGAGGCTTAGTCAGAGACAAGTGAAAGCATAGATGAAGAAAACTGAAGAATAAGAGTTTGGCTTCCAATTCTTACGCCTAATAAGATGTATCCACTATTTACGAAGAATGTCATCCTTTGGAAATCTATTGTGCAAATATTATACCTGGTTATACGAGCTTGGTGCTCATTTATTGAGTGACAGTTGTTTTTTTAATGCATTCATCACAATAAAAATGTTTATCACAATACTTATCTTTATTGAAATATCAATTAGATGTTTATACTTTAAAAAATTTAACAAGCTGTGTCATAAAATTATTTTAAGAAAATAAAAAAAATGTCATTTTAATTTTTGTTTATCTGACAATAATGGAATGTTGATAAAGTCAGAACATTTAAACTGGGAAGATATTTAAAAGTGTTTCTTACTATTGATAAACAAACCTAACATAATTTATCAAATTTTTGCTAATTGATTTTAAAATTTTAAATTAAAAGAAAATCTGATAACCTAAAATACTTTTAAAAGGTACTCAATTTTTTTTTAACCAAAAAAAGAAGAAATAATTCTCAGTTGAATAAAATAATTAGCACTGATAATAATCAGTTTATTAATCCACATATTGTAATAAACTATTAACATATTATTAATACACATGATTACTTGTGAAATGAAATATTGGATCCTTTTAAAAAACAATTTGTGCAATTATATGCACAACAACTGACAGGCATGTTTTTTCTTTCATAAATTATGAAACAATAGATTCGCGCCAGAACAACAATGAGGGTTATTTTAAAAGGGGGGGGGGGGAGGTTACTTTCGCTTGTCTGTTCTCATTTCGATCTATCTGTTTTTTGCTTTTTTCTTTATATTTTTATTAAAAAGCAATTAATTTACGAAAATTCTCATTTATAAATTATAATTTTAAAGTAAATAAAATAAAATATACAGTTCATTAATTATAATCCAAATTATTGTTGATATGTATATTTTATTTACCTTAAATAAAGGAATTTATAAAGGAGAATTTTCGTAAATTAATTGCTTTTTAATATAAATTATAAAAAAAAAACAAAAAAACAACAACAACAACAAAAAAAAAAACAGATACGGATCGAAATAAGAAGAGAGACAAGAGAAAGTAACCTTAATATGGTCCGGTGAGTTATTATTTTACTCCATATCAAAGGTAATTTGATATAATCTGTATATTTTATTTTATTTACTTTAAAATTATAATTTATAGAGGAGAATTTTTCTAGTTAATTGGTTTAAATTAATATCTTCCTCCTTTTTCATTTAAACTATTTTTTTAAAAAAATTTATGTTTAAAAATAACTTTATTTATCATCAAATAACTTTTTATCAGATGGGCCGATTTAAATGATTATTTTTTTGTTTAATAGAGCAAGTTTTTCTGGTGGTTCCATAATAAATTCATCGAGATATCTTAGGTAGATATTAGAATGGATAATATTTATAAGAGAAAAGAACGAGACACAGAAACCCTGGAATACAATAGATAATATAATATATAATATTAGAAATGAAAAAAATGAAATAAATGTTTGCGATTGATTCACATGCATTGCCTACGGCGATCAGCTGTTTCTTGCCAATCCCGTTATGGCGGCGCGAAGGCACCACTAGAGGGGAGGTCACTGCCAGTCTCTTATTTTCATTTGTCTCTGGATGTATGCTAGTGACGTCAAAATACGCTTGCGCAGTAAGGCAATTTTTACTACTTCCGGCAAACTGACCCCCACCTTGTATTCTAGATCACCTTGGTAATCCGGTACTCAAGAAAAACACAAAAGTCTGTTTGGTCATTTTTTACATTGGCTGATGCAATCAGTACGTCATCAGCAGCTCTATTGCATCAGACTTTAGAATCCTGTCCGACCGCCGTAGTGTACATTGGCTGATGCAATCGTTACATTTGCAGCTACAGTACTTCATCGGATTTTAGAAACCTCACCAAATGTGATTCGACCGCCGTTCGAGATGTTGAAACACACAGCAAAGACGTATCCAGAGACTGCTTCAGTGGTTGGTTCGAGTTTAGCAACTGTCAGCCGTGTTATCAAGTTGAAGCAGGAAACCGGATCGCATTCTCCTAAACCTAAAGGAAAGTGTGGTCGTAAGAAGAAAAGAAATAACAAGAGATGACGCTTATTTGCTTCGACAAAGCAAAAAAGACCCCCGCAAG
Organism: Rhysida immarginata; assembly: GCA_023313115.1. Taxonomy (NCBI): domain Eukaryota; kingdom Metazoa; phylum Arthropoda; class Chilopoda; order Scolopendromorpha; family Scolopendridae; genus Rhysida; species Rhysida immarginata. The sequence goes on along the minus strand of JAHWFO010013268.1, from coordinate 784,509 downwards.
ACTTGAAATTGTGTGCTTCAATTTATTTGCACAAGGGTGTATTTTCGTCGCTGCTGACGTTTTCTTCATCAGTGGGAGGGATATCCGACTTGGGTTCAAAAGTCTAGAGTTGTATGAAACTTTTTTTTCTCCGTCGTTTAAATTTTTATACAGCTGTTCTCCAGTACAACTGCAATAGGGAAAACACGTGCTGGTGAACAGACCGTCTAGCGATACCACTTGAATGAGTCACCCGATCTGGTCATCGCTCTCACTGATCTCCATGCGCGCAATTTTTAGAGATTGTTATCGATTTATAACGGTCGTACAAATGAAAACGAAAATTTGTGTGGGAAAAAAATACGGTCGTATCAACAATTGCGAAACCCCACATGCAAATTGAACAATAGGTTGCAAGTGTTGCATCACGTGAGAAAGAACGATAGATCCCGCTTCGAAGCTCTGCGAGTGATCGCTTCTTCCAAACAACAAAATGGAGTCAACGAAACAGGAACGGAGCGCAGTAATTCATTTTTTGAAATGTGAAGGAGTTTCAGTTTCTGAATTTCATCGTCGCATGCAGAATGTCTATGGAAATGACTTCCTAACCTTCACTCGTGTTTGGGCATGGAGCAAGAGGTTTTCGGAGGAACGATCATCATTGCAAGTCGTCAATGGAAGCATTATGGGTCAGCACCCCCGAAAAAATCAAAAGCAATCGCAAACAGATCGGGGAAGGTGATGTTGACCGTGTTTTTTGATCGCAAAGGCCCGATTTTACTGGACTTTCTTGAAAAAAGATACCACAGTTAACGCAGTACGATATGGGGAAACATTAAAGGCACTGCGCGCGGCCACCAAATGAAAGCGTCTTGGACTTCTTAAAAAAGGAGTGCTTCTTCTCCACGACAACGCGCGTCCTCACACCTCGAAAGCAACGGTAGAACCTCATCAAAAAGTTCAACTGGGAAGCAATGCAGCATCCACCTGACATCCCTGACTTATCCCCATGTGACTTTCACGTGTTTGGGGATCTCAAGAAACATCTGAAAGGCCGCAGGTTTCAGTCGGACGATGAAGTGAAAGAAGAGGTTTTGGAATGGTTCCATACGCAACCGAAAGACTTCTTCCATAACGGAATTACACGCCTTGTTACACCGCCGGATAAATGCCTTAACGCATTTGGAGAGTATTCTTAAATTCCTTGTATACACTTTAGATAAAATAAATAATTTTCGTTTTCATTTGTACGACCCTTATATTATCAAAACAAGTTATACCTTTCAGGTACCCTTTAAGATTGCTAAATTTTAGACATAATTGACATATAGCTATTGTTTGCCTTTAACTGATTTTTGGAAAACGAGATAAAAGACTAAATTGATATTTAATCTGTTCTCTAGTGTTTTGTAATGCATCATTGTCTTTCCATGTCAAGTTTCATTAAAGTTCGTTGTTAATTTCTTGAGATATCTTCATTTTATGTGTGTCAATTTAATTTTGTCTCCGGGGTAATCCTTAGCGTTATAGGTTATAAAGATGAAAAAGTTTTGATAAAACCATGCCAGGGAACATAGACAGGGAAAGTCCCAAGCAAAAGAACAGAACCAAAACAAATAGAAAGAAAAATTTAACAATGATAAAACATCTATAAATATCGACATTTAAAAATAAAATTAACACAAGTATATCTTATATACCTGTACTTATCTTAAAATAATAAAAATACCTTATACGTGTATATCATTCTAGTTTTAAATTTAAATGAATAATACCTTATACAAGGTGTTTACTAAACATATGGCAAAAATTCAAAGGGTGATTCTTTAGGTTATTTTAAGAATATTATTTTTTGATGGATGTAATGCAATAAGAAACAACCCTGTTGTTTTTGGAAGATTTCAGCAGTGAATGAGCTGAAAATTGGATTAGCGCATCTTAGCTGCTGGGAGTCATTTTTAGCAGTTATTGTAAATTAAGAAGCTTTACACGTAATATTATATAATAAAAGACTGTTTTTGTCAAAAAACCTTTATCGCCCTTTATCTTCGAAGTAAAGAGGCATTCCGAAAATCATCAAAGGACAAAAGGATTCTTGAAATAACCCAAAGAATCATCCCCTCGAATTTCTCTCGTATGCTAGTAAACACCTTATTTTTCATTGTAACTAAAATTTTACTTTTTACAAGAAAATTAATTCTTATCCAAATGGCTTGGTAAATTTTCTTCAGTGTTTAGAAAAGTAGTAAACAACAACTCAGATATTTTTACGTGTAAAAAATTTCTATTATCCTAAGAAAATTTAATTATACGAGAATAAAAGGCTTTGGTTTAGTCAATATGCTTATCTCTTGTGTATATGATTACTTGCTGTATTAAAGTGAAGTTATAAAATACAAGTAGAGAGTTTTCTTCTTAATTATAAAAAAGCGAAAATTTTCATTAATATGTAATTGAGTTCGAAGTGAGTTAATTACATCCGCATAGAAATATATGACATATACAGTAGCGCTCAGAAAATAAGGTACGAGTACAATTTCTTTTCCGATATCTTGTAATTTTTCAAATTTGTATATTTACTTTCATTTCCATTTCTTATTGATACCTTAGTTTATGTTAATTCTGAATGAGTCTTCTACTAGGTCCGCGTTTTCAATTTTGTTTGTGTTATGACATCAATTTTTCCTTTATATTTCAATTAATTTTCCTCTCAAGGTTTCTTTATAATTTCATTGTTATTGGTTCCTTATCCAACCATTCTCCTTTAATGTCGCCACTGTATAATTTATATTATTTACGATTTGTTATTTCTTCATCCAATCGTGTTCTCATTCTGTACCATATTTTCTGTATATAAGGGCTTATGTCCTCTTGAGTGTATCCTTGATAAAGCCGGGAATAAATGGCGAAACTAGTCGGAAACTCTGTTCTCCCTTTGTTGTGTTGTAAAGTCTCTACCAATTTTATCGATAGAAACAGCACTATGGACCCCTTACTCAACAATTTTATATGTAAATTTAAAAACGATTATCGGACTGAACCAATATTTTACAGGAGGGTGTAGAAAGGTGAAACACTTCATAAGACCCAAACAATTGGGAGATAATTCTCTTAAAAAAACTGAACAGACACTTTTGCTGGTTTGGCGACATTCAAAAAATAAGGCACAGATCACTTTTGCTAAAAAAAAAAAAAGTTTTCATTGTCACCAGAAAATGTATAAAAATAACTGTAACATAATACTCCTTCAATGTTATAGGAAATGTCAAAGCACAGGGTACATCTCGATTTGAAGGTCCAGAAGGCAATTACAAAAGCCGCTGAGGAGGGGAAATCTTACAACAGCATTGCATCTGCTTTCGATGTTCCAAAAACTACAGTAAGAAATATTATTCAACGAAAGAGAGCAAGAGGAGACCTCCAACGAAAGCCTGGATCAGAAAGACCACGTACTACCACAGAAAAGGAAGATAGACTGCTTTGTTGGTTATCGAAAGCTCAGCCCAGATTTACAGCAGTGGATTTGAACCGTGAAATACAAGAGGCTCATGGGGTTAAAAATAATGTTTCCACAAGAAAACGGCGTCTAGTAGAAGCGAACTTGAATGGTAGCCGTCCTGCAAAGAAACCTCTTGTTACAGCAGGGGACAGGAAGGCCCATCTTGCCTTTGCAAAGAAGTACCAGCACTGTAACTCCAACGAATGGGCGAAAATCCTCTGGAGTGACGAATCTAAGTTTCTACTTTTTGGAACAGACGGAATACAGTATATTCGACGCCCCAAGAACAAGCGTTTCAATCCAAAATACCAAGTGCCCACAGTGAAGCATGGAGGAGGGTCTCTGATGGTTTGGGGTTGCATTAGTAGACGTGGGGTGGATCCTCTTGTGTGTGTTGTTGATTCTATGAATAAGAATATGTACAGAGATATTCAACAGAACCACATGCATCCCCACGGAAAAAAACTGCATGCCCAGAGGCTGCCTATTCCAACACGACAACGACCCCAAACACACGTCCAACCTTGTTAAGCATTATCTGGCTTCCAAAAAAGTTCGAGTACTTAATCTCAACCCCATCGAACATCTCTGGGAGGTTCTGTTTCGTCGCTGCAAAGACAAAAAGGCATCAAACTTGGATGAAAAATTTCAAATGCTTCAGGAAGAATGGTTTAAGATTCCGTCCGAAACCATAACAAAGTTAGTCGATTCTATGCCTAGCAGATGTCAAGCTGTTATCAAGAGTAACGGTTATCCGACTAACAAGTAAGTACTAATGTAAGACATCATCTCCTTTGATTTCTCACTTTTGTTTCAGATTTGCAACATGTTTGGTATGAAATATGTATCAAAATTTAACCAGTGCCTTATTTTTTGAACACACATAAAAGACAATTTTCTTTTTTACAGCAACATGCTATAAAAAAATTTAGATATTTTTATTTATAAAGTTGTATTTCCATATCATCTACCACTTGTTGAATAAATTCGCAAGTCTTATTGTTCTGTTAGAATAAAAGCCAAAAATTGTACTCGTGCCTTATTTTCTGAGCGCTACTGTATAGTAAAATAATTTAAATGTACAGTATTTTAGATTATCCATTTGACATATGATTATGATGTTTTTTACTGAGAGACAAAAATTATTGATAGCATTTTTTATTAGAGCTACATGAGATTGATAAAGTTTTGCCTTAAATATTCAATAAGGGATTTTTAATAAAAGCTCAGGAGTAGAAGTTAGCAAATCCCATTAAAAAGTTTGTAATCGACTGAAGAGCGTGAAAAATTAAAAACGACATGGCATTTCGTCTTCGTGGAATTTTTGTTCAGAAAAAAAAGTTAACATCGGAAAAAGTGGGGAAAACGTAACAACTCTCAACATTCCCTTTTCCTTCATCAAAACCGACCGATTCATTCCAGAATTTCTGGGGTCATAATTGATTTCTGTAATTTTCCAACTACATTTTTGCTGCAAAAGAAGAAGAAAGGAGAAAAAGAAGTATTTTCTATTTTCTTTCTGAAAGAGGGGAAAAGGCGGTTGTTTTTTTTATAACAACATATATTCTTTATAAAAAGGAGGGTGCCTAAACGTTTTTCTCCTGCTTTGGAATTTTGGACGTGAAGCATTGCTGGGACGATGATCAAAGTGTTTGAGAGGAAATAAACTAATTTTCCAAACCCCTGTCACCACCGGGCGAGAAATATCGCTCCGATTCTTAAGGTAAATATTTTTTCCTCCATTTCCCATCAGCCCCGGCGACCGAGTGTTGTTATGGAAATGCAATTCACTTTACATAAGATTGGATCGGGCGCCATCCATCGCTGAAAACGCCAACGCTTTTGGCCGCGGACTACGCAACACTTTTGCAACCGAAATCGATTTGGGCGAAAAGTGTAATTAAATTTATTACAAATCAATAAAATTCTCTCCACCTTGAAAATTTACGTTGAAGAGGGGCCCAGACGAATCGGCTGCCCCCGAAAACTATGGCCTTTTAAATTGTGTGGTCACATGACTCCGGAGAGATATTGCAGATGAAGTCACCGATAATGTCACGTTTTCCAGAGAGGCTCAGCCCGAGATTTATTATTATCTTCTCCGCTGGCTTTCATATGTATTTCATATATCAACAGAGTATTTTATGGAAGGAAAATTTATGCTCCATAATAAACCATTCGCTGAAAACAGTCTTGGGCTAGGAATTCTATTCAAACGGTGACTTATTTATTCTTACTCCAAACCTTGTATTTTTTCTTTTAATACAAAAATTCTCCTTTCACGTGATTATTTTCAAGCTCCCAAACTTCATAGATAATTCAAGCTCAATCACATAATGCGTTTACAGGTATTTTTATTCATTTGATATAGTCCACTCCCATTTCGAATTGTATTGATTTCAAGTACATCTCCAATTGAATTAGGAATCCAATTTCCACCAGTAATCTTTAATTTGAATTAAATATAAATTATTTATCATTTTGGTTATCTCGTTGGCCTATGATGGTAGATTGGAGACCTTAATCTAATAGAAACATCAATAAATAATGCTAACTGAACCATTGAAGGCATTACATATATTGATATCTGCTATAATAATGTGGTCGTGTGAAATTATATTCCCAGTGAAATTGCATTATCTATATAACAGTCTAACAGGTGATTTAAAGAAATTGTTCCATTAAGATTATTGCGTCAACATTTTACTTGTTTTAATGAATTAAAACCTTTTTAAATAATGACATTAAAAGCAAAAAAAAAAAAAAAAAGATAGAGGAAGAGGATGAAAAACAAGTCTGTTTTTCCCTTGGTGTTAATGTATATTTCTGAGAACCTCGTGGGAACCTTTCATAAAAAGTTTTTACAGTTCTATTGAAACAAAATTTAAATTAAAACACTTGAAGCTGAATGATAGTTTTAGTAGAAAATTAAAGAAATACGTTTTAAAAATTTGTTCTAATCATTAAAATTCATAGCATTTACATAATCTTTATAAGTAAGGAGAAAATTGGTTATCGATTCAGCAAGCTTTCAAAAATATGTTCACTTTATCAATCTATGATAACCCCTCTCTCTCTCAAATTTTAAATTCTATGTTATGTAATATTTTTATAAAATTAAGTGAAGCCGATCTCTGAATGTTAATTGCTTATTCAACATTTATTATTATGATTATTACGTATTATTAAATGCCTTAAATAATTATGGAGCACGCACACGGCAAGTTTATATTCCTACTTTGTTTAATAAATTACCCAAATGTATTCTGCATTTAACTACTTTGAAACAGATGAAGAATAGTTTTGTTATGGAAAAACTATGTATACTTCTCCTATTTTAATTTGTTTTGATCTTTGTTTATACTGTAATTTGGGGATTGATTATCCTTATTTCAGTGGGTTTTGTTGAATTTTTTTTTATTTTCAAATTAATGAAGTTTAATTTTGTGTGCTTTCAATACTCACAAGCCAACCATGGCTTCTGTAACGAGGGACCAAGTTTGTATTGCTTTACGACCTTTTGATTTTTTTCATAATTTCTGATTTATTGTGTGTATGAATCTTGTAAATTTTTTGAAAATTATTTTGAAGTGAATTGAATAAATTGAATTTGAAATTGAAAAATTATTATTATTATTATTATTATTATTATTATTATTATTATGGTGAATATTAGGAGCATAAAAAAATATTGGAATGAACTGTTAATATATATAGAAATGGTTGGAGAAGTGAATTTTTTTGTCTTACTTGAAGTGGATATTAGTGAGGAGGAAAGTGAACTATATAATATTACAGGATTTAAGCAATTTCCGTTTTGTAGAAAACATAAAAAAGGGGGTGGCATTATTATCTATATTAAAGAAAATTTAAATTTTGTGATAGATGAAGCACAAAATATTGAAGAATGTGAAAGTGTTACTGAATTGAATTGAATTGAAAATTATTATTATTATTATTATTATTATTAATTATTCGGTCAATAATTATTTATCTTATTTTGATCATACAGATTTGATCATATCTAAGGATATACATTTTTCGATTTTTTCTTAATTTTGCGCTTTTGTTTTTTTGCGGGGGTCGCCCCGTTGTTTTTACTTTTTCTTGTTTGTTGCTTAATTATTATTCTTGTTCGTCCTTGTATTGTGGTAGTTTTTATTTAGTCTGTCCTTTGTCTCAGATTCATGATTTCATTTTTAATTTCTCTTTGTTGCTCTTATTAATTTTTTCTTTTATTAATTTTCAATCTTTCCATAGTTTGTTCTTTTTATATGTTTTTTCATTAATCCCGTTTTGGGCCTTTGGCTTGTTGGGGGGCAACATATGGGATTTCCCCTCCGGTTCATCTGGTGGGATATTCCCTGCTGTTGTCATATTATTATTATTATTTTTATTATTATTGTTTTTTGTTGTTGTTGTTGTTGTTGTTAGAAGTATTCATTGGAGAATTAAAAAAAATACTAAAAAGTCTAAAACTAACCGAGCAAAAGGAATACGAGGGGAGTTCAATAAGTAATGCAACACATTTTTTTTCTCGGCCAATTTTGGTTGAAAAAACTGGACATTTCTTGTGGAACATTTTCAAACATTTCCGCTTCGTCTTGTATAGTTTCATTGACGTCCGATAGGTGACAGCGCTATAGTGAGCTGTTAAAATGGCGTCTACAATGGAGGTGCGTTCCAAACAACGGGCAGTGATTGAGTTTCTTTTGGCGGAAAACCAGGGCATCTCAGATATTCATAAGCGCTTGCAGAATGTCTACGATGATCTGTCAAAAGTGTTTGATTGTGATCCGTCGATCTGCTCGAATGAGAGTGTTCGCATGTTCCGACATTGCAGGAGTCAGAGCTGTGCACGGCCGGCCAGCTCGCGGGAGATCAGACAGTTTTGCTTGACCTTGCGGCGATGATGACACACGCTTTGCCCAACGACTCACCGTGCTTTTGTCCACTGCCAGATCACCGTAGACATTCTGCAAGCGCCTATGTATATCTGTGATGCCCTGGTTTTTCCGCCAAAAGAAACTCAATCATTGCCCGTTGTTTGGAACGCACCTCCATTGTAGACGCCATTTTAACAGCTCACTGTAGCGCTGTCACCTATCGGACGTCAATGAAACTATACGAGACGAAGCGGAAATGTTTGAAAATGTTCCACAAGAAATGTCCAGTTTTTTCAACCAAAATTGGCCGAGAAAAAAAAATGTGTTGCATTACTTAGGACCTACATTACTAAATCAAATGCAATCACTGGAATTCATCGTAGGGCCAAAGGTGTGAATTCCATGGAAATGGCATTAACAGAAAAGTGTTTATTTAAAAAGTTAAAAACTCTGATTTGGATTTCAAATATAAAGGTGGTGCTTTGACAAATAGTGGAAGATTCAAGCTAGGACTCGGCGACGGAAGCTATTGGATTAATTTAACTCTTTCACCACCAGATCGATTTGAATAATGATAAATAAGGTGGAAGATTAAAAAGTCCGCATAAACTGAGCTATATGGGTCGGTCTAGGAGTTTTAAATGTTGTAGGCATCATATGCTTATAAAACAATAGATTTTTATTTTATATAAAGATCATACAGAGATGTTGAAACTCAAATAAGGGAGAGCCATAGATAATATATCACGGCTGAGTTCATAGTGAGTGAATGCATTTTGTAAGAAACACTTGACGATGCAATATATAAGATCATATTCAATTTTCTTTGAAAAGAAAACATGAATCAAAAATTATGCCTAATATTTTAAGAGGTTTAATGTTACTACTAGCTCTAGATCTGATATGATATTGGTTTTATCTTTATTCAAGATCATCCCTCGATAGGAATACCAATTGTATAGGATAAGCGCTTGATGCTATCTTCAAACAGATTTGATAAAGAGCTTCATCATTTGGAGTAAATATTCGAAATAGAAAATTGGCATCAATCTTAATAAGGTCGTGTGAAATTGATGAGTATAAAGGGGAGCGATGGAGACCGCAAATAGTAAAGGGGGAATAACAGAACCCTGAATTACTCCCTGTAGATATTTAAACTTCAGTAAGGTAACAGTTGCATTTATTAGCCAGTCAATCCTTAATTAAGACTCAGAAAGTTCTTTAAACTCCACAGGAATTTATTTATAATGGCCAAAATTTTTCTGTAAGAAATTGATCTTTGAAAGAATTGCCTTTAAAAGATATGAGAGAGTGAGATGTAATAGAATATCGTAATTTATCACATTATCGTCAAAACAGTGGTAACTTGGCAAAACAATGAATGTATTACATATTACAAGGTTATTGTCTCTACTGCATAAATAAAAATATACACAGTGCAAAGGTTTCACAATATTATTTAAGCAATAGCCCTTTAGATGTCTATATAACCGTTAAAATGAGATTTTTTAAACCCTAGTTGATGCTCTTTGCTGCTGTTTCTGAAGAAATTCCGAAAGACATGGGGAGATTTCCCCCACCTGAAAAGAGTCATTTAAAAAACAAGAAGAATGCCTTTGTTTTTATCTCGAAGAAAACATTTAATTATCATATGAAATCAAGTTAACAAACCATTTGTTCCTTCAGAGTACACTCTTTTGTATTATGTTTTTCAGTTGGAACTCGATACGAGTTTGTTTTTTTTTCCTTTTTCAATCCAGTGCGCATACTCCACAAGGCAGTATGTAAAGAATGTTTAGAGCGATATTAAACTTGAAAATAAGGGAAAATAGATTGCCCACCCACAGAAACAAACGGAAAGCTCGAAAAACATCTTTGAATGTAAAAGTACAATAAAATAATAGAATTTGAATTTCCCCCGAAATCGGGATTTCAATCACGTTATAATAGAAATGGATACCAACAAAATACAAGATCAATGGTAATTTAGAGACTAAACCATAATTTCTCTCTCTCTCTCTCTCTCTCTCTCATTGTGTTTGGGTTTTTTTCTGCGTGTGCGCGTGCACTGTCGAATTATATGAAAACTAAGCTGAAGAGAATGAGTCATTTTAAAGCTCATAAACAGCTGAAACTGAAGCCCAGTTTAAGTATATTGCCATTTTTCTCCATCGATGGGAAACCTAGCTTGTTTTCTAAGGCGTGATAAATACAATAGTATTATTCCTGTTGAATAGTACATTGAAACAAACAATAAAAATGCCATAATTTCCATTCTCTCGTCGGTCTGGAGTATTACACGAGAAGACTCGAGATATAAGGAATGCATAGAAATAAGTATGTTAAGTTAGATCCAGTTTTATTAACATATTCCCTCAAGCCCTTCGCAGATAGAGAGCAGTTGATGGCTGTAGGAGAAAGTCTAAGTGAGCATAAAACAGCAATGGGGCGAATTAACTACTGATAAGAAAACGCGGAGCTTTTCGCTTACAACGCAACTTGCGTGACTATAAACGAAGCGTGCCCAAGTAAATTAGAAGGGAAAAAAAGGGAAATATCATAAGAGAATGAGACGTGCATATAATCAATATCAGATTGACGAGATATCGCCGATAACTGTTAATTATGTCAAAATTGTCCGTAGAAAAGCGCATCGTTAACCTGAAGCAGGGAATTTAATATAACTAGTTATATGCACACTTGAGAGTTTTTAATAACACATTTAAGGTTGCTATTAGATGACCTTAAATAAACATAACCGATATGAATTTTTAGATGATTACATTAAAATTTTCTGTATGTCAAATTTTTTGCCAATATTTTAATATTTTAAGCATTATAAACAGTGGAAGGAAGCAAACCACTTTAAGTTGTTTGAAATTAATTTATCGATTTTTTAAGGGAGGATTTTTATTCGCGATATTAAAAAAGATAAAATTGTTGTCTTTTTAAATATTTTATCACATTATCAAATAACATTCATTATTAAAATCGTGCATTATTAAGCGTTTTTAAAGTGACATATTTTCATGGGAATTCGTTTATAAGCGTATTAGTTAGGAGTTTTACTTTTTTTTAAATTTTATATAAATTATTTATTCATGATTTTTTATGTACGGGGTAGGTTACTTTTAAACAATTTTTAGCGAAATTCCTCTTGGCAATGTAATATGTTATTTAAAAAGAAAAGCTCATTCTTTAAAAATACAAGAGGAATTCCTCTGCTGCAGATGTAACGTAGTCAAGAGGAGTGAATTACGCGGAAGGAAAAAGCACTTTGTGAAATTGAAAATTCTAAGACAGAATCTAATTCTATTTCTGACCAGCGCTCAAAAATAAAAATAAAAAAAAATCGTATGCATTTTCAACATTTCGTGTTTGCTCCAAAGGGCGATCTCCCTCTCTCTTTCCTTCTTTGGAAAACTGTAGTAAATGTTGTCATTCAGGGTGAAAGGAAAAGAAAGAAAGGAAGAGAGAGAGAGAAAAAAAAGAAACGTCGACATGTTAGTGAATGAAATTTGATACGGAGAATTAAATGAACTGAGAAATGCCTCCTTCGTGCATCTTCACAAAATGGAAAACTTAATGTCTTTCGCAAATCTTTATTTCCTTCAACAAGTGAAACGTTAATTTCGTGATTTCCTAATCTAGTTTACCTTCGGCGCGCGCTGAGGAAAAAACCTTTGTTGCAGCATAAAGTTATTACATTTTTCAGTTTAAGTGAAATTCTTATTAAAAATTAAAATTAAATGACTATGTAGTCATATGTGGATGGTGCTACGTTAGACGATGCTGACACGGACAAACAAGTTCATTATAAGTCAAAAAGGCTGTTCGCTATCAAATGTCAAATTTTAATGCATACTTTTTTACTTATTAAATGTAAGTTTTTGAACAAATTAGGTAAAAGTTAGATAACTAGATACTAAAAAATCTCTTTTATGTTTTTAAAGCCCCTATAATAAAATAAAGATAAGCTTAAAACTCTACGCAAAACCCAAACTTTACAAAATTATAAACTCATTTACATTTTGCCCAAAAATTAAGTGAAAAAGAAAAAGATTACTTTAGAAATTCGATAGGCAAATGCATTCAACTATCAAATGATCACTAAAATTGGCGTCTAGTTTTCTTATTCATGAATTTTTATTCAGCTTGGCCAAAATTATAAACTCAGTCTACAAAACAAATAGTTTCCACCTATTTAGTATTTCGTCGGGTCTTCGTTATTTCTGATAAATGCAAACATTCTGTTCGGCATTGAATCAAGAAGGATCTAAAAGTATTCGACTGGAATACTTTCCCATTCATCCATATTTGCAATTTTCAGTCTTGAACAGTTTGAAACTGTCTGTGATCTTTGTAAACCTGGCGTACAAACTGCCCCCAGACATTTTCAATTGGATTGAGGTCTAGGAAGCGTGTTGGCCAAGCTAAAAGGTTTATACGATTTTTATGAAACCAAGTTTTCAGCATGTTTGAAGTATGGCAGATAGCATTATCTTATTTGAAAGTTCAATTTTTTTCCTCCAAGAATCACAGCATAAGCCTCACGTTGTTGTTCTAGAAGCCCTTTATATCCCAAAGAATTCATCCGATAATCAACCATTACCCATAGAGGAAAACGAGCATCTAATCAGAAATTAACCACCATTTATTTGACGACTCATTTGATCCTTCTTTTCTTTTCATAATAAGCATCCTATCCATCAGGGCCGTCTAGATTAAAACTCTTCTCATCCAAAAATATCATTTCATATCATTAGTGATAGCCAGTGCGGTTTCCTTCTCATCTTTACATGATAGATGAGTAAACATCTCTATAATAGGGGAGACCGGGGCAGGTTTACAAACTTTTTTATTATTATTTTTGTATTTTAGTAATAAATCTATTTCACTAAATTGTCATATCCATTCATTAGTCGGGGCAGGTTTACGCAATGCTTATTGCATGTTTCCACACATTTAACATAATGAAATATAAGGTTTATTAGAAATAAAATTCAAATAATTTGCAATATTTATTACCTCGTTTAATTCAGTGAGTACAAGTGAGTACAAGGATACATACATATCAAATGCAGGATACAAATACAAATATTACCAAATAAAACTTTACAAGATACAAAATATACTGAATTACCTGTTGTAATACAGTGATCATGTGCCCACCTCTTACACTGTGTGCATGATACACATTGTTCTCCAGGTTTTGACTTTTTATATGGCTTCAAACCGTGTGTAAACCTGCCCAATGCTTCCTGTGTAAACCTGCCCCATCGCCGTATTTGGGTTACAACTAAGCCTCTAAGCTTTATTCTTAAGATTGACAAACAACTCAATAGCTTAAATAACCACAAAAGAACGGTCTAACAGGATAACTAATAATGAGTTACGATGATCTAATGGTACAAATCCTATAACTGCCAATATATTAGTGGGAAAATTTACTTATTAGAAAAAAAATTAGAAAAAGTTGTCTATTTCACTGTTCTCATATGCGACTGACTCCAAACTGTTGCGAGGGTACATGGCGGTGATAATGTTTCTCCTGACTCAAAGGCGGTGTGCTCCGATCAACGTTAAGTGAACGATAGCGAATGTGTAAACCTACCCCAGTACCAAACCTGCCCTGGTCTCCCCTACGTGAAAAACAGTTCGTCGAGAACAGTCCAGTGCATGAACATCAATAATACCGGCAGTAGAAACATTTCTCTCAATTGCAAGGTGACGAACGTGAAATTAAGCTCTGGAGTTGAGCGTTATTCTTCCTAACACATTGATTATTTCATTTTGCCACCAAGTCCTCTTCCTAGCACACCTTTGAGAGCACACGGAGATCTGTTTATGTGGGATTCAGCTTGTCTCTGGGATATCCTAGAACCACGCAGTATCTAAATTTTGCGAACTTCTTCTTTTTTCAGTTCAGTTTTTCGTGGCATTGTAAAAACACAAAACAAGGAGCTCACCACAGTGTCAAATAATCTGTTATCTCTAATGTTATTTTAAATTCATTCACATAAAACAGACAGAACCATTCTATTCAGAGTGAGTTTATGATTTTGGCGAAACTGAAGTATATCTTTTTTGTTTTTCTCCAAATTTTGAAATGATTTATGAATACAAGAATATGACAAGTTTTAGTGGTCATTTGATAGCTGCATACGTTTGCCTATCAACTTTGTAAGTAATTTTTTCCTTTTCAATAAAACTTTGTGCAAAATATATAATTTTTTCTGGACTGTAATTTGCTTACGGTTGAAAAAAAAAACAACTGAACATTCCACCGGAAGAAAATGAAACCCAAAGGAAATTACATTGGAAAAGTGCTCTTGAAGAAATTGCAAAATGGGAAAAATCTTTAAGGATATAATGTAGGAGAAGGTGGCTTAAAATGGGATAGTTGGGTAAAACGGATTACCAGCTAAAGTAAGCGTTGCCACGTGTTGGGGATCATTTCAACATTTAACAAAAGCATATTCAACTGGTGAAAAATGGTGGACGGCTGTGTTTAACGCGAACTGAATTCTACAGATTCTCAGGTCAGTATGTCGACGTTTTTGATGTAAATTCACGGCCATACTAAAGTAGCGCTAGCATCTTTGTATCTTTATTTAAGTGAGCGATCTTTTTGATTTGGAATTATTATTTAAGCTGTATATTCCATCTTAAATCGGCGTTGCATTTACGTGGTGAATTTGTAAACATGGAATACGCTTTTCGGTAAAATGAACCACTTCTTCGCTACTCTCACATTTTTCATAGCGTGTGGTCCATTTTACCTAAAACCTCCTTTCGATGTGCAATGAAGGTACTTATGTATATTTTTAAAAGAAAATTTAATGCAATTAAATCAAAATTATAAAATTTGATAAATTAATAATGTTAATAGTCAAATAATTAATTAATTTGTATTTAATAGTAGTCTTCTTTTAAAGTTCTCAACTTAAAAGTTATAAGAAAAAAAGTGACAGGCAGGCATGGTCTTCCGAATCCCATTTTACCCGTATAGACAATCCCGTTTTACCCGCATAGTTAGGGTAAAACGGGAAATTGAAACATTTTAGAAAAAGAGTTTTTTAATATGTTTCATTGATCTAACCAGCCTGTTAATTTTTTTGGCGTTTGTCCTTAGGTAACTATCATTGCAAAATATTTCATTTACAAAAATATAATATATATTTTGCTCCAGGCACTTCCTAACCTTAGGTATCCCATTTTTAAGCCACCTTCCCCTAATTAAATTTATAATTTATTTTTATAAGCTTTATGAAATTTCAACTTTCAATGGAATTGAAGATTCTAAGAGTTTAAAGTACATATGAGGCGTTGAGCGCAATAGTGGCCCAACCAACAATAATGTTGAAAAAGAGTAACATGTGGAAATAACTTGCTGATAGATTGCTTTTTACAGTGTAAATATGTAAGTATAAAAAGGTTTTTTTTATCTACTACAATATGCCTTTGAAATATTTATCATCAAAATGTCGTATTTTTGTTTTGCGATTTTCTCAGAACATATTTTTTTCGGCTTGGGCCACTTTTGCGCTCAACGCCTCATATATGAACAAAGAACAAAAATGAAAAAATGAGCAACAAAATTTGATTGGTCTGATGTAGAGTTCCCCACTCGCTGCGAATACGCAATTCGTTTTTCGAAATCTCAAACGGTATGAATTTATTTGACTTTATATTTGGCTTCCCCTTATGCTACTGCCAATATACAGTATTAAGAGGTCAAAAGTTTCGATTTTATATTAAAAGAAACTTAATGCAATATAGCAATTGGGCAATTACTATAATTACAAACAATTTATCAAGTATTAGTCGACTCAGCCAACATTACTAATAATTACTGTGACTTTATATTTCATATTAACTATCGGGTAAATGACAGGTGATCATAAATCAGATGAAAAGTTAAATTGACCTATCTCGGTAACTAAGGGGTATTTACAAATAATTTTTAGCTCGTGAATTTTTTGCAATTGTTCAATTAGCTATGTAATGAAGTTTGAATATGTAAAACAAGTTTCGTTTGAGAAGGAGGAGGAGACGGATACCATTATTTCCACAACGAATCTGTCTCCTCCTCCTTCTCACCAAAGCATCCACAGATCGGCAAGGTCAGTCTCTGTTCTTATTTATATTTTCTATATATTTTAAGTACTCTGTCAGGTTTCGTTTGATATGTCTACCATCTCAAAATTCAAAATTTATGGTCCTCTTTTCTTTGTGGAAGATACTGTGACAGGGTATATATATCTATTTTTTCTATGTCAAGTCCGCGAACACCATCATGCGATTTTGTCATACGAAGCAATCATTTGTAAACCTGCTTTATAAGATCTGCAACGACATGAGTCATCTCGACTGGCTTAGAATGCTGACCACTGCAAAAACCAGTTTAACTTATATCAAAATCATCTCCGGATATCGGCTTCAAATTATGTGAACTGAAATATTTGTAAAAACTTTTGAATTGTGATATTGTTAACTTTTGGTGAACATAGGAATTGGCGAAACTGGTTGTGTTCACAATCAAACTATAAATAAAGGGGTTCGTCACGGAAACAGTTTTGCATTGTTGTTGCACGTTTAAGCATTGTCGGCGCTGACTTGAAGCACACGCCGGAAATGAAAAGACACTTGACCATTGTTGTCTGAGCAACAATTTATATTTAAATCTTTACTACACATACTTATCAATCACAAACTGTAAATAAAGGAGAACATGTGAGTTCATCACACGAAACAATTTGAATGTGAGAGCTTTGCAACAATATGAACTGAATTTGAAACTAATTGCCACGCAAACTGCGCGCGAATGAAATCTTGTAAATAAATAAATGATATGTTTGACATTAGACGTTCTCGAAAATTCGGGACTTCCGATCGAGCCAGTAATCACTAAACCTTTCCTAACTTGTGTAAGATTTATCGTTGTAGAAAGGACGAAATTTTGATTTTGAACGTTATATCGACAATTATTCGTAGTATGAAAACAGAAATTACTTTTTTCAACAATACGAAATTTCACATCCATATGGAGTGTCATCATTAGCTCAAGCTTCTTTCCTAAATGTCGATTTGAATTTCGTTATAATCTATAACGCGTAACTCGGAAAGCACTCGTTTGAATTCGATCAAATTTTAACGGTACATACATGAATTATCCCCCCAAATTTCTCAGCTTTCTAGCTGATATACAACCTGCAGTTTTAAATTGTAAGTTAATATCGCCATGAATGTTTCCGTGTTTACATGTATTAGACATCTTTAAATGTGTTTCGACTTCTTTTTTACTACAAAGCCACACACTCACTTCGTCTTAAATAACTTCTTGTTCATGAACCTACACTGAAGAGCCAAAACATTATGACCATCATCACATTAGTGAATGAACTCGTCTGGATCATGTGGAGGGCACGTAATTAAGCGGGAATGGTATTTAACTGCTGCTGGAGAAGTAAGGAATCAGTCTTGCACTTTTGCGAGTGATGGGAAAGACTGTTGATCTAAACGAATTTGATAGAGGGCAGATTGTAATGGCCCGAAGACTCGGAACGAGTATCTACGAAACTGCACGACTGGTAGGTTGTTCACGATCTGCCGTTGTTAGTATTTATGCAAAGTGGATAAATGACGGTGAAACCAACAGTAGACGCCAAGGTTTTGATGTTCACGTGTCAGTACGCGGGTTCGATCCTGGCCGAGGACGACGAGGATTTTTCAGGGGGAAATCCTGAGATCACGCACTTCCTTCGGAAAGGAAGTAAAGCCGTTGGTCCCGTGTAGTCGTTTGCCGGCTGCACCCTAAAGAACCCTAGCGACGCAAAATTTGCGGCCCCTATAACGCCATCCTGAAATGACCATAGCAGTTGAAAAGGACGTTAATACCAAACAAACCAAACCAAACCAAACCGTTCACGTGTCATCAAAGAAAAAGGACGTCGGAGACTGTCCCGCTTGGTAAAGCAAGATCTGCGCCAGACAGTGGCTCAGCTGACAGGCCAATACGATGCAGGTCCAAGTGCAAGTGTTTCGGAACAAACAGTTCAGCGGACACTGTTGGATATGGGACTGCGCAGCAGACGTCCCACTCGCGTCCCTCTGCTGACCAAGCGTCTTTGTCAACTACGCCTACAGTGGGCCTGGGAACATCTAGATTGGACCATGGATAAGTGGAAGAGGGCCTGGTCGGATGAATCACGATTTCTTATTCATCACGTCGATGGTCGTATCAGGGTACGCCGACTTCCAGGCGAACAGTTGCTCCCCCCCCCTCCCCGTACAGCAGGCCAAGTAGTGGCAGTATTATGATTTGGGAGGCGTTCTCATGGGCGGCTCTGGGACACGTAGTTTTGGTAGAACGGACCGTGAAAGCTGCGGACTATCTGAACATCTTTGCGGACCAGCTGCACCCTTACATGGCGTCTGTCTTCCCAACTGGAAATGAAATCTTTCAGCAGGACAACGCCCCATGTCATAAGGCTCGAATTTTGCTGGAGTGGTTCCAGGAGCATAAGGATGAATCCCAATTAATGTCCTGGCCACCTAACGCGCCGGATCTTAATCCAATAGAGCACATTTGGCATGTCATGGAGCGGCAGCTCAAAGCTCAAACATCACCATGTCGGAATATCTCGACTTTGTGTGACCGCTGCTTAGACATTTGGTATAACCTGCCTTTATTCAAATGTTCAAAAACAACTATGTTGTTTCTTTATTTTTAGATTACGCCAAAGCCTTCGACCCCGTGTCTCACCAGCTTCTAATTCACAAACTAACCTCATTCTTCAACATCTTCTTATCTAACTTCCCATGATATTTCATCTTCACTACTGATTCGCAATATAGGTGTCCCACAAGGTTCTATCCTTTCACCATTACTATTTAACCTCTTTATCAACGACTTAGCTTCAATATTAGACTCTTCAAACTTATATGCGATGATGCAACCTTGCTGTTTGCCGATTCTAATGCTGTAACTCTTTCCACTAATATTAATCAAACTTTATCTATCTTAAGCAACTGGAACTCGGCTAACTCGCTTGCCCTAAACCTTAACAAAACAAAATACATGCTATTTTTCCAAAGGAACAAGCTAAATGTTCCTACCGACTTGCCTATTTACTAGCCACGAATACTTTTAAATACTTAGGAATCCATTTAACGCATGATCTTGCTTGGGACTTATATACTAATACTCTATTAAAAAATTTAATAAAAGACAGAGAATGATATCTCACCTCCGCTTTCTTCCCTCCTATATACTAATCCTTCTTTATAACTCCCTCTGCTACGGAGTCCAATTTTCGGGATCCGCTACGAACTTCAACCTCTTACGCCTTTATCACTTGCAAAAATGGTTTCTAAGAACCCTGCTTAACATCCGATTGCCTAAGTTTGTTTCCCATTATTTCGAACTCCTAGATATTCCAACCATCTATCAAATTTGTATTATTCAACTTTGCTCATTCGTGTACAAAATTATTAACCTTCAATTAATTCTTTCTACTCCTTTTGAAATATCTTATCAACAAAACATTCTCCCCTATCCCACCCGATTATCAAACCTGAGTAGACTTCCTTTTACCAGAAATAATTACCAACGCCGTTGCGTCTCCTTTATAGGCGTTAAATGTTGGGCAATTTACCTGAACATATCCGCTCATCTCCCTCAAGTGCAACTTTTAAAAAATTATTAAAAAATTCGCTTCTATCTAATACAGTACCTACTAACCTCCTCTAAAACTTTTTACTATTTATAATATCCCTTTATAAAACCCCATATTTTATAATAGTTCTTAATATTACATGCATTTTCCTTATGGAAACCTAATTACTAACCCCTCATCCATTTTAACTCCAGCATGAACTACCATAAAAATTACCATTTTATCAGTTTTATTAAAAGAAAATATAATTTCAAACCTATTTTATAATTTAAAACTCAATATCTGTAATTCAATATCCCCTCCGGTGACCTCACGCGTCGGCCAGCCGGCCATACAGGCTCCGGCCAGGGCTCTCTATAAATCAATTCTAAAGAAATAAAGAAAGAAAGGTATTTAAAAATTGTCTCGTTGATGAAGAAAATAATCGTCAAATAATTTACTTTTAAATTCCAAATACCGTGACCATTATTGCTTAGAACGTGGGTTTAAAATGAAGAGGGAAATTCAATTATTTGAAGCTCTAGGTAGATTTAATTTTGACCGCATAATAAAAATATATATTTTTTTTAAAAATAATAGAAGAATAAAATTTCGTCGCTGTTAAATGCAGTTTCGTTTTTATTTTAAAGGGTTTTTCATTCCTTTACAGCTTTTTTCTACGTGTTATCAATTTTAAGTCATTATGAATAACAACTCAAAAATTGCTCTAAATTTGAAAGAAATTTATGGCGATTTTCGCCATTAACCGCGCCAGTGCTAAGCTAGGGTTTGCGAGACTGTGTTAATTGCAAAGGTCTTCTCTCTTTCTCTCTCCTCCATCTCTCTCTCTCTCTTTTTTTTTTTTTACACAAAATTTAATTAATGCACATATTCAATTACGTCTTTTGTTACTATTACATTAAAGGTGACCTCTGAAATAACTCATTCCTTCTGCGTGGTTAATTTTAAAGAATTACAGGACTGGTTTTTTCCCCTATCTGCGGTTTTTCTTTTCCTGTTTATTCCAAATGACGATAATAAATTCTCCAATTTCAATTGTGTGAGTGTTCTGGGCCTTTTTAAAAGATGATTTTTAATGAATAATTTTTTTTAAATGCTTTTCTCTGTAGCTAATGGTAGATATTTAAAACTAATCTGTAATAATTTAAAGATAAATAAATATTCAATCGACTGTTTAAAATATTTATGTTGACTGTGTGAATAAAATCTTAAATAATGTTTAAGCATTTTTAACATGCAAATGAAAATTTTAAACATCCTTTTTTGCTTTATTAGCTGATGCTTAAATTGAAAACATATAAACGAAGCTGTGTTCGATTTTTTAATTATGAATTTTTTGAAACACTTTTCCATCGGCGATAATGAGGAAGCCCAAACAGAACGCGCGCTTTTGACGATTGAGTTCAGTATTTTTTTTAAAAAAAATTAAACCGTCTCTTTTGGGTAACCAAATATTGCTACGGTGCGGAAAAGACGGGGAAAAGTTTTAAAATGAAAACTATGTAAACAAAAACAATGCCGCCAAATCCAATAATCCTCCAGGAAATCTTGGCAATAAATTATGCACGACACGTGAATTCTTCTCCAGCTTACATGAATCTAAATAGGAAAAATAAATAGCAGAGAGAAACTCGAGTAAAAAAAAAAATAGAAAAAAAAGATTATATTTCTTTTTAAATACCACCTGCAAACTTGAAGAAAAGCCCACACCTTATCATTTACACATCACTCGACTTTAATAACAGAGCCAAATAAAGAATGGGAACGACTTTTACTTTTTCATTATTTCCGCGTCGAATTTTCGTATTTCTTTCTTTCCTCACGGGGAATCGAGCATTTTATATTATGAATAATTAATATTCAAGGGATCTCTAGCTATATAATTGCGATGAACGTATTCCCAATCTACCTCTAAATAACAAATGTTTGCTCATTTGCAAATGTCTACATAGGTATACACGCACGCATACATATACAGAATTATTGATCTAAATGAACGCGTTATCAGCATAAATAAACGATCGACCATAACTATACTTAATACCCGAGCTCGGACTCAATCCTAGGCATTTGAATAATTTTTATCATCGCATTTTTCATTAGTAAACATAACCAAATGGAAATCTGTAATTGGACCTTTAATAACATTGCAACAAAACCTTTGCTCTGAATGAAATAAATAAATTCTGTAATTTTGCACATGGTGTTCATCCAAGTTATCATGCAAATATATACCTAATAGCGTGACTGCCTAATAATTCAGCAATTTCGATAATACAAACGCATTTTTAATAAGCTTATATATTTTTTAAGATACAATTTATACCAAATTACGACAGACCATTATTCATAAACTTCTAAATGGCTTGAAAATGAGCATCTTTTCTCTAATGCTATAATCTGTCATTGGCTTAAAATCAAATATTTTTTTTATTATTTTTGTTTCTAGTTTATAAATTATTCTGTCATGCATTCTTATGATCTATTGGTTACCAACAGCTCTCATTCTCCAAGTAATTTCGAATTCTAAGCTAAACCGTATTCACATCTTCAAAAAAAAAATATCCAAAAATGAGCCAACTTGGACGGACCTCTTATCTTAATTCTATCAAAAATCCAATGGAACCTTTGAATAAAATCAAATATGAAAGTCCATTGAAGTTCTACAACCTCCTATGGTTATGAAATGCGGGCGAAAGAGAGGAAAAAAGACAAAAGACTGCGGGCGCCGTGGTTACCATGGTTTTGCCCACTTTGGTATTCCACTACAATGGTGGACAAAATTTGTTCCGAATATTGATGCTCCCTATTACATTCTTTTCTTCTTCTAAAGATGGTAATATTTAATCCAAGATTAACTAAAAATTATTTCTATTTATCAAAGAGTTAAGCTAAAAATAGTGCATTTTTAATAATTCCAATGAATTCAATAGAACTTTCAAACGAATATTCTATTTGAAAGATACTAAAATTAGACAAAGGAAACGAACTCTATTTAAAATATATTGTGTATTTCACTGCTAAATGTGAATCTTTTCGTTGCCATGAAAACCAATGCATTACAGCAACAAAACGGTAATAGAGTTTATGCCCGCGTCAGAGAAATAGAATAATTATTATTAATAGAAACTCTTACAAGTCAGCGAAAAAAGATATGATTTCAAGCTCAATTCGATAATCTCTGACTTTTCCTGTTCATCTGTGTTTGAATGGTGAAAGCCGTTTAAGGACAGCAGACGATATAGAGAAAAGCGGACAACCGCTGAGAACTACGCCATAATCGCGTGGACAAATGAGCTCATACGATATAATAAGAGATTTTCGGTAGCTTTAACATTTAGGATTAATTCTGGTAGGGTACCGTATATCTTCTAATAGTAGCCCCCGGCGTCTATTTTTTCAACTGAATCACTAATCGGGCGTTTATTAAAGACCGGCGTTTATTAGAGACCGGCGTTTATTTTAAACGCCACATAATATGACCGCTTTGGAGGCATATCTTTTTTTTTAAACAGAGTATGGTAGTGAACATTAAACAGTCCTTACGAACAAGATACCTTGAGAACTAAGGGCTGAATAGCAGAGTGCATGATATCGAAGCTCAAAGCAGTGTGCTGGGAATCCCCTCTAGCCCGTGTATACGTGAACCCCGAAAGCGGCTCACTAATCCCAATGTAATTATCTATATTTTTTATTTTAATTATTATTATTTTATTTATTTATTTATTTATTTATTTATTTATTTATTTATTTACATAAAATTAACTGGTACAGAAAAAATCCTATCCAAGGCCCAAATGGCCTCATGGCCGACGAGAAGGGTCCTCGGAAGGATAAAATAAAAACAAAATAATAACAAGAAAATACAAATAAATAGTAAGAAGCTATATAAAAATACAATTAACAAAATAATCCAGAAGGTTAACGAGGGTTAGTAAGTGTTTTAAATGCTAAAAGATAGATTTTCAGAAGACGTTTAAACATATGACAGGAGGGGGAAGAGCAAATGGCTTCAGGCAAATTAGACCACCATTTAAACACTACGTTGTTTATAATTACTTTTAGCAAGGGGAAGTCTAATAGAATTAGCTCACCGAGTAGCATAAGAATGGTAATGATATTGATAAGTAATTATTAAAGGAGTAACCAGTGATAAGTGGAAGTTTACAAGTTTATAAATAAACAAAGTTGAGAAACGTAGATTTGGAAAATAGTTAAAATGCCAAGTGATTTGAAGTAGTGGGAAACAGAGGCATCTCAAGAACTACTTTTGGAGTCGATAAAGACGAGAAAGACTAAAGTTTGAAGCCGAACCCCAGAACTGAATACCATAGCATAAAGCAGAGTGGACCAGAGAGTAATATAAAAGAATTAGAATATCAGAAGGGAGATAATGTAAACGCGAGATCATGCCTTGTTTTCTATTAAAAATAGACAATAGAGAATTAACATGTAAGTCCCAGGATAGATCTCGTGATATGAGAAGACCTAAATATTTGAGAGAGTCGGTGCCATTAATAGGAGAGTTATTGTAAACTATATTAAGATCCGAGGGGACATTATGTTTATTTCGCTGATAGAATAGCATATACTTAACTTTATTAAGATTTAAAACTAGGGCATTGCCAGAATTCCAAGAGCTCAAAACTGCCATAGATAATGAAACTGCAGTTTTATCTTTCACTATTGAATCATAAAGATGACTTTAGTTTGAACTATGTTTTTTTTTTCAAAACGAACTAAAATCTTATTGGTATTTCAGGTCAAGAATACATTTAATGATGAAAATTTGACCAAAAACTTAAATTAAAATTATAAACATCTGGCTTAAATACTCAGCCTTAGATAATATCAACATTATTAAGTCAACATTATAATCTTTGCTTTGCTTATGACGAAGCGAAGGCTAGAAGGAGAATTATTTCAAGAATTAAACTTCTGCTTAGACTTTTAATTAGCGATTGTAGGTCTTGAACTTCAGGCTCTAAATACGTTCCCTTTAAATTCACGTCCTCGGGGGAATATGTATAAATTTACTTATTAAGTCGATTTAATTCCATTTCAATCAACAGATTAGTTCACTTTTTTCCCGTTCTAGAGCCTAGTAGAAGATTGAATCGCTCTATAGATAATCTTTACAAATGGATTATAGTTTTAATACTTACTTGCTTATTTTCCTTCATAGCTTGTGGTGCCAAAAATTGATTAGAAATTCCGACAAAAATGCGATGAAGTGAAAGGAGGAGAAAAGTTGAAACGCCTCGGGGACGACGCCGATGTTAGTCTACCAACCCGTCTCTTCATTACCATAATTGATTTCCACGAGTTAACTTTTATAATAGTTGAGATTAAGATTTCATTAAATTTCGACAGGCCAAATGGGCACTTGGAATTAAAAACGAAATTCACCAAAATCGTTGATTTTTAAAAGTGAAAAATTGCATTGACGAAGGCGATGGAAGAATATTCTTTTTCTTTAAGCTTTAAAAGTTCATCTAAAGTTTGCTTTTCTTTAAGCTTTAAAGGTTTTCATTATAACCTTTCTTTGGTTATTTTGAAGTTAATTTCAAAAAAATGAAATCATAACTCTGAGATGTGGTAAAAAACCTTTCTCAGAAGACATGTCTTCTTTTCTAGCTGCTTGAGCTCAAATATTAAGAATTTTATTATTATATTTATTTAATTCATCCTATTTGCTTTACAACAGCTTTAGCAAACATTAAGAAAATATTTAATTGCAACATTTACGAATGAAAATAATTTCTGCTTTTCTAGAGGAGGTTTACATTTCCAAAAAAATTAACGAAAACATTTACTTAACTTTTAATAATAACTTTTGGGAGGTTAGCATTTTTTCCCAAAAAAGGCTCATAGTAATGAATTAAAACTGCTAGCTACGAAAACACTAAGGTGAAGGCGCTTGAAAAGGACACAGTAAATAGGCAAAAGTAAATAAACATGCCAAGATCCATAAAACGAGGAAGGCTACCACTACTACTATAAAGACGTTTTAAGGTAGGTTTCTCTTGGTTAGAACATAATCCTCCTAAATATTCTGCAGGCTAAATTTTTTTTGTTGTTGTTTGAATCTTTTTTTAAGCTTCTAATGAATGAAAGCGGAGCAGCTGTGACTCTCGTACGCCGTAGACGAAGCAGCTGGTGCCGCGCAAACGCTCAAGATTAATGGCCGAGGACGATTCAAAATTAAGGAAATAGCAACGACGAAGATAGATTCCATTTTTCCAGAAATCCTTTATTTAGTAAAAGATGGTTCTGAATATTTTCCGTGCTTAGCCTATGACAATGCCGATATTAAATCGACTTGTTTTAACTCAATTTTAAACGAATTTCTTAAATATAATGATTTAGCAAAACAATTTCCGATATTTAATATTGCCAGGACGTAGTGAATTATTGATCCAATGACGATATTAAGCTTGGATTTTTGCCTTCGTTCTTATTTTTATAATAAATCTATTGCTGGTGCACTCATGGATTTTAATTTAAACGTGATTCAAAAGATGTGAAGAATGTTTATAGAAGAAACTTTGATATCATAACCGAGTCGCTTAAAAACCCATTTAAAAATATTTTTTCATATTATTTGCAAAATTTTTTTAAATTTATAAATTGCCGTATCATGTTTTAAATGGTTTTAAACCCTTTAAGTCTCTATATTAATGCATACAAAATAATATAAATTTTCTAAATTATTAAAACGTTGACCATTAAAATCACCAACTTTTAGACTACACTCTCCTAAGAGTTCGCTTCGTTTATATTCTAAATTACAATATCATATATCAGAAATTTATGAATTGCCCACTATCGTGAACAGTTTATTTTAATTCTTAGATTCAGCATAAACCCCCCTCCCCTCACTTTGTAAACATAATATTGATACAATGTAATAGTGTAATTCCTTAGCAAGAGCTAGTTGAATTGAAAATTTCGATGTACTGTTGTTTACTTAATATACACTATATGAAAAAAATTATTCGGACACTTGAAGAAACATTCAAATTTCGTTTGATATTCAAATTAGACGCATGCGCGTAATTTTGTATGCTCCCATATATAAGATGCATCTCCCTATTATAAAACTAGTTATTGGAAGTGAGGTAACAGAGCTTCAACGAGGTATGGTGATTGAGTACCATATCAGCAATGTTTCAATTCGAGAAATTGCGAGCAGTCTAGAGATTCGAAAATCGACAGTAGCCGATGTGATTCTAGATGGAATTGTGGCGCATCTACTCCAAATTCACGTCCTGGCAGGCCTCACAAATTGACGGATCGAAAACTTGAGACGGAGAACCTTGAGATGGATAGTCGAAAACTTATGCGAGTCCTCTACAGCTGATCTAACATCTGAAGTGAAAAACGCCACCAGACTTGGTGCACTAAAGCTACTCGAAACGAGCTGCATTCATTAGGTTTTCGTGGTGGAGGAGCTGCACACAAGCCTTACATCAGCCCTGTAAACGCTAAACGACGAATAGTGGCAGGCCATTTTGTGGAGCGACGAATCGCGATTTACACTTTGGAAATCAGATGGACGCGTTTGGGTGTGGCGATTACCTGGAGAACGATTCCAACCAGACTGTATCGTCTCAACGGTAAAGTATGGAGGAAGGTCTGTAATGATTTCGAGGTGTTTTTCGTGGTTTGCACCTGAGCCATTGTTTGTATTGAATGAAAACATGAATTCTACGAACTACCTCGACATTCTAGACAATGCCATGCTAGCTACTCTGTGGTAATTTTTTGGTAGACACATGTCATTTCTAGCAGGACAATGCTCCGTGCCACACAGCAAGGGTTGTAACAGAATGATTTGCCCGGATCGATGTCGAACTTTTGGACTCAAAGTCAAAGTCCAGCCAAAGTCCAGACGTCGATCTTCTTCATTGCTTACTTTGGGTTTTTCTTTTCAGGAGGAGTGGAAAAGAATCCAGCAAGAAGTTTTCCATAATTTCATAGAAAGCATGCCATGAAGCATAGCTCCAGTCATTAAAGCAAAAGATATTATTTTAATAAAAATAAAAGCTAAACGTCTAAACTAAGAATGTGTCCGAATGATATTTTCATTTTGTATACAAGAATGAACCCAATGCGATCAATAGATGATTAACAACCAAGATCAGAAATAAATACGAAAGGCTTTATTGGAATACGGATTTTTTTTTTACTTTAAACCTATTTTGCCTTCTTCTATGAAAGAAAAAGCGTTTAATTCGAATAAGAAATGCAAATGCGACTCTTTAAAGTATTACGGAATATTAAAGAGAAGAAAAGGATTAACATTGTAATGGGAAAGACAACGGACAAAGAAAACTCAAGATAGGTAAGTAAAGAGAAATAGAGGCTATAACGGAAGGTATAATCGCTTAAGAACCCAAGGAGACTGATATAACGAAGAAACTAATGCTACTGTATAGGTTTTTATGTTTAGCTGAACGGCTTTTATTTCCGCCTCTTAATGGAAAACACTTTATATCGTCTCTTAACTATTTTCTTTATTGGGGCATTAATCGGCAATTTGATCCGTCCTCGTCTTTAGACAAACATTTTAAAAGGCAGAAAACTAAAACAATACCAGAAAGAAGACGAGGACAAAGGCCTTTTAGCACTTCTTAGAATTTATTTTTTCTAAGAAATTGATTCTTCATAATTTCATTTTATATCGTCCGCATTTCTCATCTTAACTCTCCCAAGTGTTATTCCGTTGAAGTAAAACGTGCTGTTCGGAGAATAAGTTAAATCGATATTATTAAACCCACACAGAAACACTTACACATACGCATAGACATAAAACCAAAAATAGAGTAATTAAGCAAATAACGTCATAAAAGATGCTAATTAATGAATTAATTTCCTATTATTGTTATCCACGGAAAGATGAAGTGGTGCCTCCACCAGTGCCACGGAGCATCCCTGCAGTGTTCAACGGGTTAGCCGAAATGCCAGACAAACAAATGACCGGATTTCCTAATGAAATGACCCTCTCCTCCTCCACCTCCTCCATTTTTTTCCAACCGGAAGTTCTTCACGCCTCCCGTTGATGAGTGTGACAGAAAATGGTGGTGGAGATGGTGGGGCGTTGTTGTCATTCCGTTCGATTAAAAATACTACTTCCACACAAACAACGCGGCTTGAACGAAGAATATGGACGGAATTCTCCACTCGGAAAAGCAAGGGAGTTAAAAGAAAAGGAGGGACTACGGGGGAAAAGGAGGAAAAAAAAAACCGAGCAATTACTTTATGCAAATGAAGATGAGTTCACTGCCAAATGAGATAAGAACAAACAACTTCAAACAATCGTGCGAGTGCAACACAAGTTCTTGGTCATTATGTAAGTTTCTTGAAAGACTTTTTTTTAAATTTCCTACCATGAAAACAAAATATATGCCATGGGAGGGTTAAAAAAGTATAATTAATGCCGTTAAGCCTTAAGCTTAGTCCAGGAATAAAGGCCGTTCCCTTTTTTGTACTTCGCTTATCCTCATTATCTGTAAATCGATGAGAGAGTATGGACGCAAACATTCATTTTAATAAGGTGAACCTTCCAAACATCTGCTGCGGTCAAAACTACCACAACACGAGAAAGATCAATATTGAATAATCGGATGAAGCAATTCACCTTTCTTGTTTCATTTATTCACGCTCAGCAAAGAAAAAAATAACTATAATAATAACAACGATCTTGTTTTCATTAACGTTATTGCTTTCGGAGTGGCTGCGCCTTTGCCTTTAATCTGTAATTGTATAAAGGTAAACACTGTAATTATTTATGACGCATGGAATTAAGAAATGCTTCGGAGAAATTAAAAAGCACTTACTAATAAAGAATTCTTTGTTTTTCTTCTCTGTAAACGAAGCTAATTTTAAAAACAGTTCCATCTTCCTTCATTCGAAATGAGTAAACAGTATAGTCTGACTCATTTGGAATATTAATTCATTCGCTTTAAAAAGAGCAATTCCAGTCCCTCTCTTTTTTTAAAAAAATTTTATTTATCAATTATTAAAAATTGACGCTGAATTCTAAGGATTTGTTTCCTTTTTAGTCAATCAATCTCTCTCAATTTCCCCCTCTCCCTTTCTCTCTTTAAGAAAGAGTCAAAGCAATCAAAAGGTTTGGTATCGATCACAATGTGCTTGAAGAGAGTTATTGGCATCGTCATTCACCACAAAAGAGCTATTCTCGTGGAATAAGAGTAATTTTTATTCCTCTTGACAGGTCAATCGTAAATAATTTAGTCTATTTTTATTTATAACATTCTAAAAAAATCACTCCATTAAGTTCTCTAAGAGAAAAAAAAGTTTCTGTACTTCATTCAAACACGAGTTATTCAATGACCCAGCCCCGAAAAAAAATTTTTTCCCAAAAGGCATTGAACAAGTTATTCAATAAAGCAACTATCGAATCCCATTTTGTCAATTACATTTAGCTGCATATAGACAAATGCTGTTTTAAAAAATCTATAGACAGAATTTTTGATTAATTTCATCAATCAATATAGTTGCATAAACAATGCTTGGAAAGAGACTTATCAGCCATTTTTTATACGAGGTGAAATCAAATGACAACCGCAACAATGGCATTAAAAATCTTCTTTTCTTTTTAGGTGTTTGCAGACACAATCCTTGACGTCCATCTGAACTGGTAGTACGGAGCATTGTTTGTAGATGAGGTTGGAGCTGAGTAATAGCGAATTCAAGATGGCGGCATTACTACGTAGTTGCACCAAGGAGGAACAGCGCCTAGTTATTGGATTTTAATAGAGTGAATATGCGAAACCGGTTGATATTCATCGGAGAATGAAAACGAAGTATGGGACGCTTTTTAGTCACACCGTCAAGTCTACAAGTGGTGCAAGAGGAATCTATAGCAGCAGTAGGTCGGCTTATTTAAGAAAATCGGCGTGTCACCCTGGCTAAAATGGCTTCCACTGCAACACATAGTGCATGACGAACTCCGCTACAGAAAAGTGTCCGCCAGGTGGGTTCTTTGACAGCTGAAGCAGGAACTGAAAGATTCTCAGGTTGATGCATGTCAAGAGCTGCGGAAGGGTTGAGAAGAGGGGGGGGGAGGATTTTCTAGCTCGCATTGTCACGGGGGATGAAAGTTGGGTGTACCATTTTCAACCGAAGACGAAACGTGCAAGCAAAAAATGGCGACATTCTTCTTCGCGGAAACCAAAGAAGTTTCATAGATAGCCCTCTGCTGGAAAAGCCATGTTGACTTTATCCTGGGATAAGCATGGTACTATTCTGGAACACTACTTGCCCCCACGTACCACAGTGACCAGTGCCAACTACTCCGACCTTCTCAAGAACCATTTGAAGCCAGCAATACGCAGAAAGCGAAGGGGCCTATCCCATCATACAAGCCAGACTACCATATATTTAGTCCATTAAAGGAGAACCTTGGAGGGCAGAAGTTCAAGTCTGATAAAGACGTCCAATCGGCGATGAACGAGTGGCTACAGTATCAACCGAAAGACTTTTTCTTACGCGATATCGAAGCACTTCCTATCCGATGGCGTAAGTGCATTGAACTTGGAGGGGACTATGTAGAAAAATAATGTACAAGCAAACATTCTCGCTACAGTAAAATAGTGGAATAAAAATAATTGCGTTTTCATTTGATTCCCCCTCATAGAATGTTTGCTGTAGGAAGCTATGATGTAGACCTAACCACCTCAAAGAATGCCTGAAAGAAAAAAAGTTTTTCAGGGGAACACAAATAAGAAAAACAATTTCCTTTCCTGAGAATGAAAGCTATTTTGGAAAGTTTGCCGTAATGAAATGAACGTTTTATATGGTGCCTCTTTAATTTATTCGTTTTTTAAAATCCATATCTCAATTGATTAGGTTCTTTGCTAAAGTGTAAGAAGAGCACGCACTTCGACTCGCTTGATTTTGCGGAAATCCTCAAAATTGACAATTTTTTTTAACTGAGAGGGTAAAGATTCTGAAGTACCATTAGAAAAAGAATAAAACTTCTACATTCTTTTAAATTTTAATGCTAATTGCTAGATTTCAGTTAAAATTTTCTTTTGGGTATGTTCTTGCCTGATTTGGAAGCCTGAGAGACAGTGGAAAAGTTAGTACCTATAAGGCGTCAATATCCCGAGATATGTGCTGAATGGTGCGTGACTATGCTGTTGGTTTGTTCTTAGATTGAGTTTATTAGATCGTGGTCGGCAGGCATCACAACAAAATTCGAAAGTTACTGATTGTGCGTTTGTTCTTATATAAATTGAGAAATGCTCTGAATTCCCTTAACGCCTGATGATAATACGCGACGTACTGGCTTCAAGAATTTTGTCTGACATGGAGAGGCTACGACGTTAGAGAAACGGATTCAGGTGGGACTTGGCGTATACGTAGAGAGTCCTTGTCTGTGTATGTGTGCAGAGCCGTAGCGCGCACTGTTCAGCCGTTCGCGAGATAATTGACCTGAAATTTGGGCGCCTGAAGCGGCGCGCTTTAAGTACGCTGTCAGCAACATTGGTAGCGTAACGGTAAAGCGTTCACTCGGTATCCAGTAACTTTTTGCGGGTTGTTGGTTCAAGTCCCGGCCGGGGGAATTTTTTTTCAAAATTCTGCATAACGGTTTTTTTTTCATTCCTTACTTATAATCAAGATTAAAAATGCACTTTTATTTACTTTATTTGTCAAGATTCTTTTTTTTTTTAAATAAGTTATAAAAAATTGCGCTTTTATACCTTTTTATTAATAATAACAATGAAAACAACATTTTTATTTAGTTTTTCAAGTTTCTTCTTTTACAGTTAATAAAAGATATAAACATAGCGTTTTCTTATATCTCGTTAATAATTTCGATACAGCAAGGCATTTTTTTACATGTTCAATAAATGAGACACATTTTAAAATAAACAGCTCTTTTTCGACTGTTCACTATACATTGAAGTATCGTCAGTTTCACTCGTTGCACAACGAAAACTATCCTCATTTTGAACATTTTACCAGAAGTTTACTTTCTCAGAAGACGAAACTGCAAAAGAAGAAACTTGAAAAAGTAAATAAACATGTTTTTTCATTGTTATTATTAATAAAAAGCTATAAAAGCGTAAGTTTTTTATAACTTACTTAAAAAAAAGAATCTTGACAAACAAAATAAATAAAAGTGCATTTTTAATCGTGATTATTAGTAAGGAATGAAAAAAACACCGTTGTGCAGGGTTTTGAAGAAAAGTTCTCCGGCCGGGACTTGAACCAACAACCCGCAAAAAGTTACGGGATACCGAGCGCACGCTTTACCGCTGCTGTTGACGAATCATGTGCGCACAGCGTACCTAAGGCGCGCCGTTTCAGGCGCCCAAAGTCCTGGTCAATTATCTCGCGAATGGCTGAATAGTGCGCGCTACGGCTCTGCACACATACACAGGCAAGGACCCTCTACATATACGCCAAGTCCCACTTGAATTCGTTTCTCCAAGGTCGTAGCCTCTCCTTGTGTGATTTTATAAAATAATTCAAGTATTAAAGGGTTAAGACAGTTATAATATTATCTAAAAAAATATAGAAAAATTACTTCGTTTTTAGGATTTGTGAAATGCATGTGATCTACTAACTTTAATATTACAGGGTGCTTCAGAATGGTCTATACAAATTTTCGGGACATGTTCCAGGGGCCAAAACTAGCACAAAATATCATATGAAGAGGGGTCGAAAAACGTTTCTTTCTAGAGTTATAACCCAGTTCTATATACCATAAAAATTAATCACACAGTTTGCAACTCCTGTACGCTTTAACGTTACTTTCGTCTACTGCAGGATACCTTCAAACCGTTATAACTCTAAAAAAAAGTTCGTATGACATTTTCTGTTTGTTTTGGTCCCTGGAGTATATATTCTGAAAGTTTGCACAGACCATTCGGAAACACCCTGTATACTATTATGCATCTACATTTCATCACTGTATACTGGCCATGATGGCGCTGTTATTAATTACAAGCTATTTGCATTGCGTATGGACGGTTAGAATACATTCAAAAAAAATAATTCAACGCAATCATTTGGAAATGAAATGAACCTCTTGGTTCCATGTAAACTTCTATGTTCCATGTTAAAGAATATTCGACATTATTTTAGTAGAACAAGGGGAAAACTAGTTTCACTGGTTATTGACAGTATTCGAGTAAATGCGACTACACGCCTTCAGATTTTCTTTCGATCCCAGAATTTCTAGACAGCTTCGACTGAGGTTGAAGCGCAATTTCGGGACGCATTTATTCCCCTTGATAAGTCCTTCACTGAAACTCTTATTAATATTCTTTTGGTCTCTTACATAATAGAGATCAAAAATATTTTGCAACTTCTCAGTTCGGCTATAGTAAGCGGGAGTTTTGTTGAGCTTATCAATCAAGATTTTGCCAAGCGTTCAAAAGTTTCGATGAACCATTCCACACAAAAGAAAGTAAAATGCAAAGTACTTTAAAAAATTCTTTTCACAGTTGGTGAAAATTATAAGTTTCAAAATAAAAATCTGTCTCTCGGGAGGTCGAAAATTTTTTTTTTCTTCTGTTGGCAGGACCGATCAAAAGGGTTCATAAGCAGTGCATTTGACAGATTCTCTTCCTGCAACGTGAATTTCGCCTTCTGCACCTGCGAGACGTCGGCTCAAATTCTGCCGTCATCCATCACCCTGGCTCTCGACTCCCTCCGGATAGCCTCACTCGGAACAATTAATGATCGCCTATTCTTTTCCCCTTTCCCTAGGGAAGTTTAAAAAACTGGGAATAATCTTCACTCCCCCACACAAATATATTTTTTTTCCTCTTCTCATAGCTTGGAAAAAAAATACACACACACGCTCCTTCAACTACAATGGTGCTAGCAATGTGACCTTTCTACGGATCACTGAGCCGAGGGGTGGAAATCGTTTAAAATGTCATGCATCTACAAGAGGAGAGGAGAAAAAATTCAAGAGTAATGTTACAGCCATCAATAGAGTGCAAGGGGGGAAACATCAGGATATGCGGGCAGACGAATACAAATATAACAGAAAAGGGGGAAAAAGCACGAAAAGAGAGAGAGAGAATAGAAGAGGCGCTTAAACATAGGGAAATCGATAGTTTGTGCAATATATGCAATGAAAGTAGCAAGAAAGGGGAGGAAAAGTATGAAAAGATGCTATTAAAGAACAATTTTTTATTCTGAATGCGAGAGGACGAATCAGAATGGAACGAAGGGCTGGCTTAGAAAATCAATTTAAAGTATAACAAACTCACTATACATAGCTATCCTAAACATCTCTGTAAGCACTCTATTAAGAAAAATGTGTTAATGCAATTGTGCATGACATGACTTTATTCGAGCAATTCTCTAAATGGCTTATGAGCGCTTGAATAGCTTTATTTGCATTGGATGTTAGTTTCTATGTTAGCGATAGAAAAAAACGAATTCAGTATTTAAGAGATGGAAACAAATATACAGTATAAAGGACATTTTTAAGCATCAACATTTTCTAAATATTTTTTTTTTTTCGTAGTAGGAGCTAATTTATATTAATAAAAATATTCTTTCGCTAAAGAATATCGTTGTTATTATATTTTCTTCAAATTTTTCTTTATAGAAAATGTTACCATGGAAACGGCACTCTCGAATGGGATGAAACTGTTTTATAAATAAGTACGCATGGGTCAACATGCTCCTGCAATTATATTCACCCTTCGCCTTTGCCTATATAATAATAATAATAATACTATAATAGTTTTTTAATGATATCAATCAATACCGTTTCACCTTAAATTTTGCTTAGGCTATTTACTGAAACATGGATTCTCTTTTATCTTCTAAATTGTTTCCACTGAATTTCAAACAACCTTAATTTTAAAATAAATTTTTAAAAATTCAAAAGTTGTCTGATCAACTAAATTAACAGTGCTCTTAATTATATTTGAGCTTAAAATTTCAGCCAAAAACAATTTATTTTTAGCTGAAGAATAAAAGAGCAGCTCCTCGTTGCATAGCTTATTAAAATAATAACAAAATTCTTATGAATATTTAATAAGTACTGAAATAAGCTCAAAATGCGAAGCGTTTAAAGTAAGCTTTAATACGTGTATTCCAGATTAAATTATCATTTTTCTAATCAACCTAATCTCATTAGAACGTTTTCCAATTAGAATAACTCAAACATTGAAGGTAATAAATTTGAGCGGCTCGCTGAAAGGGCAAAATTAATCACTTCGAAGAAATTGACAATATAGTGAAAGCAAAGACAAAAAATGGAAAATAGAGTTTCTAAAATCATCTAAATTTAGACCCGGTAATCAAATCGAATTACATTAATAACGAACAATCATAAACACGCGCAGTTTAATCCGAGTTGACTATTTTAAAGCCTTTAAAAATATTTGAAACAATTCTGAAATCGGTTAAGCTTTTAAGTTAAGATATATAAGCCAAGTTTTCATCATCGATAAGAAACTATTAACTTACTTCTTTCTCGATAATATTCTTCGATGTTGCCTGAATAATCATCGAACATCCACTTTAACTGGTAACGCATTAATCATTCATTAAGGAAAAGTTGTTGGCTGCGTAAGTCCTTTCGAACCAAGTGACGGGATTAATAATTAAAAATGTTTTTATAGATCGTGTTTTCATAAATTTTGGTTTGACACCTTATTACTGAATAAACTATTTATAACCACTGTTCAAAATCTGAGTGGTCGATGAAAACTGCTAACCTATGAAATGCTCATGTGTCTTTTCGCTCGCAATATTTGAGAAACAAGTGTTTGCAACTTCCACGGAGCCGTAAAATGTTTGAAGCAAATTTGACTTTTGTTCACAAACATCAAAATAAATACAATTTTTTTTTATAAAAAGCGTTTCGTTGTATGCAAAGTTAAGCTCTTAATCTCTTATTCCCGGCGAATTTCTTTCCAGCTCAGGGCACATTTCACCGCATTCTTAGTGGGCGATTACATGGAGAATCGCTCGGCCAAGGAGTACGATTCTCTTAACGCCGTTTCCTTTGAGATTTATCGACTGTCACCGCTGAATAACTGTCTTTTCTAAAATTGCCTTCAAGAATTCATGGGATTAAATTTTTTTTTTTTTTTTTTTTTTTGCTCTGAGGAAAATTATTTAATGTATTATTATTTTTGATTTTTCTCGGTTTATTTGCCGCTTGCAATAAATATTTTAGAAGGTAGAAGTGCTCCCTTTATGGATAAAGAAATCATTTCCAAGGCTACCAAAAATATATCCAAACACATATGGTAAGAAAATAAACTATTAATACGTACTGTTTAAATTAATATTCAAGTAGTTTGTTCTTCAGTTTTTCATAGTCTAGATCGAATTTGAAAGTTTGCCATTTCCATAAATAAACAATGTAGGCAGTTTCCGCAAGCAATTTGAAAAGAGCAATTACATTGTGAACAGATGCATACACTGCTTGGCCAATGAATTAGAAACAGGTCATAAAATATGTAAATGTAAATTGCACGCACCGGAGCATGCAAAATTACCTGGGTCATCTGAGACCCGGATTCTATATACGTATTGGCGGATAGTTTCGGTAGTAGTTGTTTAGAATGGAAAAAACAATGCCTGAATTCGAAATAGGCGTTATTTTGGAAGCCCCGCTAACATGTGCAACAGTAGCTAAGATGAGAAGGCAGAAAAACGAGATCTCATGGAAGCAGAAGCTGAAATATTTGTGGATCTAAAACAATCATGCAGAACCGTAATCGACGGCATTTCAGAAAGTTTGTGCAGCGACAAAGAAAGTCTACAGTGCAGCAATTGACGGAAGACATCAATGAAGGTTCGTCTCGTCTGAATCCATACCCATTAGAATAATGCGCAGGGAAAAGAAGACACACAACCTCTTGTCTACATTTAGCTTATAGTAATTCTCTTCCTCCTCATTTCTGGTCTTTGTTCCAAACAAGGTACCTATAAAATTACATGTGGCAAGAGGTTGTATCTTCTTTCTTGGTAGATTATCCACAGTTTCATTCTGTTTAATGCGCAGAGAATTGAAGAGAACAGGAAAGGCGAGCAAAGCGTCTGTGCGGAAGCCTTTCATTTCAGGGAATAACCGAAATATTTGCCTGGAGCAGCGAGGCTGACAACAAGTGACCGACAAAGGGAAATGTGGTCGAACGAGTCACGCTACACGTTATTCAGTACCGATGGTCGACACAGAGTCTGGCGGCAGGTTCATGAAGCAATCAGTTCTCTCAACTGTGAATTTCTGGTGGGAGAAATTCACAGGCATGTTTTATTGATTCGGCATGGGCCCCCTGATATTCCTTAAAGATCGGGACAGCCAAGGAGTACCGGAACGTTGTTGCCAATCAAGTCCATACTGCGATGTTACACTTTTTCCCTGCTTGTGACGGATCCTTCATGGATGACAAGTCCATCGTGCAAGAGTAGTTCAAGATTGGTTCTCTGAGCACATCAGTGACTTCCACAGAGCCCGGATCTTTGCGCAATAGAGCATATTTGGGATTTGTTGGAGAGAGCATTCGTCAACAGCATCCTCTTCCGTCAACTTTACAGCAAAGTCTCTTTGATGAATGCGTACGTAGCATTTGACCTAAATGCATTGCAACACCTCGTAAAAATCAATGCTTTACCGTATACATGCTGTCATTCAGGCTAACTGAGGCCCTGCAGATTATTGGATCGATGTTTCTAATTCATTGACCGACCAGTCTATGACTATAGGAATAAAACATACAAAAGTCCACAAAAAATCCACCGCGTGTCAAGGATTAAAATTTTTTTTGATTCTCTTATCATAGAGAAACAGTAATTTTGGATATCACTGATTTTGCGATCACTGACGCAAGCGACTTTTTCACAATATAGTCTAATCATAAAGATGGTTACTTAATTATTCATAAATATGCAGAAATAATTACTCAAAAAAATACGTCATTCCATATAGTTCGGATCTTTACTTAGTGAATGCTCCATCATTTTCTATATAATTTATGTTTCAAATTATAAGGGGCAGTCAAATGAAAACAGGTCACCACGCAAAATCTAATGTGGCGCTCCAATGATAACAACCCCTAGTTGGTGAAATTGGGGTTTACTGACATCTTTTGAGAACTCGAAAAGTACATTGATAACTTGACTCTGCACACGAGAATTAAGGTTAGCGGCAATTTTATTTGTACAGCAGAAATGGCAGCGAGTAAAGAAGAAGAACCAAAGAGAAGTATGGTGCACTTTTTGATTACTGAGGGAGTTGGAGAACGAGAAATTTGTCGTCGAATGAAAGCTGTGTACGGCGAAAACAGCATATCACGTTCACATGTACAAGAATGGCATAAGAGGTTCCGAGAAGGACGTGTGTCACTTCTAGACGTTGCTCGCTAGGACAGTCCCATTGTACCATTACTCCTGATGTTATTGCTCAGATAGATGGCCTTTTCCGGGAAAATTAATGGATCACTATAGAAGAAATTTGTCTTTTGGAGGGAATAAGACGCGGTGCCATACACGCCATTATCAAAAACCATCTGTAGTACACAAATCCACCAAAAGTATAATGCTAATGATAAGATAGTATGCTGTACAAGAAGTGGTTTAGAATCTCCGAATTTTTGGATTTCATCTTTAAAATTAATATATTCCTTGCAAATATTTTACTTTCTTCGAGAGGAATTTTAAAGCAGAATGTGGAGTATCCGATTTTCTGCTATTTGACATGCCTATATACAGTATATTCAGCATATAATCCATCTTGAGGATTATAAATAGTGAAAACCACGAACGTTTGCCAACAGTGTGCACGAAAGTGTAAATCCAAACATTTGAGTGACTTTTGGTGAAAATCATGAATGTTTGGCACTAAGTGTGTACGCAACTGTAAATCCACCCAAATAATTTATTCCTTTTCACATATATGTAAATGGCACATACATATCGATTTCAAATGTTCAGGAATGGAATTCGTGCCTGGATTAAAAGGGTTGTTTTCTTCAGACGCGGTCTGCGACTGAAGTTTGCACCGCTTTCGTTAATTGCCCGCATGTTTACCTTTCCCTTTCGGAACAAAGGAGAAGGCGAAGAAGAAGAAGAAAATATTATCGAAGCGTCAAAATTTCCTTTACATACGGGATAAATGCTGACAGCTGGAAAATTCAAAATCATTTTGTTAATGCGGACTGCCTTCCATGTAAATGTCAAGGTGCCTTGTAATATTTTGTTCTTAAATAGAAGTTCTAGATTAAAGTTAGAATTCCGCAGCTATTTCGCGTATTCAAAGGTTTATTTTAGGTTTATCCACTTTCTGTACAGAATTAGGCAATAAATAAATTTTTACAATGTTCGCATTCAAAAAGCGTTTTCTATTGTGTTTCATTTTAATAGCACAAACTCAGGCTAATAAACTTTTAAGGATTATTTTTGACAAACAAAAATAGTGATCTAAGAAGTTTAAAATAGCTTAGCTTCTTTGTAATCTTAAAACACTTTTATGAAACAATTTAAACTGATTCATCACATTATCTGACACAATCTTAGATAATGATTGATTATGGATGATTTTTTTTTAATGCAGTGACTTTCCCCAAATCCAGCTCGAAGGGTGTTAATTATTTTTTATTTGATTTTTTGTTTTGATAATTTTCTAAAATATTATATGACATTAAATTACATTTTTCTTCGTCTTAATATCATTGCATATCTTGTTAAATGATAAATTAAGACTAGCTTTATGATCTGGTTTTTATTCTAAATAATTTTTTCAATTTTTTTATGTTTCTTTTTCTGTTTCTGAATCTACACCCTCTTTTTTCAAGATGAATATTATCCTGCCGTAAGACAAACAATCCTTCCAGGATGTATTCGCTATCACCGCGAACAATAGAGGGCGTTATTTTCCTTTAACATGGCTGCTGAAAGGAGATAACAGCATGGTAAAGGCACTGAGAAACAAGCATTGTCTTCGTTTATCGAATCTTTCTTGATGATAGTAAAAGTAAAATTGATTGATTTCTACATGAAATGCACTGTTAAATAATAAAATTCATTCATTATTTAATGCGTTAACTGTATATAATAGATGTATTTATTATCTCATTTCTATGTAGAAGTACGTGAGCTACTACCTACTTTGGATGATTTAAAAATTGCCCGCCAGATGGCAGATCAAGTCGCGGCGTTAGCGAATAGATCTCATTAGGTGTTCATGGTCTCGTCAACCACAACCGGTTGACTACAACCAACCGTGTGAAACAAGACAAGATTCTCGCACTACTAACCGCTGCGACATTGTGTTCCTATTGATGTCGTTTTCCCGCTCTACGCCACAACGTTCAGGAAAAGAGTGTAGCGTGACTGGTCTGCACATAACTTCATTCCTTGCACTGGACACCAGGGAGAACAAAGTTTTGCCTCGACAGTAGTGATTTTGGCTTACGGACAGCAGCCCAACCTTTCTGGTGTTGACAGTGGATTCCGCTGCTTGCTGTAGATACTCCCGTAGTTGCGCTGCTTTTTGACGACCAATCTGCTTTAGACACGTCGGCCTTTGTCAGTTAGATATGTCTTCCATCGAATTATATAGAACTCGCTGGCTTTCAACTTATAACCTAGGGTACATTTCTTTGAAGTCCTTAAGCTACTTGGACGGCGACATGTCCGGTTGTTATGAAAAGTTACAGCTTATATTATCTGTGTGTATTATAAGTGCTCACAACATAGGATTTTTGTGTAACCATAGAGAAATACACTTTCAGGGGTGTACGGGTTCAAATAACCAGAAATTAACAAACTCACTAATTCCACAAACATGTATCAACGAAATACAGCAAGTGGAAAACACAGTAAGGCCCGTCGAAAAGTAAAATAAGAACACGGGTTAACGAACATATTGTCTGCATCAAGGCTAATAATCTTGAAATCTCTGGTTTCGCTAAACATGTTTTTTACTGGAGTCATGATTACGACCGCAATTAAGAATGTCATTCAAAACTTGATTTTGGTAAATTTCCTTGAATCCATGGAGATCACCAGGGAAACGTCCAATGATCTTTCTTAATAGTGACATGGCTCCAAACAATAGGCAACCATGACGATCTTTGGTTTTTGTCCTATTTGGCTCGCTTGTTCCTTCTTCCTTGCCAATGATGTCGGCATATACGAAATGCTCGTTCGGTTATTCTTAAATCTTTAATATTATTGAATTAGCGGTTTTCTATTTTCTCATTACAGCACACAGGGTGTCCACAGTTTATGGTTCCTCTTTTTTTAATCAAAGTGTGGAAGGTGGGGAAGATATCCGAGAATGCCCCATGCATATTCCAGAAGCATATAAAAATATTGAATTACATGTTGTCATTACATAACCTACAGCATTAAGCAAACTTATCGAATGATCCTATGACAGTCGTGCATAACTCGCGGCCCGTTTTCAAATTCTTGCGGCCGCGACAACTTTACAACTATGCCATTTTTAGATTAAATTTAACAAAAATTAAACCATATACAGACAAGTTTGTATTTAAAAGTCGAACAATTTGTAAATGCGGGCCCGCAGCAAGAATATCAGATTTGTCTATGGCCTATGCGGCCCTTTAGACTTACAAGATTGTGGAACACTTCTCTAGGATTTTTCTATGCAGATACCAACTGCCCGGGCACACTGAGTCTTTGGCGGAGTTTTTGCCGACTCATTAGACCAGTGTTTCTACTGTGATATCCTTACATCCAAGCTAGTACATGGTTCCCTCAAATAATCACCAGAAGACGGACGAAAGGAGAGTTTGGAGTCACTTATGTTTAATCCTTTCAGCTATCTGTCATTATGTCTGTGTGTTCGTCACCTTGTCATTGATAAAATTATCTGCATGCCTTAACGTTTCTCATTAAAAAAAAACTTCCAGGTTCAAAAGGCTTTAAGTTCATGCTTCCAACAGAATGCATCAAAATACAAATTCTTAAGTGAATCTTTCTGACCCGCCTTGGACGAAATATAACGCATACGGCGTTCATTAATGTCCTATATTCGACTGTTATTTTTTCAGAGGTTGTACAATAAATTTTAAGACACCTGACGCAAATTAAGTCGATAGAGGACGTAAACTGTATGTGGTCTAGATAAGCAATCGAAACTGAACAATTTTTCCGATGTCAGTCTAATGAAATTTTCGTTCAAAATAATTTGATTTATAATATTTAAATCTACACAGATGATTTATCAATTGCATAAAATGCGCACTTCAAACTAAAAGCTTTTCTAGTTTTGTTATGTTAAATCGAACTGATTTATTTATTAGATTGCGATTTATGCGCACGCAAGGGATAAAGCAAGCGTTCACTAAAACCAATTCGGAATCCCGTTGGGTTTGAATACATTCAGACTTAATTTGTCGTTAAAAATGCTAATTGTAAGAAAAAAAAGAAGAAAACAACGGCATGAAACGTTATATGTTCTTGTTAAAGGCCATCATATTGGCATGATCGCTAGTTTGTAGCCGTATTCGTTACGATTTAGCTTTAATGCTCGAATACAAGAAGACAGGTTTAAAAGAGAGTGGAACGGGGAAAATCAAAACCGTTGTCAAGCGGCGAAATTTAGAGCACGAGGCTGGTGTCGTCCGGGCGCAGCCAAATCCTAACCAATTGCGAAGTCTTGTTAATTAGAGAAATGTATCAAGTGAACAACTGGCCCTTCGCTGCACCGACCGTTGAGAATGATTAGTTGGTTTGTGTTTTGGATCGTGTCGCCTATTGATCCTTCCGGATGATGACGTTGATTGCGATGGATTGGTTCTGTAGGATTCGCTCGTCAATCATCGGAGAAACCGTGCGCACCCCACGCAATGGTTGTTCCATCGCGTTCCGTGGGACTTGTTCCACCGCAGAGGGCGTCGAAGGACATCCCGTTCACCTGTGCCACCGACGATCAGGTCTCTGAAGAGTTTCCGATAGATGTTGTCAAATGCAGACGCCTTCGTAAAGGACATTAATTATTTACGATGATGAAGAGAGAGTGAATGCTTAGCGTGTTCGGGGGACGTGTTTATTAATTATCGCAAATCAACTTGAGGTAAAAGACGAGTAACAATTTTAAATGTCAAAGTATTCATAGGACATTGAATGATACAATGGCATTTTCGTCGCATTCCCAGGTGCAAATTTATAAATGCGAATATCATGCA
The DNA here is from genome assembly GCA_023313115.1 of Rhysida immarginata. NCBI lineage: Eukaryota > Metazoa > Arthropoda > Chilopoda > Scolopendromorpha > Scolopendridae > Rhysida > Rhysida immarginata. The sequence continues at coordinate 740,288 of JAHWFO010013268.1, read as the reverse complement.
TTACTTTCAGTCTATTTTTGTTATCGCGCTTAGAACGCGAAAATTATTTTGCAGTAACAACTAAAATGATAAAGTTGTATAGTTCAGTCAGAATTTTATCAAATTTTCTACCTTTGAACCTGAAATTAGTTCAGGGTCAAATAATATTTTCTTAAATTATTTATTAAATTGCACAAGGAGTAAAGTGAATTCTTCAATATCCTAACACTGCAGTCTGTTTTCTATTTCAGTGGACAGGTGAACACTCACACTTAGAAGTCTACAAAAAAATTCACACATATGTTTACTATTATGTTACATCATGTTCACTTAGTATTTGAAGCAAATTACGTATAATTTCAGATATTAATGAAAAAAGGAGTTTTTTTTAGGGGGGGGGGCATTCTTTTCCTATTTAGCGGACAGGTACTTCAACGTGAAAAAAACTCAAATTGCAAATAAAGTGAAAGAGTGGTTCCATTATGCTGTGAGGATGAATGTACATGGGCTGCTTGATACAAAATGGCAACAACATATAAGTTGGTTGGTTGGTTTCTTAGAATTTTTGGCGTCGACTACTAAGGTCAGTTTGCACCCTTTACACAAGTTATATCCGTACGCAGCCCGGGACAAATACAAACATCCATGCCCACGGCGGGATTCGAACCCACGACCAAGTGGACTCGAGAACTAGAAAGCCTACGCCCTAGCCGGCCAACAAAATATAAGCTGCCTGATGAAGAAAAGGGCAAAAATTCTGGATTAAGAGAATATAGCAAGTCAATTCGTTAAATTGCTGCCTTTTTCAACAGACCTAAAAACGCCATTGGTCTGTTTTTGAAATCTACATCAAAGAAGCGTGGACTTAAACCTAAGTTGGAATTCCGTGATAAAAGAAGGCTGATCATCCGGAAGGTAAGTCGAACAGGACACACTGCATCCAAAATTGCCACGATCTGGCTCTTCCGGTGAAACGCAAAACTGTTTGGAAACGTATATCAAAAATTTCTAAACCATCTTTATAGAGAGAAACGTCTACAGTGGACCATGACGTGGGATGATGAATGGATGGAGGTGCTGCTTACGGACCAAGGAAAAAAAGGTTCAATCTGCATGGACCGACGGGTTATAATGTTACTGACATGATCTTCGTAAAGACAAAAAGTGTTATTATCTTCGCGCTGGTGCCTCTGTTATGATATGAGAAGGCTTTGGGTTTTATGTAATAACTCCTCTTTCATCACGTACAAAATGAACTCGAAAATACACTACCTTGCCAAAAGTCATGGGACACCACCAATTTAATGGAAACACTTACTGTAGAAAAATGCATGTGTTAGTATCTAGTTGGTCCACCTTTTGCTGCTATCACAGCCTCTATTCTGTCAGTCATACTTTTCGCAAGTTTTTGATGTTTCCGCAGGAATGTTTCGTTATGCCGTCAAAAGTGCCTTCGACAGTTCAGTCACAGATTTCGGGCACTCCGCTCCTGCACGCAATCGAGGCTCCAACACATCCCGCCGGCCAGGTGGCCGAGAGAGCTAGGGCGCAGGCTTTCTAGTTCTCGAGTCCGCCTGGTCGTGGGTTCGAATCCCGCCGTGGGCATGGATGTCTGTGTTTGTCCCGGGCTGCGTGCAGATATAACTTGAGTAAAAGGCGCAAAATGATCTTAGTAGTCGACGTCAAAATTTCTAATAAACCAACCAAACCAAACCAACCAACCAACACATCCCAAAGATGTTCGATGGGGTTGAGGTCGGGGCTGTGTGCAGACCAATCAAATTCTTGCACCCCCATTTCATCAAGCCATATGCCTACAACAAGATGGAAAGAGTAAAGGGCCATTTCAAAGTGTTGCTAGAGAGCAGGGAGTGTGGCGTTGTCCAGGATGTCTTGGTAACACTCCGCGTTCAGATGACTAGCTACAGAAACGACTGGACCTGACCAAACTACGAAAACCATCCCCACAGCATCACTGATCCTCCGCAAATCTTCACTGTGAGTACTACACAGCTTGCCATATGTTCTCCGGGCATTCGCCATATCCAAATCCTTCCGTCCGATTGCCAGATATCGTGGCTCGTCACTCCACTCAACCATCCGCCATTTCTCCAGAGTCTAGTGACGTGTATCCTTGCACAACTGCAATCTCCTCGCTGCGTTGCAGGTGCTGACATGAGATGTGTGGGCCGCAGCTATACCATGAAAACCCAGTCAATGCAGTACCCTGTGAACAGTCTTAGTGCTTACAGTTGTCCCAGTGGACTCTGTGAAGGATGTTGTCAGTCCATCAACCAATGTTTTACGGTTTGCAGTGACCACCCTGCGAAGCGCCCTTCGATCTCTGGCCGACATAATCTTGGGTCTTGCGGTCCTGGGCTACACACTTGTCGTATCTTTATCTTTTCACGCCCGAATGACGTTTTGAACGGGTGATTTGGAGATGTTTAGCAGGGTTGACGTCTATCACTTTTTGTCTGTAAAGTAGCACCCAACAATTGTACCCCTCTCGAAGTCCGAAAGCTGCTTTCTTTGAACCATTCCTATAGCATGCAAACGAACTCTGTTTTGTAGTATTGGGATGAACGACAACAATTAAATTGCATGAGAATGCCTCAATATTATGTGGGGTGTTCCATGACTTTTGGCAAAGTAGTGTATATGACTATCTGAAGGTTTTAGAAGACTCTACCTTGCTTTATGCACCTGAAATCTGCGGTGATATTGGGATTCTACATCAAGATAATGCATCCTGTTATTGTTCTACTGCCACAAAACAGACACCGTAAACTCCCTGAAAACAGTAATCATTGAAACTTGTATGACTTGAATCCAGAGGTGATCCAAAATCATGTATATACTATGAAGGATCGACTGATTATTAGTTTGTTATTTTAGTTAAACTATCAACCTGTCCACTAAATAGGAAACAAGTGTTTTCCCTAAAAAGCTCATTTCCCCGTTTTAAATCTGAAATTATACATTCATTTGTTTCAAAATACAATGTGAATATGATGTAACACGATAATAAACATGTGTGTGAAATTTTTTGTAAAATTCTAAGTGTAAATTTGAATGTTCATTTGGTCACTAAAATAGAAAACAGACCGTATTCTTTAATGATCACGCGCTCATAATATTTCTAAATAAAAATTGCGGTTAACTTAATTTTATAAAGTTTTTAATTTGCATTTTCAAAATCACAATAAACTTGGCCGACTTTTAACGTTATTTGAAACCAGAAAAAAAATCCAAATGCACCGCACATTGACAATCCTAAACCAGATATTATAAGATATCCAGTTTCATTGACCTGGAATACGTTCTAGAAAGAGAAAGGATTAATTACATGTTATTCCGGGGGGGTGGGGGTGGATCATTCCACCGTTTCTCATATAGGACAGCGTACCAGGAAATGCAAGGGAAAAAATCATTCAGCGAGTACTCATTTTAGCTTAGTCAAAGGAGCATTAATTTAATAATAACTTGTCTCAATGAAGGAATTGACAATAATAATTAAGTATCCTATTACTGCCTGAAGCTCCAGAATTCGCAGGTTCCTCCCGATTCAAGGGTATTTTCAGAGGGAAATTCGGAAATGGGGTAAATTACTAGGTTTTGAAGTAGCTTTGCCCATTGGAACTTAAAAAAAAAGAACTGAACAACACATTGGATAAGAACGAACTCCATCCGGTCACGAGAACCATGGCGCTAAAAAGTACTCTAAGGGGGGAAAATTTTTCCTGTTCCTACTCGAAGACTTCCTAACTCAAAGCAGTTACGAGGTCATTAACCTGGCTGGAGAAAACATTCTAAATTAACTTCATAAAAAAAGAAGAAATTAGAAGTATAGAGTTTGGGTTATGTGTAAATTAGATTGATATAAATACAGTCTATCAAAGCCCTCATCCGATTTCAAAATTCTATATACAGGGTGGATACAAAAAAAGAGCCCCTCCCCTTTATTTTCGTAACCGAAGCAGACACGTCCATTTTGATGAATCCAATGAATAGGAAGTTGTGGGTGACCTATCCCACAGTGCACTTTTCATCATCCCAAATACGCAAATTAAGACACTTTCAAATCCTATCTTAAAAACCGTAACAGATACACGAAAAATTCCAATTGAAGACTTGTTCAGCATGGAATTCCAAACAAAACAAAAAAAATATTTCCAAAATCAGATGAACGGATCACCAACAATCACAATTAGCCTATTTGTAATTTAAAAACAGCCACAGTGCATAAATAAGTTTACTCCAAAGTGTGCTCTATGTGACGACCATTGACACCCTAACACAACAGGGCAAAGAACAAAACTGATGCCATTACATTGGCGAGCATGCTTCTTCAATATGTTGTACCAAATCTTGCAGAGTTGCATAAACTTTTTCCTTCACGAAGACCCACAAGAAAAAGTCAAATGGTGTTAGATCAGGTGAGTGGGGTGGCCAATGAACTGGTAATTTCTTGATTTACATGTTGGACATTCAAATGTATTTGTGAAGTGCATAGGGAGGTAACTAATTTACCAAGTTGTAAAATGCTCAGAATATACTCCTGTTTTGATATAGTAGCTTATAAGTGCTCAATGTAAGTGACCCACACGTTTACTCGATATTCGAATTCCTCATATATTGACATCAGTGAACTGAAGCATATCTGGTGTCCGTTCATTGATGTCAATTTGAAGCCAATGTCTAATGACTTGAGCTGTTGAGGCTTCATTTCCGAAATTTCGGCAAAAGTCTTGCCGTATGGTCGTTACGGACTCACTATGCCTTTCAGACGCGGACGGAAGACCTCTAGCGGCAGTGAAACAAAACTTGACGATCCTCTCTTTCCCAAGGAGAGCAGATCGCTTACCTGCAGATATTGGATTCTTAGCTTTTTGAAATTGGATGAAGATTTTTGATACACCTTATATTATACCTCAATTAAGGAAGAGCAATAATAAAAAGCAAGACAAATTTAAGAAAGTAAGTATTATGAAAATTTCTTATCCTTATTTTTATATATAAAAATGAATGTTTTTTTGCTTGTTTGTTCCGCATGCGCTCCTATACCATTCATCCGATTGCGTTGAAACTTTGCACACTAGATCTTCAAAGCAAAAGGAAGGTTGCTGTCTACCTGAAATTTCTCAAAAAAGAAATTTACGCTTTTTTTTCCGACAAAATTCGAATTTCTGGTGGCAGCGCTCATGATAGTCCCTGACTCCTGCCGCCATCCATGAAGCATATTGGAAAGCCTCTGCCTTCAAGTGCCGTCATGGCCGGAAGTGAATGTTGGAGATGCAAAACACATGTCTAAACATGCGGAAAACTGTTTTTTAGTTCTTTCACGCCGTCCATGGGGTGATAGGTTTTTTTTATTCGTGAGCTTTGCTTTTTCTTTTTTTTTCTTATTCGCAAATCTTCGAAACTGGTTTCACTTTCAATTTCGTGGCGAATATCTTTCAGATACGTTTTTCCATTTCAGTTACGTCTTTTTGATTTATGCTTGCTTTTCAAGTCTACACAAGAGGACGGTCATTCAGGGTAATGGCAACTTCCGTTTTCGGAATTCTGGAAACTGTCTGCAATGTAATTGCACAATACGTAACGGAAACGAAAAATTCGCCCATTGCCTTTAAAACTCATCTTAAAAAGTTGGAATTTTTTTTCGCAAACAGATGGCCACAGCCAGGGATGAAGAAACGTCAGATCTGTCTATGGTTTCATTTTCTTTCTATTTCCTTCTTTTGAAACTACATACATTATACAAGGCTGTTTAACTCCGGCACTGCGTCAAACTCACTCAGCTATACACAACATTCCAACATGAGCGAAGTCGAGTAGAACTGCTGAAGGCCGTAGTTGGAGATGTCAACCATTGGGAGCATTTTAAAAGAAGTCTTTTCATTTCTTGAAAAAGATTTTTTAAAGTGTATTAATTCTAAGATTTTTTCATGTATCTATTTTTCTGAATATTCACATGCAGAAATTGCAAAATTTCATCAAAAAAACAGCCCGAGTAACGCCGGGTATATCAGCTAGTTTTAAATAAATAGTCAATCTATGGTTCGCGAGCCGCGCATTCGGGCAATATCTTCTCAGAATTGTTAGTCTTTGACTTCAATTAAAAGATCATGTAATTAAACAATTTGGATAGGAAATAAGCAAGTTTTTTTAAAATAATAATAATAATAATAATAATAATAATAATAATAATAATAATAATAATAATAATAA
>JAHWFO010013268.1:618245-734065 GCA_023313115.1 Rhysida immarginata | reverse complement strand
AATAATAATAATAATAATAATAATAATAATAATAATAATAATAATAAATTGCAGTTTTTTAAGCGCATTGTCTGTTTCTATTTCTGTTTGATTGCATAAATTGTCTAAAATTTGCAAGAAATAAATTTTTCATTCATTTGCTAATCAATCTCATCATCATTCTTAAAGAATTTGCATTCTCCAGTAGTGCAAAAAAGCAAGGTTCTTCTAATTAAACTGACAGTAATTTGGGTCGACGGGTCCCTACGAAAATTAAACGAAACTTACTGTTAGTGAGAACGAGGAAGAAAATTGGAGAACGCTGGTGCGCTAAAACAGACAAAATACCAAAACGAACAAACAAGAATGAAGATTCTAAATATGTGAGCCATTATAAAATATGCTGGAATCGTATTGCATCATGGTTAACAATTGTTTTACGTATGTCTCGGGAAATGCAGTTGCTGCATAAAATTCTGTAAATCTAGCCTTCAAATCAGCAAGCGATTAAATATTGGCTGGGTAAGCTGGGCTTTTCTTAACGAAAACTCGGAGAGGTTTAGTCCGGAGAAAATTACTTTCTCCTCACCAAGTGTGGTAAATAACAAATGCGTTGCCAAACGTGCAATGAGAGATTATGGAATCTAAGCAATCTTCTTTCTTGCAAAGCTAGAATAAATGTGCTAATTCAGTAGACATTAGCATGTTTTATCACGTTTTTAGGGCAACACTGCCACCTGGCGACACTATACTGAATATTTTTTTTTAATTCACAAATTCTCTTTCTGGTATCCTAATTAAGGTATTCAGAAATTTTCTCTGTAATTTCATCGAGGTTCTTCTCTGTTTCGCTCTGAGTACTGTCAATTTAATTATAATCTTGCTGTAGGTCTATATACACTACCCTATCAAAAGTCATGGGACAACCCTGATTTGCATGAAAATGAGAGATTCCTTTGCAATTTCACTGTTGGCATTCTTCCCAGCACTAACATTCTTCCCAGCACTAGCATTCTTCACATAACAGAGAGTATGCTATTATGAGATGATGCGTGCGTGAATGCTGTAAGAATGTCTCAAAGAAAAGAGCTTTCAGACTTCCAAAGAGATACAATTGTTGGGTGCCATCTCGCAGGCAAAACTGTTAGAGCGACGACATTGGACTCTGGTTCAATGGCGAATGGTTGAATGGAGTGATGAGTTCCGCTACACCATCTGGCAATCGGGTGGACAGGTTTGGGTATGGCGAACATTATCTGCCAAGCTGTGTTGTGCCCACGGTTAAGTCGGCGGAGGATCAGTGATGGTGTGGGGGTGCTTTTCATGGTATGGGTAGGGTGCAATCGTTTCTGTGGACGGACATCTAAACGCAGAGCGTTACCAAGACATTCTGGACAAATCAGCACTCTCATCTCTCTGGCAGCACTTTGGCAATGGCCCTTTTCTGTTTCAGCACGATAACGCACCTTGCCATAAAGCTGTAGGCACATGGTTTGATGAAAAGGGGGTTCGAGAACTTGAGTGGCTTGCCCAGAGCCCCGATCGAACATCTGTGGGACATGTTGGAACGTCAATTGCGCGCTTGCGCGGAACGCCCGAAATCCGTGACCGAATTGTCCAAGACACTTATGGCAGAATGGCGAAAATTACCTGTCGAAACGTATCAAAGACTTGTGGACAGTATGCCCCAGAGAGTAGAAGCTGTGATACCAGCAAAAGGTGGATCAACAAGATAATAAAATATGTATATTTTTGAGTGTTTCTATTAAAGTGATGGTGTTTGATAGGGTAATGTATATATTTGGCTTAAGATGACAAAGCATCATATTCAGGTCCGATATAGTCACTTCTTTTCCTTTTTATTTAATATGATGTACTGAATTCCGTTGTTTTACAGGAAAGATATAAACATGTCAAACAGCTATAATCTTATCTTTTTAGAATGTAGCGAAATTAACGATGAGGCTACCACAGGTTTTTGATAAACACACTGACTTTTTTTTAAGCAGAAAACTTATAAGAGCGACTTTATAGTGAAGTACTTTATAAACAATTTTTTTTTAATCAAAGAAAGTTATATGGATGAACGACCCTGATATATAGTTGAGTTATAACGTTTAGGTCAAAGTTTTGTTTCTTCCAAGAGAATACATTCCATTTAGAGAATACATAGATATACCACAGATTACCGAGTAGACAGATGCGACATAAGCCCTTTTTAACAATGGATAATTGGGTGCGCTTTTTAACAATGGATGAACGGTCGCGCCCTCAAGTGAAAAAGAGGGGAATTACTTGACAATGTGTACTCTGCAATGGAAAAATAGTGTATTTGAGTTTCAAAATTAATCGGAAAAAACGAAATGATAGTAAAAAAAATGTAGAATGTATTTTAAACCTTTTGCCATGTATTTTAATCAATCTTGACTTAATATTTCATTCATATTTCATTGATAAAATACAGAGGGAAAAAAAACAAAAATACAGAGAAAATATGTTATATTTAAAAAAAACAAAAAAAAACCATTTTATTTAAAACTATTGAGAGATGTGCAAGTGAAAAATGCAAAAATTTTCACAAAAAAACAAACAAAAACAAAACGGGAAAGCAGACGAAACGTAGTTTCCATGGCATTTCCATTACAACGAAACATAGTTTCCCTCTTTTTCACCAGGATCGCTGGCATACCAGGCGCAACCGCTCACATCCTCTAATGTCGTATCTGTCTACTCGGTAATCTGTGGATATACCCTTTTCGACATCGTAAATACCAAAATGAAATCTTATCGATTTGATATATCTTATCGAGCCAAATGAAATATATATACATTTCAATGGGATAAAGAAATAAATTCATTTCCTTTATATCTATACAAAGAATGCTCATGCTTACAGTCGAAATTAGCTTATTCTATCCTTTCTATCAGTAAAATTCTTTTTACGCAACGTAGAATAGATTCTTTAAAGTGAAGTGCATCATACCAAAACGACCAAGTGTATTTTTTAAATTAAATCTTTGCTATTCTTGACGTTCTCGTTACGTTTTTTTTTTTCACTACGGAGGGAAAAAAAACGATTGATGTCCGAATGGGTTTCTTTTTTCCCCTCCTTTTGAGAGGGCCGATGATAAATTAGGCCGAGGGCCTTATGCAGTGGCACGGGGGGTGTCAGCTATTGTTCGGCCGTGACACTATCGGCCTTCGGGAACCGAGCTCTGTTTTACAAAACTTCTCTTCCATCGGTGCCAAGCCTTTGAGAAGGAGACACCGGTGACGAGGCGACCCAACTGTTTTCAATTTAAATGGAAACTGAACTCTGAATAGAGATGAGTGACGTAGTGCTTCCTACCAAATGCCACCGAGAGCAGCAACCGATTCATCGGTGAAAACCAATGATATACGATGCGTCTTTGGAGACAAAAACTAATTTTCTTGAGCAAGAGTCTTCCTCGTATTTTTTTAAATGCAATATCCATAACAAACTAGGTTAAAGATTGGTTTTTCGGAAGTTGTTTTTTTTTTTTTTTTTTTAATAAATTGGTTTAGTCGTGAACGCAAACAAACAAATATATATTATATAACATACAACATATTATATGTCATTTTGAATGGTTATATAAAAATAAATATTTAATGATGATTATATTTAATTAAATTTTCATAGACTTGGATGGTCACGCGTATGAAGTCGTATGTGAATGATCGATATAATTGGAAAATAAGGTTGACCTTACATTTCAAAATAATTCTGAATTGGGTTAGAGTTTCTATGAAAAATTGCCAACGTTAAGATGTAGAAGATAAACTGTTTTCTGTAGAATAATTTACTTTTTTCTCCTTGTTACCTAGATGTTAATTGTGACATTATTAAATATTGTGCATTTTTTTTCATTTAATATATATTAAAATATCAAAATTAACGAATGTTCCTCTTTTAATATTTTAAACGTAAACATTAAACATTCTTATCCTGATTTGGTTTGGGTTGTATCTTTTCTCTCTATCTGTCCCAGAACTTATCTCGCAACCGCCAGCAGATTCAGCAATTATCTGAAGAATGCGCAATAGGGTCAGTGCATGCAAGAGACTTATATAAATGAAAATCAGCAAAATTGGCTGGTTTAAAATCAAACTTAAAACGCATTTGATCAGACATTTTAGAAGAATAAAGTAGGACTACTCTTGACCCTTTGCCAACATCAATCTTGGGCCGTGGGAGTGCTTCCAAAAAGTTCCCTACCTTCATCTGATTAAGTAATTTTTAAAATAAACTTGAGTATGAAATATTCTAAATTCTGTTATTCTAATGATTGTATAATTACATATATTGATATCTTAAAAATGTCACTATTTAAGTTTTAATAAATGTTCATTTTATAAAATTAACATATTTATTAATAATTTCGCCAGATCATTTTATGCAAAATAGCTATGACATTACGGCGTTGCCGCTAGATGGCAACATTGGTTTACAAAAAAGAGATTGCTGGATGCCTGCTTGCAAAGGCTAATGAAATGCATTGCCTGCGAAGAAATGAGTAAAAAAAACGGGACTTGACAGACTTTGAATGTAGAATGATTGATCGTGAGTGATCGAAGAAGTGGCATTAAGAAAATGGCTGCGACTGTTAAGTATTCGAGAGGAGTTCTTGCTGACATTTACATAAGAGAAAAGCCGGGTCTTCGCGAAAGGCCTGTAGTCGTCTATAGCAGCGGTCGGCAACCTTTCGGACCTCACGGACCACTAAATTCAGAATTTTGAAACCCGTGGACCACTAACCAATTATCAGAGATTATCTGTCAGTGACACGAAGACGAATCAGAATATAATGAAAGAGTTTAATAAACATAAAATGCAAATAATATCCAAATTTCTCGCGGACCATCAGTGGTCCACGGACCACCGGTTGCCGACCGCTGGTCTATAGCTAGTCTGTCGGATGCTCGAGAGGAGAATTGCAAGACTGATTCAATCCAACAGAAGGGCAAAGACAGAACCAATTCCGATGGATTCTCAAAGTAGAGTCCGCCACACACTTTCCATTGTATTTGTTACGAAAGCAGGAGGCCTGTTCGTTAGTTTCCACTGAGCACAGAAGCACTAAACCTTGGGCAGCGAACGAGTGCAAAAGGTAATGTACACGATAAATCAAGTTTGTAACAAGAAGTTAATCCTCCCCAGGAAGGTATAGGAAAGTAGCGGAAGCCCTGAGATCATCTATTTTTATAAGCTTTTATTAACTTTGCTGTGTTAGTTCTTTAGGTCAAATCTTGTAATCAATATTAAACCAACTTTCCGACAAGCTAGGGAGCTGCAATTTGACACACTTATGCAGAATCGATGACAATTTATGATAAAGAAAAAAATTTTCAAATCGGTTCATTGGTTCGTGTTCTAATGGTACTAACTCATTACTACGAATTGATTGTTGTAACAATTGGACATTTCGTTATGGCGAGAGTAAATTTGTCTATTGTTTATTGTTGCAAAATTAAGCTGTATTGTTGCCACTAAATAAAACATTATAAAAGCTTGGTTTGATAAAACCTTTTTCCTCTTAACTTGTTCCCTTTTATCTCACTTTTTAACCTGGGCGCCCCCCCCCCCCCCCCCCAATTTTTTAAATCGAAAAATTGATTTTCTCGAACGTAGTATTTAGAAAGTGTAAAAGAGCTCTATCTTCTTTCGTTTCTCATCATTTCCGATCTAATGACATAAGACATGCCATATGTTGCCATAGTTCTAAAGACCAAGTAAGTGTCACCCCCACAATTCCGACCCCATTGGGACAATTTGGCCCAAACTTCAGAGTAATGTTGATCTTGCTTAAAGGAATCTGCATACCGAATTTATATGCATAAATACGCGTAGACCTTTTGTTCTCCTTTAATTTCCGCCCCCGAAATTCCGACCCTAGTGGGTCAATCCAAACCAAAACAAATAGTGAAGGTGCACATGCCCAGAATAAGCTACATTCCGAATTTAACCTTTTCTACCTCAAAAAATGCGTAAATTATAAAGGGGACGGACGGAGAGACAGACGGATATTGTGAAAACAATAAGTAGCTCCATTCTTCCGCTACTTAATAATTATACAACGCTGATGGCGGAATGGGAATATGGAAACATTAGCGCAAATGAATAGACCCAGATAATTCCAGCAAGATCATGCCAATGGTTTCCACAATCACCGGATCTCGATCCCATTGACCATTTTTGGGATGACTAGATAATAAGCTGAGGCCACAACAGTCAAATCTTATATTATAGAGTGCAATTCATCAGATCTGGTATGATATTCCCCAAGCATTCTAACAATATATATAACAGAGTCTATGCCGAACGAATTGAAAGCCACTGATAATCACTGAAAATCAACATTAAGTATCAAGTTAACCGCCCTTGATGTTCGATTGAAATAATGTTTCTTTGCTTGTTTGTAAAGCAAGGAAACTACTCATAACATTATTCAAACAGTGACTTCACATTTTGTCTAGACGAATGACATCTCATCTTATTCTAAGCGGATTAATGAGGTTCAACATCCTGATTATATCATCTGACAATTCGTATAGAAAGCAGTCTCATTAAATATATTCCTTACAAATATCATTAAACTTTATAATGAGAATAGTCATCAGTTTTTAATTTCTAATATAAATATTCATTTCTATTTATAATAGAGGAAAATAAATATAAAAACGTAAGCAAATACAATGCTGCAAAATTTAGAAAGCTTAGAAATTTCAGCTAAATTTTTTCAAACTTAAACATATTTAACGAGATCCTTAAACAAATCTAATGTTGACGCTTAAAGCCTTAAAGCAAGCTTTTTAAAGTGATAAATTCTCGCACAGCTACTTTCTTTTCCCTCGACGTTTCAAAAATGAAATGTTATTGTCAAATAAAGCCTATCTGCGTAGTTTATCTAAATAAGAAATACCATTTGATTAATTTCTTCTAGAGCTGAGCTTACTTTTAAGTCAACATACTATTTGGAGCCATGATGAAGTAATGAAATGGGCCATTTGTAAAGCCAAGTTAAAAATTGATTTGTATAATATTGATTCCTGGAAAGGTTAAACCCAGTGGAGAAACAACATTAAACAAAGTCCTTTAATGCATTTCATCCCATGGCAAAACAATCAAGCCACAATTTCCCCGGTTTTGTAAATCAGAGCAGCGAAACCATTCAGTTTGAGTTCTGCCTCGGGAGAAAGTGATAGTTCTCAGGTCAAACTATCAAAGGCAACGTTTCCCTTTCATGGGGACGATGAAAAGGTTAGAATTTTTGTTATTGTAAAAGGGGAGGGGGAAGGAGTGTGTCGCAGGCAATCAGCAGAAAACAGAAAACGACAAACTTTGCCAAATAAAAGGAAGACAATGGCGCCCTTCAATGGGACAACGGTTCCAATAACAATTGCTTTGAAAGGGAATTTTTGAAGGAAGGACCAGAGAGGTGGGTGGAAGAGTGGGTGGAAAGAAAAAAATTTTTTAACCCTCATGTCAATGGAAAAGGGGAAAATGGTCGGAGCAGAGTGGAGCGGAGTCTGTCTCCTCTTTTGAATTTGTAGTAAACGCGATAAATTAGAGGACAGTTTGAACGGAAATTAGTGACAAAGAGTGAATAGAGCGAGTGACGAACTCTTTTGGAAGAGAAAGGAATTGTTAAGAGAGCCACAGGAAATTGCTCAGTCGCAAAATAAGTGGATAGAAGAACGCACAGACGAAGAGAGGAGGGGGCGAAAAGAAGATTAAAAAGAAATCGCATGTTGCTCCCTTAAATCTTAATTATCGCCACTCACTTTCCAAATCAATAATGACGTAATATGTGCAGTCATTCTCCATTATTATATAAAGAAAATTAAAAATAAACTATAGTTTCCAAGGAAACAACAAATTTTAACTTAATCCAGTTTTGGCATTTTTCTATGCAATGACACGTTCCGCTGTAAATTAACCACGATGATTAATCATATTTGAAAATATCAATAGCTGTAATTATTAATTGCCATATGACAAATTAGGAAAGTTGGCTTATTAAAATAAAATCCAAAGTAGTTCATTAGTAATTTATGTTGAATGTATGTAGTATAATGATGTGTGGTTATTTATTAATGATGGTGTTTTCTTCAGGTTTTGGCAAAAAATCTTTTACTTAAGTATCATATGCAACTATATAAGGGGTAAATCCTGAGATCACGCACTTCCTTCGGAAGGGAAGTAAAGCCGTTGGTCCCGTGTAGTCGTTTGCCGGCTGCACGTTAAAGAACCCTTGCGAGGCAAAATTTGCGGCCCCTATAACGCCGTCCTGAAATGACCATAGCAGTTGAAAAGGACGTTAATACCAAACAAACCAAACCAAACCAACTATATAAACGTAGTTTGTACTCCTTTTAATTTTTTTAATATGCCTAATTTTGGCCAGGTAACATAAGAAATGGCATTAAAAGTAATCTTTATTTAAATATTCCTATATAAATTAAAATACAGCTTAACTATCGTTACTACTATAAATGATTTATTTGATTTCAGAATACTACATTTTCTGAAGTAGTACACATACAGATATAAACTGACAAAGCTTGCATCGTAATACACCAGTTGGCAGTACGAGTGCAATGCCTTTACAAAATGGCGACCAGCAGGAAACGAGTTATTGCAGTGCAGCGTGCATTCTGAAAAGAGTACCGAAAAGAACCACCATGTAAACAGAACATTTCGAGAGAGTATCAGCAGTTTATATACACTGCCTGCGTAAACGGAACAGCACCGGTCGACCAAGCTTCTCAGCTGAAACAGTGGAGAGAACAAAGGAGGGTTGGGCGTGTGTCGCGTGACCAGAGAGTCACATTTGTAGAGTGAGGATAACTTGGTGAGTTTACGGTTCTTTTCATGTATCAATTACATGTGTAATACTTTAGAAAATACAGAGGTTTGAATTCCAATGAATTTTTTATGGTTACCTTGTAAAACACCATTTGTCACAAATTTTAAAGTAACCGCAACAAATTTTTATAATTCAAAATAAAATTTTTTAAAACAAGGATTTTCTTATATAGAGGAGACCAGGGATAATAGTTGATACATTTTCAGTTTTAAATTTTTAAAAAATATTTTTTGTAAACTTTTAGAAATTTCAAAATAGTTTGAGATAACAGCTTATTGTTTTGGTCTTAAAATTGGCCAATAGTCATTTACTTACTTACTTACTTTTCAAACCCGCTTATCCGTTAGGGTCGCGGGGGCAGCAGCCCTATGGAGGATCTCCAGCGATCGCGATCTTCCGCCATCAGGCGCATGTCCTCCCTGGTAATATCCAAGCGACTCGAACCCAGATTCTCCATGTAGTCTAGCCACCTGGTTCTAGGCCGACCCCTTGGTCTCTTACCCACCGGCTTGGAAAATAACAACTGCCTAGGAAGACTAGTTTGCGGCATCCGTATCACGTGGCCATACCAGCGCAACTGAGATCTCTCAATGCGGAGAAGTAGCGGCTCAACACCTAAAGATTCCCTTATTGTGCTGCTGTACACTCTATCTAGTAGGGTAACACCTGCCACACCTCTCAGGAATCTCATTTCGGCCGCTTGTACCCGCGATCGCACTCTTTCGGTCATTACCCAAGCCTCATGACCATAGGTGAGAATGGGGACAAAGATAGATTTGAAGACGGAGAGCTTGGCTTTGTTACCCAGCTCTCGTTTCGTTACCACGGATCGCCACAGTTCACGTCTGACACAGCTTGCTGCACCGATCCGAGCATCCAATTCTTTCTCCTGCCGTCCATCACTCGTGAATGCAATCCCGAGATACTTGAACTTCTCCACCTGTCTCAATGAGGCTCCCCTAACATGGAGAGCGCACTGAGCCAATAGTCATTTCCGTAAAAAAATTTTATTCGACTATATGAAGATGTCTCCCTGTGCCCCCATCGGCCTCGGTGGCTCAGTGGTTGCGTGATCGCCTCTGATGCCCGAGGACGCGGGTTTGACCCCGGCCGAGGACGACGAGGATTTTTTTCAAGGGGAAAATCCTGAAATCACGCACTTCCTTCGGAAGGGAAGTAAAGCTGTTGGTCCCGTGTAGTCGTTTGCCGGCTGCAAGGTAAAATTTGCGGCCCCTATAACGCCGTCCTGAAATGACCATGACAGTTGAAAAGGACGGTAATACCAAACAAACCAAACCAAACCATGTGCCCTATGTTAAGTTGGTACTTTAACGTCTTATTAGAAAATAATATGCAATTCATTTTAACAAACAACTGTTAACTAAAAAAAAAATCAATAACGTTGTGAGATAATGAACGGATAAATATCAGGAGTGGAAAAAAATGACATTTTGATATTAAAGAAATCGAAACTTGAGCTCCATAAGGCTTCACTTGAACAAACTGGAATTAACGGTTTAGAACAATATTTCTGTTGCTAAATTGAATTGAAAAAATTGCGTAAATGTACCTTTCCTCAGCACAGCTAATCGCATTCACTGCCGCTTGTTGAATATGCATACAATCTATCAACCTACCCCATCAGAAATGTCTCAACTTGACCCGCTTGATGTCATTACAGCTTTCTTTTTCTGTATAAGAACACGCGGCCGGTACGACAAAAGTAACTAGCCAAATTTACTCAAGCTTTCACCCTGTGTCAGGCTATTGCTCTGAAGAAATTCTCCACGTTCACTTACACGGCGTATTGAGACCGGAACAGCTACATGGATATTTATTTCGCGCTGGTTAAACACAACAACAAACTCTCCCGTCTATTGTAATGTAATTTAAGAAAAAACGAGCACACACTGAGTTTTGAAAACGAAGAAAAGAACAGTTTCATTGCTGACGATTTAAAAATTTTACGCATGAGCACTGTTACATATACCCTATATCAACTTACCCCGGTCTCCCCTATAGCAATGTGTTTTATGGATCTGATATTAAACAAATACTGAATCGAAAAAACTTATAAATATTAAAAGAATGATGTGTGTATTTTACATTTTTCTATTATGTCTTTTTTTATCACCCGCTTAATGCAACACAGTACATTTTAGCGATATTGGGAATCTATATATTGAACGCGTTTATCGGCACTGTTTAACCTAAACTCTTTTAGCTTGAAAATTTCATATTTTATAAAGGAGAATTTCAAAAAGAATAAATAAAAAAAAATGGCGTCTTAAAAAAAGGAACGGAGGGAAAATGCCTGAGCAAATCGCGACTTAGGAAAAAAAATGGAAAAGAGGTGGTGGGGGTGGGGAGGAAGAGGTGGAGAAATAGTTTTTCCCTGCCCCCTCCCTCTTTTTTTCCTCCCCTACGAATGCAATAAGTCGTTTAAGGATGACGGTTTATTTTGCTGATTGTTGTTTAGGTTGGAGAAGGTCCGAAGGCAGTGAACCCGTTTTTCCTCGGTAGGTCTGAGAATCAGCATTGGCTCGACGCTCGGCGAAGGGAAAGGGGGAAAAGAGAAGGGAAAAAAAGTGGGAAGTGTGATCATAAAGATGATACGTATTCTCTCAAAGGAGACAGCAATAAAGACATTCCAAAATTCACGATGGAAAAATCCATTTACAACGCCATTGTCCGAAAGAGCCCGCAGGAAAAGGAGGCGAAGAGGGAGGGGAGGCCGGCAAAAGGCTTTTCAGGAGCTCCGTTGGAAAATTTCAGAATTGATTCACAAATTGGACTGCAGCGAGAGACGACCATTCGATCGCCAGTGATCATGCGCAGGTCAAAAGAGGGCTATGCCGAGAAGTTTTTACGAGAGCAGAGTGTCTCTAGTGCGCAGGTGCGATGAACAATCGTTCCCCGAGATGGTTGGCGGAGGGGATTCTCCAAGCAGGTGTCGGCGGGGAGACAATAAGGGAAAATGGCCCCTACCTGTCCCCTCCTCCCTCCCTCCCCCGAGTCCAAATAAATCGTCGTCAAAATTAAGAAAAAGTCAAAGGCTGCTTCGCTGAAGAAATTGAAAGAATACATAAGATCCCAATTGCATTCTCAACCATAACCCGATCAATAATTTTATATAAAATGACATCAGCTCCACGTAAAGGAATTTTTTTTATCCAGTTCCATATTATTTCATACTAGAAATTGGATTTTTGTTAGCTAGACATTTCCGCGTTTACACTTCAAATCCAATATAAAAAAAACTTATATTTTATTTTATTTATTATTTATGCTGCCAGTGGTGTGTTTCTTTGTTTTATTACTCAAGTAATAGCCGATTAATATATTATATAGTTATATTTTTTCAGCGTGTTGGATATACAGGATGGCCCGGGAGGAGAGATCAATATTTCGTGTGGGTATAGAATGAGTTATTAAGTCAAAAAAAATTTATCTAAACATGCAGTCTTTTATTAATGGTTTCTGAGATACAACTCTTTGAAATTAAAATTATGAATGTTCTAATATGGTTTCTATTTTACTGCATTAACATTCAAATAACTTTATCATAACAAATTTTTGAATATTCCACCACTACTTCGATGTATTTTTCAATTCTTGTGAGAGTGCGCGCATGAAGGCAACTTCACATTGTCTTACTTGGTTCACAGCATCTGTTATACGTGCAATAAGCTCGTCTCGTATATTGACTGTATTTTATAAACCTCATACATTAACCAAACCTACAAGCAGAAATCCAAGAGAGTTATATCGGGTGATCTTGGTGGCCAACTAATGTTCCTCCGCGGCCAATCCAGTAAAATTAAAAACTACCTTAGAAACTTCATAACTTTAATTTCAAAGAGCTGTATCTCAGAAATAATTAACAAAAGGCTACATGTTTATACAGCCTTATTCTATACCCACACGAAATATTAACTTTTACTCCCGCGAAACCCTGTAGAGTCCTGAGCGTAAAAATACCATAAGAAATTTTAATATAGTAGTTATATCCTTGATATTTAAGCGAAGAAAAACATCGAGCTAAAACTGTGGTTGCACGTGGATGCGGTTAAATTGTCAGAAAACCCACTATGCTTTCAAAAATTTTCCATTAAATAATAATTTTCAAGGCGAAACTAATTTTATATACGTAAATAAAAAAATTAATCTTTTAAATAAAATTTTAAACTTTTAAACACTTGGTTTTCCAAGAGATCAAATTTATAAATCTGTATTTATCCAGGTTCACATTTTTAATGATGTTACAAATTACGTATGCAGAGAACTTCGAAGCTTAACTTTTGTTCGTGTAACGCAATAAGCTAACTTATAATAATACACTCTAGACAAAAGTTAATATAAAAGGCCTGTCATCCACTGTCAGAAATTTTGCTAGAGGAAAGATTAATATTTTTAAAGAGCAAGATGGTAAAAATAGAGAGATATGAAAAAAAAATAACAACTATCTTAAAGCAGATCGGTGCGACGGCAGCATTGGTCCTAGTTATAGCGAAATTGCTCTTTGTTAACGTGCGTGGAGAGCGAAGGAAAATTGGAATTACATTAATTTTTTTTTGCCTTCACAAAATAAGGGGATATAATTTCCTTCAGAATCATTTTAATTAAGTTCAAAATTATAGCTGGCAAGAATTGAAATGGAAAAGCTTTAATAGAGTTAATTGAATAATTTAAGCTTTAAAAAAACATTTATCAAGAACTCTGAGGCCTGCAAATTGACAGCTATGTAAAGAAAGTTTTATTTTAGTAAACACTGCATTGATATTTGTAAAAATTAACAAATAATAATAACAATAGACCCCTTCTACGTTTTCCATCAAGTAGTGATATTAGGAAAAAATAAAGTTAATGCTTTATAATTATTTAAAATCACTTTTTATAGAAGAAATTCTTAGCTCTTTTCATTAACACGACCCATAAAATTGACTTTATTGATTTTCTAGTGAAATTTACGAAATGTTATGAACATTTTGTATTTAAGTACTACAAGAGAAATAAAATCTTGCTCTTTTCCTCTTTAGAAAATGTGGCTGTTCAAATCTGACCTATTTCAGCAGGGTCTTAACGTAATTTACAATGCACAGGGATATCTTAGAAACCAAAGCGCACATGCTGTTTGTTTAATCTTATAGTATGGAACTTTGTTTCCGTTGGGACACCGAATAACTACCGGTAATGGAATGGATTATAATGTTAATACGCACATCCAAAAAGTGTCATAACAAATCAGTTGACAAATGAACATTCGTTTTTAATAGAATTTTAAAAATATTAATATGTTTTTTAAAAAACCTTTTGACACAAGCCTTTCGCAATCAGCCGTGTGGACTTGACAACTATAAGTTTTACTTTGGATGAAAGAGTTTAAAATTCGGTTTGTTTAAATATTGAACATCAACATCTGACATTTTAATGGAAGGATAAATACGCTCGTACGATTTAATGGATAAGATCACGCAAGTGAAGTTTAGAGACTAAGATCCTAAACTTCTCCACCCAGATTAATAATCGTCAAAACTTGACCCCATGTAAATGATTTTGTGTTCTTTGAAACTGTGAAGAGGCCTGAATAAAGGGCCATTGAAAATACTTCTATAAAAAAAAACAATGTGAAAATCATTCTTGTATTTTTTTCTCTTTGATTTATCACAGCGAGATAGCATCTAAAAAAAAAAAGCAGGATAGCCTATAAAAAAAGCTATAGGAGCGAAGTAAAGTAAATTGCCTGGAATGAGAAATAAAAGTAGTCCATTTTGTATAACATGTGCAGTACGCAATGCTATATTTTCAATGTCTGACGCTAATTTACTCTCCAAGAATTATTATATATGCATTATGAACAACTTGAACCTCAGGAGTTACGATGCAGTGATTGATTACTACCAGATTCAGAAAAATTGAATGCCATGAGAGGAAAAGGCTTTATTTTTGTTTACAGAAGTTATTGAAAATGTCCACCGTTAACTAAAACGCACTAAAATCTGTCGAACACGCTGAAAGATTCCTTTTTAAGTGCAAATTATTCTTGTATTACCGTATTTACTCGATTCTAAGGCGCCCTTTTTTGCTGATATAAGTACATATTGCACTAACACATGTTGATTTTGATTTTTGAATAAAGTTATAAAGTTGATTTTGGTGCGCCTAAGATTCGAGGAATAATTTTTTTTTTTCAAAAATGGTCTCAAAAATCAGCATGCGCCTTACATTCGAAGGCGCCTTAGAATCGAGTAAATACGGTATTCTATGTTTTCTATACAAGCTTAGTTTTCTGTATACACAATGTGTAAATTAAATGTTGGGTGCTATTTGGAGAATCGTTTCTTAAGAATAAAGTAAGACCAAAATGTTCGTGGTTACATTCAAGAAATTGTTAAAATTTAAAACAGGCCAGCAATTTTGAGCCACAATTGATCATTCAGTAATTGTACAGGTTCTTATCTAGAACTTCAAAGTTTTTACACGTACTAAACAATTATTTTCAAATTAGAAAATGAAAGTTTGCATTTAAAAAGGCAAAGAAACAATAAGTTAAGAATAGGAAAAATGCTAATAAATATGCTAATTTTTTCTAACCGACTCGAAACTCAAAAGAAAAAACGTATTTGAAGTGCGAGAGAGAAAGAGAAAGAGAGAGAGACAGAGAGAGAGAGAAAGAGAAAGTGAGTTTGCCCCAAGAACTGTTGCCTTGGCAATTAAAAACTAATTAACACTCATACCATATAATTATTATTCTGAAATGTAGAAAACCGTTTTTTCATCTCGTGTTTTTCTCCACCTCGATATTTTTATTTTCGCTCTCCTTTCCCTCCCAAACGTCATTATTTGCAAGTTTGTATCGCAAAATGCTAATGACTACGGTTACTTTATAACACTAGAAAATTTAACCATTGCTAGCATGCAGCTTGAAAGCAAGAAAGTAGGTAGAAAATACACTTTTCTTTGTAACGAAGAGCTAGTACGGGAAAAAAACAACAACTGAAAATTAATAACCAGAAAAAAATTCTGACATGTTTTTGGGATTAAAAATCACATTACGTATGCAGTTTAAGGGGGGGGGGGGATGTCATTTCATCAAAGTATTAGCTCATTTTTCATGCGATGACTTAAGGGCCAAGAAAAATGTAAACAAGAGATGCTAAAACTTATTCATTAGTTCGTGCATCGATTAAATCATTATTAATTAAAAATTTAATAGATTTTTATATTCAAAAGCTAAATTTCGCTATTTAAAGAAAGAAGAAGCATTAGCGTATCTTTCTGGCTCTTTATCTTTTATGGTCTTTTATTTTGTTATTATTCAATCCATACACTTAACATTAAAGACACTTTTAATCTTTCCTGGCAACTACCCAAAACTCAAGCATATCTATATGCAATATTATATATTTAATATCATGTATAGATAGATAGATATTCCCGAATGCTTACTTGAAATTTCATTATGATATTAAATTAGAAATTTTATCAACGAACCAACTTAATACTACTTATATTCGATGAAAGGAAATATGAAATGAGATGATTAGGCTGATAACCTCCTTTGTTCTAAAGAGTTAAATTTTCCTTTTTGAAACTTTCTAATTGCTTACAATAATTTGATAAAGACCAGAAATAAGTTACGTCACCTCATATTTATACCTTTTTTTACTATTTTTCCAAAAGACAACCCTCTTGCGACCAATAATAATGTAAGCCACAACAATATTGCTTGAGTCTTTTATAATATTTAGTGTACTCTTGAAGAGACTCTTTATATCAAGGCGGAATAAGATTTTTTGTTTCACCGTTGTATCGTTTCTTAGTAGTGAAATGAATGAAGAGTATAAACATTGACGCGCCCAATGAATGGATGGATGATGAAAAATATAAGGACGATAGAGAATCAAAACATCTGGAGACATAAATGTATCTCGGGGAGAAAACCTTTGAATTTCAAGTTAAAACGACCCGTTTTCACCGAGTTATCCATTGGGGGGAAAAACACAAGCAAAGCAGGAAAATTTATTGCAAGGAAACGAACGGGAAAGGGGGGGGGTGAGGAAGACAGGGAAGATTGAAACGGCAATTATCCGAGAAGATTTGCTCATTGGCAAGTAATGAAAGGCGCTTTTGTTTTGAATCTGAACCGCGAATGACCTTTGACCCGAACGCAGGAGCACGACAAGGCGGGGGTGACATGATAAGCGATCACTTCTATTTATGACGCAGCTGCGGTTTTGACTTGATTTTTTTTTACAGGGGGAGACTATTTATTTAGAACTCTATGTAAAACAATGAAACTTTTCAGAAGATCTAAAAATGTTTTTAATAGCTTTTAACTTATTTCCCGCTTTTAAAGAATAAATAGAACATATATACCAGGGGGTGTTTATTTTATTAAACGCCGACCGATTGTCAAAAGGTTCCAGCGAATAGGAGTTCCGGCTCTGAGGTGTTTCACTGCTGTGCATAGGTATTTAAATGGGAATACTATCATTCTACTCGATACTGATTTAAAGAGCAAGAAAGAAAAGTAGTCGCTTGGGCTTACCTGCAACGAACTGAAAGTAATGGCTCAAAATAAGTGTGGCAGCAAATATCAAATAGGAGATCGTCTTCCTTTTGTTCGGACCGCCTGGAGCAGCAGCCTGTGTAGACAGAGATAACGCCGCTTGGCAAGACTCGTCTCGGTTCACATTCCGTCGAGGCACAGGTCGCGCACAAGAATTAAACTGGCCGCCAAGACCCTTCATTCCTTTCTCTCGAAGAAGCTACGTCGCTTCTCCTTCACTCTCCCGGAATATCGGAGGTGGTGGCGGCGGAGAAAGTGGCGGAATCTCAGTCCAGCTGATCGGCATGCCTACCGTCGGCCGCGCAGAGTTCGCATACCCTGATGATCCGTACTTTTGTGAATGTACGTGTGTGTGCGTGTTTGTCTCTCTCTTTCTCTCTACGCAGACCGATATTCGAGACGGAAGCAGAAATTCTATATCAGCCGAGTCCGGAGGAGCCTTGAAAGGGCGGAAGACGATGCGCCAAACGACACCGGGATTGGGACAGAGCGAGTATCACGATGTGGAATCAACGGACGCGCAAACAGCAAATGATCGGAGTTGGTAGTGGGTGCACACCTCTCTCACACTCTCAGTCACTCTCCTTCGCTCCGTCTCTCTCTCTTTCTAGTATTACGCCTACGCACTGCCGGAGCGCCGCCACTCGGTCGTAGCCCGAAACGAAGAAAATCAATGATAGTGGATGCGGCTTCCGTTCCGTAATAACGGCGTCGTGCGCAACGATAGAATAGAACCGCTGCGCACGGAGCGTCGATAGAAGACACCTCAACAGGAAATAAAAGAGGCCGACCAAAAAATTTTCTGATTAAAACCCATCGTTTCATGAACAAGAAAATTAAAAATATTGAAATCTCGGCACATTATGAGGGAAATAAAAACATTTCAGAGCCCGTTTTACTGTTCCCACGTCTCAGCAACATTGTTTCGAAGAAGTTGTTCTTTTCTCTCCTTTTTTTTCGTTTTGCGTATAGACGATGTCAAATAAATAACGCGATGCTTTAAAGTTGAAAACAAAGCGTGTTTTTAGAAAAACCTTCTCAGCCATTCTTTTTCAGTCACTATTCAAAGTGCTTACCTCGCGCTACGGGTAAGAAAGCATTTACAGGTGATGTTATGAAAATTATTTAAAAAAAAAACTCGTTTTTTTTAATTGAAAAAATTATAATAACTTTGAAAACCTTGGAAATAAACCTTTCTTATCTCTTACAGTTTTGGGAAGCTGATATTCAGCTCTCAATGGGAAATAAACAGAAATGTGGAAGATGAGGTAACATGTGGATGAAGAAAACCTTTCGTGTCATATAGCCAGATTTTTAGCAAACTGTGGTTCTATGGTTCTAAGTAAGAACAACTAACGTTATAATTTTAAATATAATAAAATATTTTTGGATGGAAGCCAAATGTACAATAAATACTAAAATACTAACCTCCTCATCAATAAATAGAAATAGATTAGAATAATCATACAACGTCTAAAGAGTATCAATATCATGCTGCAGCTTCAAAGCCTAAATGATGTTTAGATGAAAACGCAAAGCTAATAATCGTATAAAACGTGTAAACCATGAAATCCTGTTGCTATAAAGAAGTTAGGCCAAATGCTGAACCTGAAATAGTAAATGAAGCTTCCTTACATTCAAACGCTTGTAAAGCAGTGAAATTGGCTCCTAGTAAAATTGTAACAAGTAATGCTTGTTCTACCAGGGTATAATACATTAAAAAAAGAAAAATTTAAAAGCTTAATTGAATTTTAAAAAATATCCAGAGATTTAAAAATATCTGTTTTATACCGGCGTATAAGACGACCCTTATACGAGGGGCGATTGATAAATAAGGTCTCCATGGCTGTAACTTTTTTATTTTTAACCGATTTTCAAAATTCTTTTTGTATCTTATACTCACATTTGTCCTCTATGTAATGCACTATTCACTTTTCGACATAGTCCCCATTCCTTTCCAAGCATTGCGCCAACGCGTGACTAGTTGGGTGAACCCGTCGGAGAGGAATTCTGGAATTGTTGTCGACACCAGGATTGAATGGCAGCGTTTACCTCGCCGTCAGAACCAACTCATGTCCCTTAAGGGGCTCTTTCTTCTTTGGGAAGTGGTGAAAGTCGCAATGTGCAAAGTCTTTCATTTTTGAACTGCAATTCTTCATCTTTGAACTGTAGGCGCTGCAACGCCTCTGGTGTGTGGTGACTCGTGTGCGGGCGGTCGTTATCGTACTCCAGAAGAGGGTCCAAAGCTGCCATTCAATCTTGGTGTCGACAACAACCCCGAAATTCCTCTTCAACGGGTTCACCCAACTAGTCACGCGTTGGCGCAATGCTTGGAAAGGAATGGGGACTATGTCGAAAAGTGAATAGTGCATTACATAGAGGACAAATGTGAGTATAAGATACAAAAAGAATTTTGAAAATCGGTTAACAAATAAAAAAGTTACAACCATGGAGACCTTATTTATCAATCACCTCTCGTATTTTCAGATTCAGATGTAGGATTTGAGTAAAATTCGGAGCATAAAATGACGCCAACCCCCTCCCCCAAGCATGATAATTTTTAAGTTTTCCATTACTCTCGACTCATCTTTCCTGTTACACCATAGTTTATTATGTTCCTTGCATAATTTGCAGCTTTCAATATTTCTTTCCTTTAGGGTACCTAATGCAGTTTTCTGGTAATTGCATTCTAATAATACTAACCTGGAGAATTAATTTTATTGTCCAGCAATCATATCAGCCGGCCATTCGTCAGTCAAACAGTTTATTGAATTTTGTCCTTTAGCTCTTTCGTTATTTTTCGGTTAAAATGTGTTAAATGGTTTATAATGTTCATCAATCGTAATAATATCGGTAATGAAATTCGGTAGATGATGAGACGCATCATTGATGCAAGCGCTTGGCGCAAGCTTAGTTTCGATTTTTCGGATTTTATACCAGGTGTGTATGTCAACCCAGTATTTCTGGGGGCCGGTTTAACAGTCGACTTTTAGCTTATATAAGCCTAAGCTGTAAGTTTTAGCTTGGAAAAACGTACTAAGACACACATCTCAGGATTTTCAGTATTTCATTAATCATTGGAACGTCTAAATGATTACACTCTGTGTCGTTGGTAATTGCGGGACTTCTACAATAACTTAAAGATCTGATCTGTTGGAAATCAGATAAGATCATCAAATTTAGCTAGAGGTACACGCTGTTTCCATTCAATTAACTCATATAAAAACCATGCAAAACATCATAAGTACAAACTCAAAAAAAAAAAAAGTAATTGCTAAATCCATATTATTTTTCTTTAATGAAAAGCATATTATTAAACCCTTCACGTAAAACTAGGCGTAATTCAAAAATTTTTTCCTTCGAAGAATTCTTTCATCACCTGCCGGAGATAGTAACCGCGGCCTCAAGCGTAAACGGCAAAACAGGTGAAGGGCAGGTGTATATGTGTAAGGGACATCATTATAAACTGCGCACGCAGACGAAAGGGACAGTAAGAGTTTTACGAACCTAATTTTTTTTTCTCATAAAAACCCCTCCAAAAAAAAACAAAAGGAGAGAACTCCGACACGCGAATATTTAGACTAATGAGACCTCTGCGAACTTTTCTCGTATGTGGGTGCGAATGTGGTTTCTTATCAGCTCCCCTTGCGCATGCACGAGTTTATTACTCGATCGAAACAGAGACGCTATTTTACTGTCACAATCTCCGCGACAACGGAACGCTAAGGAGATTGTCTGGGGACTGAAGGTGCCAGAAGAACTAATGATTTCAGCTTCGAATGCTGCTCCGGAAAAACAATCCTTATCGGACTGTTTACCTCAACGACATTTCAACTGTAATTGATCGACGGAGATTTCTCATTATTTACAATTATCTTTGAAGCATGAAAGTGTTTTTTTCTTCCTTGTTTTTCATTTTATTTGTTTCCTCTTTTTCAGTTTATAATTATTTATTGGTTTATTTCTCTCGAACAGATAAAAACAAATATTGATAAATTTAAGCGTTTGTATTTTTTGATTTTACAATTTATCGATTGAATCGAATCACTAGGGGCATCAAAAATACATCCTTCCATCTTTTCTGAAAAGAAAAAAAGCAGGCATGCTTCGAGTTAATATATAATCTAACTTCTCCAGTGTTCACTTAAGCATAAAATTGTCGTCTAGAGCTGCGTTATTTAATCAATATGCGACAGTACTTGTATCTCTTGATTATCGGTTACATTAATTTGTGAATTTGTGCAAACTGTATATTATTTAATTTCTGTATTATCAAACAATTAATCGATTTATTTTAAACTATAAAGAAAAATTATATTTTTTATACTTTATTTGGGAATAAAAAATTTTATAATTTGCAGTTTTATATTCCTGTTCTAAAGACAAAATGCACAATTTCTTTCGAATTCCATTAAGTTATTCGTATCATTAAAGAGGAGTGTTGATTTCTTTTAATTGAATTTTTAGATAATAGTGATATCTTGTATGTTCTTAGGACAGATCATAAAGATTAAACGAACAGAGGGATCTTGCCAGATTAGAGCAATTTGTGACGCCATTGTTTGCTTCCGAAAAAAGATTAACAATGCCTGCAAATAAGAGTTGTTGCAACACGAAGCGTTTCTTAAGCGCAAACACCACTTATAACCTGTCTCAGCTTTAGTTGCAAAGCCACATAGATAAACAGGCCCTGACCAACGCCTCCTATAAAGAAACCCTCGGCACTGAAACCCTCCTATACATTATTACATCATCATAAGTCGTCCAAATTTAGGGGCTTATTATTGCTAGAAACACGATTAACAAAGGACAACTTATGATGATGTACGAGTAACTACGTATGACGTTTCAGTGCCGAGGCTTTCTTTATAGGAGGCGTTGCCCTGAGCGGAAAAGTCACCTGATCATCTTAGTCCGAATAACAATGTAGCCTTCATTGTTTCCGTCTTAGATTGTAACAGTCAGTATTTTTTCGTTTGTTGAAAACAATGAAGGTTACATTGTTGTTTCGACTAAGAGGGTCAGGTGACTTTTTCGCTTCAGGGCATTTTTATTACCTGGCCTAGCTCAACCGTAACCACCGAGAGAGAAGGCCTCTGCGATGAAATGTAATAGATTGTTACATCATCATAGTTAGGGCATTGTTATTCGTATTTCTACCAATAATAAGCCATAAATTTGCCCTAACTCGTAGCCAAAGAGAAAGACAGGCCCCGGCACGGAAAAGTCACCTGACCATGGTAGGCTGATCAACAATCCAACCTTCATTGTTTTCAACAAACGAAAAAAATACTGATTCTTAAAATCCAAGATGGAAACAATGATGATTACATTGTTATTCAGCCTAAGATGATCAGGTGACTTTTCCGCGCCGTGGCCTGTCTTTTTCGTCGACTACGGCCCTAACTATGATGATGTAACAATCTATTACTTTTCATCGCAGAGCCCTTCTCTCTCGGTGGTTATGGCTCAACACCTCCTAGAAAGAAAGGCAAACAACTGAAACGTCATACATTGTTACATCATCATATTTCGACCATTGTTAATCGTATTTCTACCAATAATAAGCCCTAAATTTGGTCGACTTATGATGATGTAGCGACGAGGCCAACGAGAGACAGGCCAGGGCACTCAAAAATCACATGATCATCGGGGTCCGGCCAACAATTCATCCTTCATTGTCTCCATCTTGGATTTTAACAATCAGTATTTTTTCGTTTGCTGGAAACAATGAAGGATAGATTGTTGCTCGGACCCCGATGATCATGTGACTTTTGAGTGCCCTGGCCTGTCTCTCGTTGGCCTCGTGTAGCGATGTATGACGTTTCAGTTGTTTGGGTTTCTTTCTATATATTCTATCCAACGAAAGTTTGAATTGGCGCGTCCAATTAAATTTCCCATTCCAATTGTTAGAGATTGTTAATTTTATTTTGCAACAATGCCTAAACAATTGAAAGCTGAAATTTAACTGAATACACCCTGTCAAACTTTCGTCGGACAGAGTATAGGAAGTATTGGTTTTGCCTAGCTTTAGTTGCGCAGCCGACAAGAAAGACAGGCCGAAGCCGATTCGATCCAAACAAGCCGTGGCACTGATTTTGTGACATCATGCAAACAGATGGATTTTGTGACGTCAAGCAAAAAGAAATTTAAAAACAAAGCAAGGATACTTAAAATCTAAAATGAAATGATTTATTAAAAAGGTAAATGACCGATGTTTGGCAGTAATGCATTTTATTATACTGTATTTACTTATTTATCTAAAATACAAAATTCATATTTCAAAATATCCCATCGGTTTTCGTGACGTTACAACAATACCAAGTGACTTAGTACCACGGTCTATAGATATTCATGGTCATCGAGCTCCATTGTTAAAATGTAGCTAAAGTTTCTAGCTCCCAATAGGGCGGGAACTCTATTGAAAAGTGGCGCTGTATGTACAATCGACCCAAAAACGCCTGCAGCGCCGCCCTATCGACAGACAGAAACTTTACTTTCATTTTCAGTTTCAATGAAAAATCTCTATCGCAGGTCACGGTCGGCCCTGATGCGATCTATGCGGCACCTAGCGCGATCTGTTTTCCTTAGCTTCTCGAAACAATGGAAAATGGCCGAAGCTCGATGACTATGAATATCTATAGATCGTGCTTAGTACCATGGCTTTGTATCGTGACCACCGAGAGAGAAGGCCTCTGCATTGAAATGTAATATATTGTTACATCATCATAGATAGTGCAAATTCAAGGCTTATTATTGGTAGAAATACGAATAACAATGCCCTATCTATGATGATGTAACAATGTATTACGTCTCATTGCGGAGGCCTTCTCTCTCTGTTGTTCGTTTGTATAGATCGCGTCGGCTTCGCCTAGGCACTCAAAAGTCACCTGACCATAGTAATCTGAGCAACAGTGAGTCGAAGTGTTGCATCCTAAAAATGGATTTGTCCAAATATTTGTATCCTTTTTAGGGTTTTAGCATCATCTAAAACCCTATTAACGACGGTACAGATGTATGTATGTACTGTGTAATGTGTATGTCACACGCCATAGCTTTGGAAAGGTCTGACCTAGAGGCTTGGAATTTTGTACACACATAGGCCCTATACAGAGGACGGTGCGAAAAATATAGCGAATCCTCTAGGGTGCCCCGGGGCCCCTCAGGGGTCACTTGTATGAATTTCATGGTTCTTTTTTTATTTTTTGAAAAAAGGAGGCCTAAAATCCTGAAATTTCGTAAATTTGTAGTGCGGTTCTAAAAAATAAAACCAATATAAAAGAAAAATGATATAAGCCTTTAGGACCCAGCCAGAGGCCTCGCGGTACCAAATACAATTGAAGCTATAACATTTGAATGTAAAGGCCTAGGAAACTGAAATTTTGTATATTCATTGTGTGGTACTAAAAAAATATTGCAAATATACAAAAAACAAAGTAATATAGGCCCCAGCAGAGCCGCAGAGGCCTCAAACACAAGCAAAGCTACAACTTTTAAACGAAAAGGTCTAGAAATCTGAAATTTTTTAATTATAAAAAATTACCTAAAAGTTAGCTAATATACACTAAAAACTGGTATAAGCCTCTTGGGTCTCGACTGGGAACCTGAGGACCCAATCACAAATCAAGCTATAACTTTTGAACCAGAAGTCCAGAAACCTGAATTCTTGCATATTTATCGTGTGTTATTTAAAATTTTAGCTATTATACACTAAAATTTATATAGTCCTCTGGGTCCCTGGCAGAGGCCCTAAACACAAACAGAGCTATAATGTTTGAACGAAAAGGCTTAGAAATCTGAAATTTTGTATACTTATAGTAGTTTACTAAAAAAATTAGCTAATATATACTAAAAACTGATTTAATCCTCTTAGGTCTCGACAGGGGACTGAAGCCCAAATCACAAATCAAGGTCTAACATTTGAATAATAAAAAGACCTAAGAACTTGAAGTTTTGCATTTTTACAGTGCGTTACTTAAAAATTATAGACAATATACAAGGAGACAATATACCTGGTATAGGCCTCGGAATCCCTGGCGGCCTCAAATACAATTGAAGCTATAACATTTGAACGGAAAGGCCTAGGGACCTGAAATTTTGTTTAATCATAGTATGGTATTTAAAAATTTAGCTAATCTATATTAAAAATTATATAAGTCTCTTGGCAGGGGCCATGCGGCCTCAATCTCAAATCAAGCTATAAATTTTAAACCAGAAGTCCAGAAAACTGAAATGTTTTATATTTATAATGCGTTGCTTAAAATTTTAGCTATTACACACTAAAACTGATATACTCCGCTGAGGCTTCGGCAGGGGCTGCGAGGTTCCAAATACAAATCAAGCTATAATTTTTGTACGAAAAAGCCCAAGAACCTGAAATTTTGTATTTTTTGTCCCTCCACTTATTATTATAGTCATGAGCCGCTACTGCTCATAACATCTTGATGCTAAAACCCTTATATCGTTGGATAACGATGCCTTAACTAATTTTTTTAATTAAAGTTTTCCATCCGATTGGTTTCGAGTAACTTTGCAATCAAAACATTAATTCTCGAAAGCTATTAACAATTTTGCATGTTTTTAACGAATATATTAACAATGTAACAAAGGGTACAGCGATTTTCATAATATTTTTTAAAGTTTATTCTTGGAATGGGATGGGGAAACAGCACTGCAATAAAAAAAGAGCGAGATTGAAGCAAGGTCTTTTTAAACAGGAATATTTTAATAACATTTTTAATATTCGGAGTCCCCGTTTGCTTAGTTGGTTCATAGGTTTCTAGGCGCGTCAACAGCTATGTCATTTTCCTTTTACATGACCAAAATCTTTCCTCAACCCCGATACAATCCTACATTAGTATTATCTTTTAGTGGAATAAAAATCCTTGCCCACAGCGGGATTCGCGAAGTGGAAAACCCGCGCACCAGCGCTCTCGGCCACCAGAGAGCCATATCTGATATTAAGCAGATAAGAACGGATACTATAAGTTACACATTTAGGATGAACCCCTGGATGGAATTTTTATTGAAGTTATAAGTTATTAGAAAGCCAAAACTTAACAAAGAAGAGCGTAGAACAGAAACGTACAGAATCAGATTACCTATAGTACAAGGCATTAGGATGCCCGTCTTGTCTTCACTCAAGTACTGTTTGATTTTTAATGAAGTGAAATTTTGCGGGAGCCATATGTTTATTTTAATATAACGGTATTGAGAAGATGTTTAATTTCATAAGTAGTGGATCATTTTCCTAAGTTTGATTACTTCAGTAGTTCTCAATTGGACCGTATCGCCCCCCTGGGGGCGCTAGAACAATTCATAGGAACGGTAGTATCTTAGGTTCGATTGACTGACGGTGAGATGCGTATACAAAACACAGTATGGATTACGTTTAATGGTTTCCAGATATGAAGAACAATGTAAATTAATGACATAAAGATGGGGCTTGTTCTCTTAGGAGAGACGCTGTTTTAGTTGATACGTTCTGGAAGTATTTACATTGGAGCACCTCAACTTACGTAAGCAATAGCGACATTTTTAAATATAGCCAAATGGAGGTCGACATCAAGACAGTTTTTTATAAGCAGGCGTTAGTCGACCTTATAAAAATTGCCCGAAAATGCTCAATTTACATAATAACCTGGAACTAATTCACTTTTTTGGCACAATGATAGTCACATTTTGGGAACGAAGTTAAATAGATGTTATTGATGGACGAAAGAGTAATGTTTGGTTGATAGAAGTATAAGACCGATTTCTGCAGATTTCTGCGCCCGGTTTATGTTTACATTATGGAGGCTTCAGTAGTCTTGATCAAAAA
The DNA here is from genome assembly GCA_023313115.1 of Rhysida immarginata. Classification (NCBI taxonomy): domain Eukaryota; kingdom Metazoa; phylum Arthropoda; class Chilopoda; order Scolopendromorpha; family Scolopendridae; genus Rhysida; species Rhysida immarginata. Next base: position 706,803 of record JAHWFO010013268.1, on the reverse strand, counting down.
TTGGAATTCGGCCGTAAAATTCAATATCGTACCATTGTTATATGCAGAGGTTGGACAAAATAAAATGAACACCTATGTAAATACAATGCTTTAAGGAAACCTGTCGTATAGTCACGCCCTCTAGTTTTGAAGCGTGCCACCTAGCGGGGGAGAATGTACACATCAGTCTTTTAGTAGCAATGATAGCCTGCAGTTGCTAAATATAGTGCGACGGACCTCTCAGATTGTTGGGACCAGTCTTGCCGGAGCCTCAGGTAACGAAACCGCCAACCCTTGTTGGGATCGGAGAAAATACTGTGTCAACTGTTATGAGAGCGTATAAGAAACAGGGAAAGACATCATCTGCCACGCACAACAGTGGCCGAATGTCCAAGCTCACTGATAGATACAGAAGGGTTTTGAAACGGATTGGCCAGAAAGGACAATACAACAGCATCCCAGATAACATCTGAAATGAACACACATCTACATGCAGCTGTATCAATAAAAACTAACCGGCGTGAACTGCATGCAGCATACATACACGGCATCGTGACTATTCCAAAATCATTGGTGACACCATGCAATGCATTAAAACGACGAAAATGGTGTTGCGAGCACAGAAATTGGACACGGCAACAACGGGAGAATGTCATCTGGTCAGACGAATCGTCGTTTACGTTAATCCAGACAAACGGACGTGTTTATGTTTGGAGAACGCCAGCAGAAGCCTATGATGTTTGACTGTCTCCTTCATAATGTTAAACAGGAGATGTCTTATCGTGGTCTCGCCCCATTTGTTGTCGTGCATGGGGGGTTACAGTATTATGGCCGACCATCTTCATCCAATGCTGCAAATTGTGTTCCTTGATGAACGACCTGTGTTCCAAGACGATAATGCTCCTATTCACACTTTCGAATTGTCTAAGACTGGTTGAATGAACACGATGATGAACTACAAAACCTCGTCTGGCCCTCTCAGTCCCCTGATCATTGAATCTTTGTGGAGGATTTTGGAGGCCAAACTGCGCAGTAGGATTCCACCTCCAAGGACACTTTCTGAATTAGCGACCTTTTTGCAGAAGTGGCTACGTATCCCTGTGACTATTGGGCAAGACTTGTATTAGTCCATGCAACGTCGGGTACAAGTTGTAATTAATGCAAAAGGAGGGCCATCGCCGTATTAAAGAATATTTTATCTCATTTCACAGGTGTTCTTATTATTTTGTCCAATCCCTGTGTCTTGGGCTATTCTTACACTCAAACTGTCATTCTCTTTACCAACAACTAATGAATTCAGAATATTTTTAGCACCAGGAAATTTAATGTCACAGAAAATAATGATATGGCGCCAGTTAAATTTTCTCATAATCTCGATTATGCTATTAGAGACTAAATATAATAACAACAAAATGACTTTTACTTCAAATGAAAATGCTTACAATAGTTCCAGCATTCAAATTAGATTAGCCAAAGGATATACAACAAAAGCTTTATTTCCGTCAAGATTGAAACAAGGGATGAGTGGCCATAGGAGAAAACAAGAGCAACAAAGTCCAAAGATTCTGGGTTGAAGTAGAGGAAGTAACCACCGACTGTTTATTTTCTTCTGAATAGCGAATAGCATTTGCCAAGCATGCAAATTATTTCATGCACCATCTTTATCCTGTTCTGGAAAGTTCCACAATTTACCATAAAATCACCAGTTTCCTGTGCAATTGGTATAAAAAGGCATGTTGAAGCTAAGAAAAAAAATCACACCAAATCATTGCAGATGGCACAGTACACTAATCAGGAAATGATCAACATGGTCCTCTGCTTTGATAAGGCGAAGCAAAATTATCATGCAACGACCAGGCATCGTTGAAATGTCGTACGGAATTATGCTATGGTGCAAGTGTACATCACATTGTTTATTTTGTTTTGTTTGGAATTCACTGTCAATGTGCAATTGGAATTTTTCCTCTATCTCTTACGGTTTTCGAGATAGAATTTGGATGTGTCTAAATTGCATATTTGAGGTGATGAAAAGGGCTCCATCAGATAGAGCACCTTCAAGTTCATATTCATTCCCTGTATTGGAATTTGCGTAACTACATTGGTATCCAAGATAGGAAGGGGGTAACAGACTTTTGACTCACCCTGTATAAACAATACCCAATTTATAAGAGATACATCAATTTTTTGTAGGGTTGTCTTTTCAAGGTGTATCCTCTAAAAGGATCTTTTAGAAATTGCTGTGATACAGGTACACATAAAGTCCGTGACCAATTTCAAACATTAATATCACGAAAAGATATATGATGGAAGCAAATATTTTTCATTAGAATCAGCAACTCAAAAAAAGTTTATGTTTTGGTGTAGCTGCAACCGGTAGATGGCATAATTGCAGCGTCCTGTGGATAAAGGCTTGTCAGTTACGTCATTCGTTTGCCTTCTCGGTTTCCTAATATAAGTTCACTTGATTTCTTCTATGCAAAATATGTTATTCATAAAACCAAGTCACGCCTTATAAAAAATTAAACGGCGAATCAGCAACCCAATAGGAACTTAGAAAAGAACTTAAAAAGCGAATCAACAACTCAGACTCACAAGAACACCTGTTCTATAACTTAGGTAATCTTTATGCTCTTACACATTACCTTACATTGGAGTTATTTACCGTGTGTTTCAAAAGTTCCCGAACTACCCCTTCTGTATGTAGGGAAAGCCTAACCTATGACAGCAGGAGTAATATTCGGCCAACCACTAAAATAAACCATGTGCTGAAATAAATTACATAAAATCAGTTTTACATAGTGGAAAGTTTCTCAAATGTGTTTATTTTATTTTTACATTCCCAAAGGAAACGGTACATGTAGGTTACACCATTTGCTCAAAGTGTTCACCGTTCACCTGTTGGCAATACGCTAGTCGGTGCTCAAACGCACTGCAGGCATTGATTAGGATTGCCTGAGGAATATTTGCCATCATCTGCCTAATTCTTTCCTTAAGTTCGTTAATGCTAGCAGGGCGTGTCTCTAGAACCCTGTGCTTAACATAGCCCCATAAGGAAAATGCAAGCGGGGAAAGGTTATGTAAAATAAATAGCGGGATTCGTAAAGACTGGGAGCATCCATTAATTGAAAAAAAAAAGGTTGAGAGACAGTGGCTCCTGTCTACCAGCCGTCAGCATACCTGCACAACAGTACGTTATGCAGGGAAAGTCATTTCCTGAGTTCGGGAATTTTTGAAACACAATAATAATGCACAATATATTATATATCTATAACTCCAATTATATTGCAAAAAGCCGAATATCATCTTGAAAGCCTTAGCACGACTAATGGTGCACTCATTGAAACTTGTTTATTTCTGTTTTGTCTAGTTTACGTGATATTAATGTTTAATCTTCTGTACATCCTACATACAGTAATTTATATGGACCTGCTCCCATTGTATTATATACGCTGCTTCAAAATTAAACCATAAGAAACAAATCTTATTAGAGCGTAACCTATAGAATGCTTTGGTAGCTCAAGGGGGTCTGCTGAATCCTCCTGGATTTCAAATTATTTTCTGTTGTTGTAGGCTATGATTATAGCACACTGGGGAAACATTGTTATGAATCTCAATCGTATCAACCACATAAGGTGCCTTCGGCAATTCAGATTTATTAAGAAGCCCTTAAGAAATCTGAGCAAATAGCGTTCGTCTTTGCTTTCTGACGTTCGCCTTTGCTTTCTGACGTTCGCCTTTGCTTTCCGCAAACTCACATACTCAGATCTTCGTCAGTCACCTTTTCGCTTGCTGAGTAATAACATGGCGACGTCCATGCATTACAACGTGTGATATACTGTAAACACCGCCATCTTTGGCAACTTCTCTTCGTATTTGCGGCAATTAGGATTGGATTAGGTCAGATTCACTCAGACCATTCCCAGACGCAGTCAGACGTCACGTGACCACGTCAGAAGTTCTGAAAAGATGTTCCGAATTGATGAAGGTGCTTTCAATCTATGAGTATCGTAATGGTTACATAAGAACACGTGCCAATGTACTAATTTTGACCATCTTCGATCTGTTTTTATTAATAGGCGAAAGCAGTACTTACGTTAGTAATGCTATATTCGTTCATGTCTCGTCGTTACGAGTTGTTTGATCACTTGCTTCTCTTTTTAAAATTCCTTTTATGATAAAATATAGACTGCAATTCACAACATTCTTTTATTTAACCCTAACAAGACACATGACAATTTCATTTCAAGATTAAGAACTGAAATTTTCTATTGAAATTTTGAAACTTTCTAAAATCTCTCTGAGAATCGAACATGGCAAAAAAAAAACAAAAAAAAAACAACCCTACTCGCATATACGAGATTCTCGAACTTTATTAAATTTGTTTATTTCATAATTATGAAATTAGATGATGCATTGACATTTTACACTTTCATTATGAGTTTATGGAATTTATGAAAGTCTGCATTAGAGATTTTTTTTTACATTTATTCTTGGAGGCAAAAATACAGCATCTGGTGGTTGTAATGTTGCCAAAAGTCGTGAAATTTTCCTACAACGTGGAAAAATTTAGCTTGAATATTATCTGTGTATAAAAAAAAAGAGAAAAAGAGAAAGAGAGAATTTTGTTTTTCAGAAAATTAACCAAATTGCGTGAAATATTGTTTTGACTTCGCATTATGATAATATTTTGAAATAAATGTTAAAACAGAGTTCAAATTATGATGATATTTTGCCAGATTCTTCTGTAATGTCATTTAGTGGGGAACAAATATAAATTTCGCTCTGACAATGATAAAATGTATTTTTGGAAGAAGTGCTATAAAATCAAGTGAAGGCGTTATTTTTCTAATAGTCATCCCTACTTAACGTGTGATTGTTGTGTAAGCGAATCTGATAAGAGAAAATGTAAGTTCGAAATTTTCATTCTGATACGAGAGAATTTTTGCTCCGATACGGAGATACGAATTACAAGATCTGGTCATGATAAAGAAGCGCAATTTGACACCAGAAATGTAGAAAGATTAAAGATCCACCCGGTTCAGCTTTTACTCCCGACTTCGATATCAATATATTATATACAAGTCTAAAAACTCGGAATCTAAAAATGATATTAATTATGCTTTTATTTAATATTTAACTTTTTTTTCACTAAGATATCCAATTCATTTTCATTACTTATTTATTCCATCATGGGATTATTTACGTGCATAGGCAACAAAAGCAGAGGGTAACAGTGCTGTCATCGGAAGTCCTATGTAGGAAATGAAATTAGCTTTTCAAAACAGGGAGCTGCCCCCTCCCCTCCCCCCTCCAGTCCTTCTTCATAATATCTATAGTATGCTTATATCGCTTATGCTTTTCTGTACTTCTAGAGCTGTTCCCATGATCATGTCAAATGTTCAAATTATGTAAAATACAAATCGGGGATATTTATTACTAATAACATAATTTTTTAACACGAAATATTATGTCACTCAGTTATAAGTTCGAAATTCGATTGTTTTCACTTTAGGCCAGAAGAGTCGTTGTAGAACAAAGTTCATTGTCAATGGATGAAAAGAAAATTAAGATAAACCAAAATAAATCGCTGATCCATGGCGCTAAGCTTTTGGAGGACCTGCGCACTCATCGGCACAATGAAGCAAGAGATGGTATTTATTCAGACAAGCTGAATGGCGTGAACGACGTTTGTATAGTAAAATTTTGAAATAAATCTGATTTAATAACACAGACCAACAAAAAATAACTTTTTAAAGACATCTTTATCGTTAAGAACTGGTATGGTTTTTTTTGTGGTGAATCCGTATCTGACCTCAGTTTTTTCTGTCACCTACAGATTTCTTGTTTTTCAATGAAACACTTTTAAATTAATCAGAGTTTGGGGCCTGATAAATTTCCTTGTGGCCTAAAATTATGGATACTTTAAAATTGCAGCCGCTTCTCTTCACACCCATTACTTTAACATTGCAGCCTCTAACGTGCATAACTTGAAAACGTGACGTGATAGAAAAAATCTAAAAGCAGATTCGGATTCGGCACACTAAAAACCAAGACTAAGGCAAATTCATTCAAAACGTTTTTTCGTCGTTGGCCTGTGTAATTTTGAAGAAGGACCTAAAATGTTCTTCTGTGGAGACTGAACTTTGAATTTAGAGTACACTAAAAACTTGAATTTTTGAATATATATAGACAAAAGAAGAAACCGACTGAGTGAGTGATCAACGCACAGCCCAAACCATAAGGCCTAGAAACTTGAAATTTTGCACAGAGGTTCTTTTCAAAATGTAAGTGAGAACTAAGAAGGGTTATTTGAAATTCAACTCCAAAGGGGGGGAAAGGGGGGTTGAAAGTTTGTTAACACATTAACTGGTGTTTCACTACAAACGTAATACATTTACTGGTGTGGCACTACATAATTAACCATATTAACATCTTTTAGGGAGGGGGTAACGAATTATTAACAACGAGCATAAATATGATTATGCAATGACAGGACATAGATAAGGCAGTGTTTATCTAGGAGGCTAAGGAATCACACGAGTCTTCTTTGAACTCCCTAAAAACGTCCAGACAACTGGCGAAAATTTGTGTGTTTGGCAAAAAAAGAGAAAGAACGAATATTGATCAGTGAAATTTGCAACAGAAAGATAAAAAGCTATCCGGGCATTGGAAACATCTGAACAACGGAAGCTCCGCTAGAGCAGAAGGGTATAAGAGCTTCTACGTCAAGGGCAAGGGAAATTTTAAAAGATAGGTCTAAAGTATCCAGTGATGCTCCCCGGGGGTGAACATGGATAACATTTTAATCTGAGACAGAACAACAAGAGGGACAAGTAAAGTCCCGGGCAAAGTGTGCAATATAAATAGGTTCATTAAGAATGATGGCTCCATCCTACCTCTGAGAATTATAAAACAAAATTGAATTTGTAACAATACGTAGAATTCCTGTTGTTCGGGCTTTTCTTAGAAGTTAACATTTCCTTGGAAATATTTAATAATGATCAGTAACTGGAGATAATGGAGAGTTAGCAGACTAGTGAGAAAGAGTGAAAGATGACAGAGGACGCAGTTACAGTTGACGACATAACCGACAACAAGGCATGCATGAATTCAACCCTTCAAACCAACAACCTTATGGTGTTGTCCTATAATAATCTTTCGAAGGATTATAACAATAATTCATATCTATCGAAATGCCAGTGAAAAAATGAGTGAGTATTGGATAGAAATGACAAAAAGTTATCCGGGCATCGGCAACGCCTCCTAAAGATATGGCCTGAGCGCGAAAACGTCAGATCATCCAAAGTGTTGCTTAATCGCATTTCAGGGCTTATTATTGGTAGTAATGCGATTAAACGTATCTTCGGATGATGATGTAACAATGTATGACGTTTTCGCGCTCAGGCCTTATCTTTAGGAGGCGTTGGCGTCGGTCACATCTGAACAACTGCTTCGTCTATAGAAGGAAATTGTAGAATTACTGAAAATAATTATTTAACTTCATGAGGTGGTTCTGTTTAACCTACAACTGTAATTATCTCGGGCAACGCCGGGTGCCTCTGCTAGTTTTTATATATAACGTTTTTTCAAATTTTTGTCTACAATTTTTACCGACTCCAATTTAACAACCTTGTTTGTGTTAAACAAACTGAAGTCAGCGTCACCATGCGATGTATTATATAAACTTATTTGGTTAATTTAGGTTAAACGAATACATATGCGAGAAATTAAAATTTAAATAAAGTTGTGTTTATGTGCCTTGTGGAATGTTTCGCTAGATCTTTTATGCTTGTTAAAATGTGCCCTCGCTTGTTACGATTGTCTTATAAATGTTAAACTTTTGCTAAAATTTAGTATTACCAAAATTAATTGCGCCATTACCTCATGTTTAATGAGGTATGGACATGGACTTAGAGATAGATATTGAAAACGAATTTTTATTAAAATATTAAAATCTTACCTCGTAGATCTGTTCTTCTGATTGTTTCATCGTTTAAATATTTAGAAAGAGAAAGGTAAGGTCCTTAGATCCTAATAAAAGCATTTAACAGCAATATTTGAAAAGATATGTATGCGCTTGTATTTTCCATGTATAACTTCATCTTTGTCAAAATATGTAAAGAGATATATTTTGAAATTCCTGAACTGCAATGGAAAAATCTCCTTTATTACATGGCCTATTATCGAAAAACACAGAGTATTCTCGTGACTACAATTTTATCGGGAAAATCAGTTTCATGAGGGTTTGTTATATGACATCAAGATGTCAAAGTAAAACGACTACACGTTTAAAAGGGAAAAGGAAATAATTCTTCTGTAAATTACCTTATAATAATAAAAACAATATCGATGAAATACTGTGGCGACATGTCAAGAATTTTGACGCGACCACGCTAAAAATACCGGCCGATTTCCGCGCTCGAGGCTTCAGATATTCCACTTAATAAGTCCATTAATTACGCATCAACGTCTATCAAATTCTGTGTTAATATACATGGAATTTTTTGAAGTATTGCCATCGGCAGCAGCAATGCATAATTGAACTTCGTGATGCAAATTAGTGAAAGTTCACCGTTAAATCTACCTTCAAGAATCCGAGCGTTGCGAATTTGTTTCCTCGCTTTTCCATGTATAATTTAACAAGTTTATAATTAAAAACTTTTAGAATAATTAGATTAAATATATTCTTTTAGCATTTCACGAGTTCCTACTCATCTTTGTTACGTGAGATATAAGTAAAATCCAATTTGCTGTGTAATTATAAATATAAATTATTTAAGGCAGTGTTGCGCCCAGCTGCTTTACGAATTCCTCAGAACTAACCTAAAAGCACAAAATATGATTTCGGCGAACTCATTCATTTTTATTCCTTCAAGATATGCTTGTCTGTCTCGATTTATGGACAAACTCCGTGAACAGTAGCAATAATTTACATTATGTGATCAAAAATTTCTGGACACCTACAGTTTTACATTGCAACCATGATTTAACGAATATTAATAAGGTGTTTGGCCTTCTTATTTGCTTTTATTAGGACTCTACTCTCCAAGGAAAATTTTCCACCAGATTTTGGTAGATAGATCAGGAATTCTGTTCCATTCTAGCTGAAAAGTGTTGATGTATTCAGTCACAGATGTTGGGCTGTAAGTCATCGGTCCAATTCATCCCACAAATGTTCAATGAGATTTATATCTAGACTCTTTGCAGAACAGTCTATTTCTTCAACCTCTGTCTCTCAACCATTCATCTACACATGCCTTGCTTTGTGATAAATAGCATTGGCATGTTGATACAAGAAAGATCCAATCCCAAAATTTTCTCGCTAAACTTTTGGCGGAACAGAAATGTCAAGCTGTATTGCAGATATGATCGTTTTTACTAGTGGGACAGGTTGGTTCAATCTAAATTGTGAAAATGATCTCAATACCACGACGCCGCCTTCTCCGAACTTCACAGTGGGCACCGAGCAGTCAGGCATAAAGCGTTCTCTGGGCATCAGCCAGACCCAAACTCGACCATCTGATTGACAGTTTCGTCGCTCCATAAGACATGTATCCATTGTTCCATGGGTCAATTTTGGTGAGCTGTACACTAGTCTCAACATCGCTACGCTTTAGTTCTGCTGATGTGAGGCTTATATAAGTAGCAGCACGACTATGGAAAACCCTGCTCCCGGCGAATGGTGATGATCAGTAGTACTGAAGTGTAACTCTGTAGCCATGGTTTCAGCTGAAGACTTCTGATTGCCCGTGTCACATGTACTAGCACTGGACGATTTCGATCTGTCATTTTCGGTGGCCTGCTGCTTCACTGTTTCACTGATCTCGTTCCTTCGGATTAACACGTGAACGGGTATATGCAGAATGGGATGAACCTTGCGTACAGAATTGTTCTTTAGGTGACATCCTATAATGGTACCACGTTTGAACTCGCTGAGCTCTGTTAAACGATCCATACTGAATCTATATGATACACATATGAGTCCGGCATGTTTCTTTATTAGCTTAAACATTATAGATATTTAAATTAGGACGAGTAACATTTTTATGGAGGACTCTCCGAAAGTTTTGATTTAGGAAATGGAATAAAGAAAAAAAGAATGAATAAATATTACTATCATGTTGTTTTTGTATTACTTTATGAATGAAATTAATGATCAAATATAATACTATATATATATATTATTTACTAAAACAATCTGGACAACTTTCCTTAAATGTTTAAGTAATTTTAAAAAAGTTATGCTGTGTAATAACGAAGGTTCTTTAAGAGCTTAATTACTTATGATTTTTACAGTTTATTTTTAGAGTTAATTCCAGCTGCTCATTTTAATGATGAATTCCAACATAACTTTAATTTCCTCAAATAAGATCCACGTTTCAAATAATTTTAATTATATTTCTGCATATTTTATTACTCTTCTCTTTTCATAGCCAGTAGAATAATATTTTTATTTGTATTCATCTTCTCCTTTCCCTCTAGTTGACAAAAGGAATGTTTTATGGTGCGAAATAACCTCTTCTGGAGAATGCGTTCACCGGGGGTTTTCCCGTTGTTTATTGCGGAGTTCTCGAGGCAAAAGCCTTTTCCTGAAGATAGATATTAATTCCTCAGTTTGTTTGGACATCAAGCATCACAAGCACCGATTTCCTTTGGCTTTTCCATCTGCATGAGGCTATGACGGTGTTTGAACGTCCTTTAACAACGGCGCCAAATGGCCCTTCTTAATACAAATGGGGCCCTTGATGAGCTTTCCAGCGGAAACCAATCCCACCGAGCTTTCGCTTAATGCCAAATGTTGGAAATCCTTAACATGACGAAGGCGACTCGTAGACCCCCATAAGGCAAACGTGTTTTTTAATTGGCACCAGAATTTCCTCCTTTTGCATGAGATGGAGTCAAAATAGCCTCGGCGTTTGCTGAGTGTTTTCTTTAACCCGGTGGAAGAGAAAACGCGTGAAATCTTCGAGGGAGGGTCATATGTATATTCATTAGAAAAAGTTAATGATGAACCTATTAAAAATTAAATTACTTTTTATATTATAAAGATTCGAAAACAAAACTTATTTGATTATAAAAATGTTAGTAAGTCAGAAAAATAACTAGATATTATCCGCATGCAGTAAAAAGATTCAAAAAGTGCGCTTTTAAAGGTTAAGATTTCTTTTTCTTTATTTTTTCATTTTTCTTACGAATCTTATCTAAATTTATAGTTGTTATTGTCTCAAAACTCAGCTACTTAAATAAAACGAACCAAATAAAAAACGTTTTATTGGAAGAAGTTTAAAATGTCGGATAATAATCACAGATGTTTTGTAGACTTAAAATAGTGAAACAGTGTTTTTAATGCTTTACCAAAATACTTCATATGGAGGTTTTTTTATGACGACGATTGTTAAAACGTCGTAACACGGGTTTGAAATGCATGAGGCTCCTGAAATTTTACGCGTGAGTTCGGAAACAATCGAACTTATAATTCCATTTTTTATTTTCAAGTTTTCTGCCAAAATGACTTCAAAAATTGAATCGTTCTGGGAAGGCTACGTCGTAGGCCTTTCCGAAGTAGGTTACTCTCATTCCAGAATTATAGAACAGTGTAAGGGAAAAGGTTTCATTATTTCTAAGAATGAAATAACAAAATTTATCAAACGCAGAAGACAAATAGATTCAACCAATCATAGTGCAGCGCTGCTGAACGAAAATCGAAAAGAGGCTAGTCCACAGATTACTTATTACACAGATATGACAAATGATGACATCCTATGGAGAAAAATGGAAACAGATAACGTGATTGTGTCCCTCTGTATCATCAGGTGCGCTACAATCGGTGACTTACTAAATTATAGTATCGAAGAAAAAAAATATGAGTCATGCACTTTCCATCACATAAAAAATATATAACATATCCTTTTGTAAATTTATATACAGAATTCTTTATTAAACGTCAAAGTACATGTGAGAGACAATGTTTCGAAACAGCGACCCGGCGTATAAAGGCTAGACTTTAGGAAAATCTGCCAATACATGGGCCATTGCAAGCAAGATTGGAACTTTATGTTCACGTTTTGTTGCCAAGACACATTGCAGAGAGGCGAACCAACAGCAGAAAACTGAACGCTATTTGACACGCGACAAATGGAAGAACATAATCACGTTGGATGATGCTTGAGCACATACATCGTAAAGATATCCCACGGTTATACGGCTCTAGGGCGAAGAACGTGTACTTCCATCAGGACAAAGCATCCAGCCACACTGCTGCAGTAGCTACTAAGATTATCATTCCCAGGCATTGCTGTCAAGTCAGCCGATGGCTTTCCCATGAATTTTTGTGGATTTGATCTCCTTAAAAAAAGCTCTTCATGTAAGATTACCGAGAACACTTTCTGGATTTTAGAACAGAATAGACCTCTTACAGTGGAAACTAAGATGTCGAGCGATTTCTATAAGAAAGGGCCAACCCATAAATCACAACAGGGATGAAGAAATGGGCTTTAATAAGTGATTTTTCGTCATCATAAACATGACACAACCCTCTGTAATTTAATGCATTATGGTTATCATTGAACTCATGCAAGAACAGCACGAGTTTCAGATACTGTTACGTCGCTTATAAAATATAGAAACTTATATATCGAATGTTTTGAGAATGTAATAGTTCTGTAGTACGGCCAGCTACCAATTATTCTAATGAAATTTACATAACAACGAAAGAAACAAGTGCTTTGACTGTTCTATTTACAAAAATTCATTGATCTTCATAATTTTTGAACAAAAAGCAACTGAACAAAATATCGCAAAGCAAAAGACATAAGTAATAAATAACAATCCAACAAGACTGTGGTTCAATCTGGGAAGAGAGCAAAATATATATTTCCCTGTAAGAACTAATTATATCTATGCAAAATATAGAATAAATAATGCAAGAGATTATCTAAACGAAAAAAAAAATAATCGAAAAATCAAGTCGATTTTCATTTCGATATGCCTTTCGATTTCTACGCTTTCCTTCTTATTTTCCTGAAGTGCCGGATTATTATTTTGCTGTATTTTAATTTACCAGATTTTCCTAAAATAAATTTGTAGTATTATATAAGGGGTTTGGGTGCTTCAGGGATTCTGTGAGCTATGCTGGTTGTAGCATGGCTACTTTAGGGTCACCCTTACCAGAAAGGTCATGGTTGAGAAGTGAGACGAAGAGTATCCAAACAAATATATATCTCATGATGTCTACGAATAAGAAAATTCATACTGCATCGGGTGTGGCGCAGGTTAAAGTCACCCGCGTTCGGGAGTTAGGCAGAGGCTCTCGTTCGAAAAATAAGCGACAGTCTCCCGGCTGTTATCTCGGAGCAATGCCTCCGAGAAGCCCCACCAGGGCACTCGCTATGCGCTTGGGGAAGCGGTCGGGGGCAGCGCATGCCTTTACCCAGGAGGAGAAACTGGTAAAGCGACAACGGGATCGGGTGCTGTCAATTGGCACTTGGAATGTATTCTCCATGACAGGAAAGGAATCAGAGTTAGTGGAGGAAGCCAAACGGTATCGACTGGATATCATAGGTATTACCTCTACGAAACGTCCGGGTTCTGGAACTGTGGACTTAGAAGGAGGGTGGAAGCTTTTCTACTCTGGTGTCGACCCTAACATGACTGCCCAGGCGGGAGTGGGGATACTCACAAGTCCCCGGCTGGCAGATTATGTTGCAGATTGGACCCCCTTAGGTGGAAGACTGTGTCTCCTGAGACTTCAGATAGGGAAACGGTCTCTCTCTCTATTCGTTGCATATGCTCCGAATGCAGTCACAGAGTACCCACTTTTTCTAGATGAAGTTGATGCTGCTCTTAGCAGGAGAGGGAGTGCAGATTCTGTCATCCTGATGGGCGACTTCAATGCACACGTAGGGGCTGATGACCAAACGTGGAAAGGCGTGATTGGGAGGAATGGTGACCCCGATTTAAATGCGAATGGGAGGTGCTTGTTGGATCTCTGTTGCAACAATGGACTTTCCATCACAAACACCTTCTTCCAGCACAGGGATGTCCATAAGTATACCTGGTACAGGGATGCAATGGACCAGAAGTCACTGATTGATTTTGTAATTGTTTCAGCTGACTTATTCCGATCAGTGTTGGATACTCGTGTGAGAAGAGGGGCAGAACTATCAACTGATCACCACCTTGTTGTCTGCACTTTGCGGTTCTCTGAATCCATGCCAACCAAGCGAAATACTAGGTTCAGACAAACTTGGCGCATCAAATGGGAGGCACTGGAGGATAGAGCTGTGAGGAAGACCTTTGCAGATAACATATCTTCAAGTTTCAAAGAACTACCCAGTGATCGTGGTACTGTTGAAGAGGAGTGGCAGTTGTTTAAAACTGCTGTGATTACTTCGGCTGCATTGTGCTGTGGTCGTAAGCGGCTGAGTGTGGCGCAGGGCGGTGAGAAAAGGACTGCATGGTGGAACGGTGAAGTCCAAGAAGCTGTCAAGGCAAAGAAGGAAGCTTATTTGCTATGGCTTGCAAATAAGTCAACTTCGAGTCGAGTGCGGTACACTGAGGCGCGAAAAGCAGCAGCAAAGACAGTATCAACAGCTAAAGCCAAGGCCTGGGAGAAGTTCGGGGAGAAATTGGAGGCAGACTATGGTTCGGCAAACAAGGTGTTCTGGCAGACCGTGCGCCGCCTCCGTGGAAAGAAGTCTCTTTCATCACAAACTATTAAGAGTTCAGATGGGAGGCTTCTGAAAACGGAGGAGAGCGTATTGCATAGGTGGAAGGAATACTTTGCATCTCTTCTTAATCCGGTGACAACAACAACTGAGACATACGAGATGCACCTTGGAGCGGAGAATAGTCACGGTAGTATCACTGAAACAGAAGTCAGATGGGCAATTAAGTCCCTGAAGACTGGCAAAGCTGCAGGTGATGATGAAATCCGGTCCGAGATGTTAAAGGCCTTAAATCAGGATGGTATCCTGTGGCTGACTCGAGTGTGTCAGGTTGCTTGGATATCTGGACAGGCCCCTAAGCAATGGCAGACAGGAACTGTGATCCCTATCTTCAAAAAGGGAGACCAGAGAGATTGCAACAACTATCGAGGCATCTCTTTGCTCAGCATTCCTGGGAAAGTGTACGCTAAGTGTCTGGAGAAGAGAAGTCGGGAAATAGTCGACTCCAAACTGTCAGGGGAGCAGTGTGGTTTCCGACCTGGCCGAAGCACGACGGATCACATCTTTGCTCTAAGGCAAATCTTTGAGAAATCCTGGGAGTATGCAAAAGAGGTCTACGCTTGCTTTGTGGACCTCGAAAAAGCATATGACAGAGTTCCTCGGGAGAAGCTCTGGCAAGTGTTGCAAGAGTATGGAGTGGATGGGCAATTACTGGTTGCTATCATGTCTCTGTACGAAAGCTCTGAGATGTGTGTCCGGATAAATGGCATTAAGTCAAGACCGTTCACCGTGGGTGTTGGACTCCGCCAAGGGTGCGTACTGTCGCCCATCTTGTTCATTATCTTTATGGACTGGATAGACAGGGGCAGCCGAGGCGATGAGCGTGTGTGTGTGGGCGACTGCCTGGTGGAGAGGTTGCTCTTTGCTGACGACCTTGTCCTCCTTGGGTCTTCTCGCACGAACCTTCAGCATGCACTAGACCGGCTTGCAGCCAAATGTGAAGAAGCTGGGATGAAGATCAGTGTGGCTAAAACCGAGGTTCTGGTCCTTTCAAGACAGCCTGCTCAGTGCGCTCTCCATGTTAGTGGAGCCTCATTGAGACAGGTGGAGAAATTCAAGTATCTCGGGATTGCATTCACGAGTGATGGACGGCAGGAGAAAGAATTGGATGCTCGGATCGGTGCAGCAAGCTGTGTCAGACGTGAACTGTGGCGATCCGTGGTAACGAAACGCGAGCTGAGTAACAAAGCTAAGCTCTCCGTCTTCAAATCCATCTTTGTCCCCATTCTCACCTATGGTCATGAGGCTTGGGTAATGACCGAAAGAGTGCGATCGCGGGTACAAGCGGCCGAAATGAGATTTCTGAGAGGTGTTGCAGGTGTTACCCTACTAGATAGAGTGTACAGCAATACAATAAGGGAATCTTTAGGTGTTGAGCCGCTACTTCTCCGCATTGAGAGGTCTCAGTTGCGCTGGTATGGCCACGTGATTCGGATGCCGCAAACTAGTCTTCCTAGGCAGTTGTTATTTTCCAAGCCGGTGGGTAAGAGACCAAGGGGTCGGCCTAGAACCAGGTGGCTAGACTACCTGGAGAATCTGGGTTCGAGTCGCTTGGATATTACCAGGGAGGACATGCGCCTGATGGCGGAAGATCGCGATCGCTGGAGATCCTCCATAGGGCTGCTGCCCCCGCGACCCTAACGGATAAGCGGGTTTGAAAAGTAAGTAAGTATTATATAAGTTTACTGGATTATTTAATTGTTCGATTTATTAAACATTCATATATCTGTAAATTATATATAGCTATTTGCATTTCGATATAATGACATTTTTTACGGTCTCGAGCATCTTATTATAATGATGGGGAAATGTAGCAGAAGAAAAAAAAGAGATAAAGCTCTTTGAAAAAAATAAATTCGGAAACTTTATTTTAAACAAAAAAAATTATTTGGAAAGAGCCCCATTTTCGTTTCGCCTTTTTCAGACGAACAATTTTTGAATGTCTTTTAAACGTTTCCATCGCCTGAAAAGTATGCGGGAAATCTCATTTAACTCCATTGTCTTATTGTCTCAAAATGTTACCTACCATTTCTCTTTTATAAAGTTTGGTGTTCCGAATTTGAAAGGAGTTTGGGAACGGGAAACGCCTTAGCCTCTCTCCGATTCACTTATCTAAACATTAGTGAGAGAGCTTTTCCACATTCCGTGTTTCTTTTGTCAATAATATTGATACGATCGATGTGACTAGAAAATTCAGAATCCATTCCCATTACTAATAGTGCGCGTACATACAAAATTTAAAATGGATGAGCAAGGAAACGTAGATGGAAGTTTTTAAAAGTTGGGCAAGGACTTAGATTTCGAAACTTATCCACCAAAACGGGTCGATTATCCATTCTGAGCGTCGAATTTTAAAAGCACCAACTTCCGTGGAAAGAAAGAATAAAGGGAATCAATTCCACGTAAACTTCCTTATTACCATTATAAATAAGTGCTTCCTAAAATAACAAAAACATTTATATTTAAAAGAGGAATGTGAAGTGCACAAAAATCAACGTTAAGTGTTATTCACTTTTTTTTCTTTTTTTTTTTTTGAGGGAGGGGAAGGTTCTATAAAAATTGCATATGGTAAATCGATTTGATGTATCCATTAGTAGATTCGTTTCCATTTTATTAATTATACATCAGAATGATGCTATTTAATAGGATTGATTCTTTTAGGAATGCAGTTACGTTAAGAATCCGTTATTTAAAAAAAAATCAATTTGTTTGGTTTATTTTCATTAGGTTTGACCTCTTTTTTCAGGACATTCTCTTTAATAATGAATTATTTAAAAAACAAAAAGCATTTCCTCGCAAATTTAAAAGGTTACCCTTCACAATCTGTGTGATAAGTTCGGCTATGAAGATAATTAGAGCTACATTTTTTTTAAACAGTGTCGTTATGTTTAATGTTTAAGCTTAATTTGTATCATCCCCTTACAACGCTTTCATTATCCATCTCCTAATTGAGGAACTTAATATCCCGGATGCCTACAGAATTGCTATTCATTTGTAACCTCAATACTTTTTAAAAATAAAGAAAAATTTTCTGTTTTTTTGTTAATATGATTTCCAGATCAGCTCCATGCGAAAAACAATTAGTTCAAGGACTTCAAAGGCCCGAATCCTACAGCAGTCTTGAATGAACAAACGTACTGTTTTAAAAATTAAGATATGCGTGTAGTGTATACAAGGGAAAAAACATCAAATATCATATTTGATGTGAAGGTTGTGTTTGGTACGTTTTCGTACCACAGGGGGAATGTTTATGCGATCGCTTTGCCTTTATATTAATGATAATTATTATTTTATTTTGTATAATAAAAATAATGATAATTTCCCCCTCTCTTCATGGTTGGTCATGTCTGCTTCTGTGAGCTAGCTTTGGACTTGGTTCGTGTTGGATATTTCTCACTAAAAACAAAAAAAAAACCCAACAAAACAACACTGAATAATTGTAATAAAAGAATAACTTATTTATTTAACGAATAAATTAATTTAATTTAATTTTTTCATAATTTTTGACTGTTAGGATAGTTAAATTATTAAGTGATTCTTAATCTTTTCTTGAAGTTTATACGTTTTCTTTTTTACAATGTTTTATGATATAAGGAAGCTTTCTATACGTTCTATGATATAATGCGACTGATGGAAGCATTTTGTAAGTTCTACTTGAAATCATCGGCCTCGGTGGCTCAGCGGTTGCGTGGTCGCCTCTGATGCTCGAGTACGCGGGTTCGAACCCGGCCGAGGACGACGAGGATTTTTCAGGGGGAAATCCTGAGATCACGCACTTCCTTCGGAAGGGAAGTAAAGCCGTTGGTCCCGTGTAGTCGTTTGCCGGCTGCACGTTAAAGAACCCTTGCGAGGCAAAATTTGCGGCCCCTATAACGCCGTCCTGAAATGACCATGGCAGTTGAAAAGGACGTTAATACCAAACAAACCAAACCAAACCAAACCAAACCTACTTGAAATCAAAATGAGATATTAAATAAATTACTTCCTATTACACTAATCAACCCACATTTTGTAACTAAGACCACACATAGTGTTCTTAGTAGTAATTTGTATGTAGAATCCGAATTTCTACAGATTTTTTCTATCAGGTGAAGTTTCCAAGTTATACACATCGAAAACTTCTATGTTAAAGTAATGGGTGTAAAGAGAAGCGGCTACAATGTTAAAGTATCCATATTTTGGGGCCGCAAGGAAATTTACTAGGCCCCAAACACTGAATGATTTAAAACTGTGCGTGCTAGAGAAATTTAAAAATTATATTCGTAATCAGCAGAAAAAATATTACCAAAAATCACCCACTTGCATTTAGTTACAATAAAAAACTTAAATTTTGTTGGCTAATGTTATTTCATGAGGTAAAAATAATAAATGATGAAATCCACTTTTTCACTTTTTCAAATCTACAGCAGTTAAAGTTTGGAATCATGATGTTCTAGTCTTAGATATTCAATTTTTAAAAGAATTTACTGAAGATATGAGAAGACATCTTCTGAAAACGTTATATTTCCATTTTCCAATGTACAGGGTGACCCCAAAAAACGGGAATTTTTGAAATGCGTAGTGGCAGCCTCGAGCAGGTGGCAGCACTGTGGGACAGTGACCTTGAGCAAGTAAACACTTAGACATTTTAGTAACCATGGGTCAGTGGAACGGGCAACAGCATGCGTTAGCCATAAAAATGTTTTTAACCGTGTGATCTTAAGATTCGGTAACGTTCCCTGGCCCCCTAGATCGCCAGATTTGTCCATTTGTGATTTTTTTCTTGTGGGGCTATCTCAAGAGTAAATTGTACACGACTCGACCAAGAACTCTGGATGAGTAAAAACAGAGAATTCAGGATGAAATTCACAGTATCCCAACTGAGATGTTGCAGGGGTCAGTGAAGAATCTGAGCAGCAGATTTTAAGAATGCATTCGTACAGGAGGACGCCATAAAAATTGATAATTCCATTAATGTTTCGTAAATGGCAAGTATACAAGTTTCAATTAATATGAATAAAATGTTTTTCTTCCATCACTCTTGGTTTTATTGGATTGTTAAAAAGTTCCGGGTTTTTTTTTTTGGTCACCCTGTATTATTTTCCATCATTTTTCAATACTATTCAAAAAAAATGGAAGTTCAATTCGAAATTCAACCTCAATTAGTTCAAACATCTAGAAAAAGTGTCCTAATATAACTTACAAATTCCGCATCAGGACTCCAAATTTAAAGGTGACTTTCATCATTTCACATTAAAATTGGACAACATCAGAGACCTAAACACCAGGACTCCAAAATTTAACTGCTGTAGAATTGAAAAAGTAAAAACTTGAATTTCATCATATTCATTAGACTATTATTATTTCTTAAGTTCTTACCTCATGAAATTATAGGAAGTAATTTATTTAATCTATCTCATTTTGGTTTCAAGTAGAACTTTCTAGAATTTATAGAAAAATTCAAAATTATCTAAGGTCACGGCATAACACTAGAACTTGCTAATTTTATCCACTACGGATGTAAAATATTCTAGTTTATTTGTTTATTAATAAAAAAAAAGTTTGCAATTTCTCGCTGCGAATGAGGCTGATATCAAACTCAATGGAAACGCGATTTTTAACAAATATAAAAACTAGTCTATTTTATTCTCTTTAAAGATAAATGTAATAAACGAATGAAACATTTACGCCAATAACTAAAACTTAAAACATGTTCCATAAATTGAAATCAACAATATCATAGCTCATGTTCAAGTTTAACGCTTGAGTGAGTTTCCACAAAATAATCTCTTTCCTATTTTAGTCACCAATTTAAGGCGATAATTTTTTTTAACGTCTTATAATTTATTAGCGTGTGCTCAACGAAAGAAAACCGGTATTGTATCTAATTTAATAATAGAGTTTCGTTGTTATATATATGTCCTTTTTCTAGGTCAAATGTTTCAAAACATCAGCTAAACGATAATAGTCTTTATTAATATCTTTCCGTCTCGTAAAGGTTGGAAAGGTTTTAACGGAAGAGAATTTATCTTAGACGTCATACTTTCATGATTTCAACATCACTTCAAGTTCGAGAAAAATTTACAAACGATGTTCTAAACCGCTGTTGCAATTAACGTATAGATTAACATATAAAGATGATTATGAAATAAATGCGCTTTAAAATACTGATCACTTTTGTAGAAGACAATAAAATGATCTATACAATGCATACAGAATGGATATTATGCACATTAGATGTGCCCGCATAGAAATTTTCCCTAAATAATTTCACATATCCCGAAATAGATATTTCCTGTAGATAAAAAATGATTTGGGACGAAAACTAGAGCACGTAAACAAGAATGCAAAGGAATCAATTTTCAAGAATTTTCTAGTAGTTTTCAAACAATATTCACCTTCATAGAGCATTGATGAAGGATTTGATTCGACCGGTTTCAATCGGTCACCAACCTTTCCAATTTCTTATCATATTTTTTTTCTTTATTGCATTTTACTTTTTCGTATATGGCAAAGGCTTTCCCACCCTCCCATGGTGTTAACACTCAATAGTTGAGACGATTCTTGGTCATCAGTTGGAGCAATAAAACAGATCGTTTTAAGGGCTTGTAGGAAATGAGAGAAAAGAGAAAAGAACGAGCAGAGGGTTAGAGCGATTCGGTTTACACTGACAAAACAGAACGGAGTCCATTAAGGATCCTAGATCCAGTGAATGGCCCCCTTGTGTGCGGCGTCTGTCATTGAAGAATAACGACCAATGGAAGAGAAAGTGAGAGTGAGGGAACGAAAAAGGGAAAGACAGAAGCGAAAGAAAGAGAAGAAGAAGAAGAAGGAGAGAGAGAGAGAGAGAGAGAGAGAGAGAGAGAGAGAGAGAGAGATTGAGAAAAGAGGGCGAGTGGAAGACGAAACCAATTACTGTTCAAGCAAAACCACACTTTAGTCCGTGTATTAAGTTGAATGAATATCAGTAGCATTCAAAACAGCTACGCAGCATTATGCACATTTTAATTAGTGGCATTCATTCACCAAGCATTTTTGTACAAATTCCTCTGTACCGTGAAATTAAATGCCACTCGAAATTTAATCAGTACCCACTTCCACCACACGAGTGAGATACTGATCGTAAACCATTGCGGAAGGGCAGATTGCTTTAAAAGTGGCGGGCACTTTTTCCTTTTACTGCTGTTACTGCAAAGGGGGTGAGAGAAGGGAGCACTAAAGAAAGAATAAATGACAAATGATTAATAATATTGGGCTTCTGAATAGCTTCAGCTCTATTTGCCGCTGGTTAAAGTCGTTAGAAACGGCTGTTTTCGAAATTCCCAAGACGGTTTGCGAACAACGGATTGAATAAAACCTAAATAGCCCCAACAAAAGACGTCATCATTATCGTTTTTTAAAAAAATAAGGAAACATTAGGATTAACGGCGAGTGAAATTGACTTCCCAGAGAAGATTAAATAATTGAAACAATAGCTTACTATTGGGAACCGCAATTTGTGAATCAAAAAACATTAGAATGCCCTTATTTTTTATTACTTAAAAATATAATTTCATGGTTTTAATAAAATGTAAAAAATGAATACTTATTTAGATTTATATGATGACACTATTATTTAAAGGTTACTTTTCTTTAAATCGTTTAAGATTCCATATTTGCAATATAAAAAAAAAGGCAACCTTCCTGGCCAACAATCTGTTTTACTCTAAAAACAGATTAGTATATAGACTTGTAAATTAGCATTGACTAAATAAGTTAATGTATAAAAATTATTCATAATGATTAAAATACTGAATTATATTAATGCCAAAGGCTTATATTTGAAGAGATCTGCGAATTTTAAATGTTCTTATTGTTTCAATCTCTTCCATTATCTTATCTCTTTCCATATTTCTCCATGTTTGACTGTATAGCCTTAATTTGAGTACATCGCTTATTATTAGTGACAATTTCTGAGTTTAAAATCAAGATTTTATACATTATATTAGTATTGTTTTAAAATCATTCCATGAATCATACTTGTTTAATATAAAAACCATAGTCACAACATTAAATTTGCCGTGCGAGAGATGACGCGAAGGCTTCATCTTTTTTATAAAGCCCCTGTGGGTATAAAGGATGACATCATATTCTGCAATAAATCAAAGTCATAATTTGCCTTAATCCATTAAAGCATAACGCTTTATTGCATTAAAATGTTCCCAGTGTTTTTGGCATGTTTAAATTATAAGGAGTAATCTACGTCAATGCTGTAGTACGCCCTATAAGTTTTATTGAAGCTTTTTCGTTTATTCCATTCGGAAGCCTGTGAATTCATAAAATCCACACAAAGATTAATGCACTTTACATATAAACAGCTGGGAATGAAAGCAAGCAAGAAGAAGATAGAAGGAGATGTGAAATAAAAGACTAGTAGCTAATCACTAAGAGGCTATAAAATATTAAAAATATACAAAGTTATCTATTGAATAAGCCAGCTTATAGTGAATGATATTTTAATAGGCTGATTTCTCACTTACTGTTATCAATAATATTAGATAATTATTAGCGTAAGCTCCCCCCCCCCCCCCTCCTTTCTCTTCTCGCATCTCGCTGGATCAATGTTTTTAGTTCTCTTCTCCGTTTCAGACTTAATAGACAGCTTACCATTATGATTAATTGAATTAATTGTCTAGAAAAGCAAAACATAAGTGATTCATTTAGCCAATATGTTTCAACATTTCGTCTTCATCAGGGCTTATTCTTATGATAGTGAAGAAATTATCTATAATAGAATAAGTCCTGATGAAGACGAAACACGTTGGCTAAATAAATCACTTAAGTTTTGCTTTTCTAGACAATTAATTCAATTAATACTTGAGAAGCAACAATCGACAGCAATTTCTTACCATTATGAGATAAAGAAATGAAAAATTACTATTAAGTACGAACTTATCCACGAATATGTATTATAGAGGAAAGAAGAGAAAGTTGTAGAGCACCCTTATTTTAAATCGAATGTTAAATCATTGCTTTAATTTCCCCTAATAAAGCAATGATTTTAACACTCGATTTAAAGTGTTATACAACTTTGCAATTGACACTATGCCTCTATCTGTTATATTGTAGTTTAGAAGACAAGTTTCCAAAATTCATGAATACTTGAAAATATCACTACCAAATAGCCCCTATCTTGAATAGTAATAATATTTTGAATTTCATTAACCTACACAAAATAGCTTTCGAGTTTTACGCTCTATTACAAGACTTTTTCCTCGCATGTTTATCCAGACAAGCAATACGAATACTATTCTGAAACAGGCTAACACCACAAACGTGCATAATTTTAAAAAAAATTTTTAAAGAGAACTTAGAAATTATTTCAAACTACCGAATTTGTAGGGTTAGCAACTAAATATAAAATTTTTGATAAAAAAGGTAAGAAGAATAAACTTTTATTCCAAGTACAGGGTTAGCAAGAAATAAGTTTCCCACTTCAGAGGGCTGTAGAATGCGTTCTATTGGTCCAAATGAGATAAAATCTGAACTACAGAAAACTCAAATGATGCGCATGACTTTTATTAAATAAAAAATTTTAGTACAAAAAATCCACCGACAGCCGGCACTGTAATACACGTAACTCATTTCATATGCTTTTTCAATGTGAAATAACATAATACAACGGAATTCCTTTACAGCTGCAACGGCATTCTGTAGAACAATTTTACCAGTAGCGCTTTTGCAGGTAACAATTTTACCATGATACGGCTCATGCAGTCTTTTTATCCGAAGAATAATGCTAATAGGCATGCGCTGTAACGCACATGATGTTTCACAGTTTCCATATATTCAAAGAAATACCATTTAAAGCTCTAGATTAGGAAAGTACGGCAAACTTCGTCGTCTGCTACCAAATCCGCCATTGTTGGCCCAGTTGGCCCTATCAAGTGAGTTACGCTTCCTCTTAAATTCGGCTTAAATGCATCCTTTTCGCAAATTTTCTTATTATTATCGTCTGGAAATATAACTGACAATCAGTAAATTCTATTGATTTTTCTTTAAATTTTGTTTTCAATTATAATATTTTACATATAAATAATAACGTTGAGACAGTTTAATGATAACCAGATTAAGTTTTTAGTTTATTTTCACTTTATTTATTTATCCTTAATAAACGATTTATATGTAATTAATAAATTTTAAAAAACACTGTGTGTAGTTTTTGTAATTTTATTTATCAAAATATAATTATATAAATTTTTATTAAAATATAACTTAATAAACTTTTATCAAATTAATTTTTATATTTATATCAAAAATTTCACTTTACCATTTTAATTTTATTAAATTATAAAAATTATTAAATTATTAAAAAAAGTATAATTATAATTATAAAAATATCAAATATAATTTAATAAAATAGGAACTATTAAATTTAAGTTTTTGATTTAAATTTAAAAATTACTTTGATAATTAAATTTTGATAGAAAATTTTAAAAATTATGATTTGGAAAAACTATCCGTTTGATTACAAAAAAAAAATTACAAAAAAATAACTACACATGCAATGTTTTTTGAAATTTATTCATTTATGGAGATTTTTATATTGACGTAAAAAATCTACCCAAAACTTATAGTTAGAATTTTCTATATTTTTTTTCCACCCAAATAGCAAATTTTCTTTATTCAATTTCATACGTTATATTCAAGTTTAATGATGAGTGATAATTAACTTTGCTAAAATAAGATGAAAATAACATGGACGTTTTATTTCAAGTTTTGCCTCCACATTTCACAGACAGTTTAGCCTTGTTATATTGAATTGTATTTTCTTAAAAAGAACTATATTCAACAAAAAATTATATATTTTCTGATCGTCTGAGAATTGCACAATGCAACATTTCTATAACATTCAGTGAAGTTATAATATAAACGTACTTGCTTCTTCGGATATTTTAACGAATTTATTTACCTCCAAGGAGCATAGATTGAAGGATCCTGAAATTTTGCTTATTCGGATTAAAATTTAGGACCAATCAACGAATATTTCATTAAAAATTTAATCTAAATTGCATCTTCCACATGCATTTCAATGGTATCTATCGCTGCGTTTGGGCCAACAATGGCTGACAAACTCACGTGATAGCCGTTCTACCAATCAGCAGCTGCGGGCGGCGCTGAAAAGGTTTGCCGTACTTTCCTAATCTAGAGCTTTAATATCATTTGTGTCAGAGCGCAATCTATTGGTGAATATTTGTACTAAATATTTTTTTTAATAAATGTCAAGCGCATCATTTGAGTTATCTGTAGTTCAAATTTTATCCGTTTGACCAATAGAACGCATTCTACAGGATTCTGAAGTGGGAAACTTATTTCTTGCTAACCCTGTATATCTGCTTAAAATTTTTAATGAGTACTTAGCCAAATCATTCACAAGAAACAATTGTTAATGAATTATGGAACACAAGGAATTTTGTTTTATTAAGTGAAATCAAAAACCACTTTTATACCAACTTGGTTTGTTGAATACCTAAAGAACTTACGTGATGCAGATGAGCGTTAAGGAAGAAGTGTAGAAAATGAGTTAAATAAATACTGTATATAAAATATAATGAGGTATATTATGTTAACATAACCAGGCCAACTTATGACATCTGGGTCCCCCAAGGTGATTCGAGTGCCATCTTATGGCATTTGAGTGCTCTCTCAAGATATTTGAGTGCCCTAAAAGCATTAGGCTCAAGAAAAATAGCCCATTTAATCCTGTTCAGACAGCCCTCAATATAGTAATTGAATATAAAAATGTCTTCTGAAAAAAATTACGGCATACTTTTTTCTTTTGTTTCTTAGGTTTTGGATTACATTACAGAGTTCAAAAAGAGAAGAAAACCAAAGAAGAAAACGAGATTTATAATTCCGGTGTTGAAACCAGTGCCAACAACTGATGTCATTATTATTATAGTCTATAAAATTCTGACTGCTTTGCCAGTTTTTAAAGTACACATAAATTACGGTTTCATTTAATATCTGAATATTTATTAGAATAATATGTATCTAAACATTTATTACATATGATATGGGTCATGCATTTTATTCTTTGCACTGACAATGCTAAATTTTTAATATTCACCTTATGTTATAATTAGAAACAACACTGTATTGCACATTAAAACTTACATATACGACACTCTCTATAAAGTCAAATGCTGTATTAAATGACTCCATCATTAATGGAACGATGAGGGCAAACAAACCACGTGGCTTTCCTAATTTCCGATTGAGGAATTGAATTATGTTATTCGAACAAATTCATCTAGTATCACTGCTACCAGCCTGGATCTTTGCCAATTAAAAGGACAGATAGGGTTATTCAAGGAGCAATTACTTCATATTGCCATGTTTCTTGGGCCTTACTCTAGCCCTGTCATGAGCACAACATAACAGGAACCAAGCTTAATCAGTCCAGGTGACGCTTTCCCATTCTCACTTCACATTTAATAGTAACTCGTATCTTCTTAGTTTTAGATGACAGGAGTGAAACATGAGCTTTATGCAATAATAAGACTACTGCTGCCTGGACATTTTTTCAACTTTATTCTTGTTAAAATGTACTTATAATAAATGCTATATACTTAAATTTTAGAAATTATGGGGATTTTTTTTACTGTGTCTCCTGTTTCTCTTGTTTCTTCTGTGAAAAATTAGTCATTTTTCCCCAATCTAAATATGTCCGATAAAATCTTAGCTGTTGAAATATTACACGAATGCATTATTAATTCTATATAGGGCGCTTTTCTAGAAATATACTAACCCACATCATTGAAATACTGGACAAATGTTTTTAAAATAAAAATTGTTATCATGAAACTTAATTCTCTGCACTTCTTAGAGACACCTCACTTCCTAAAGTAATTTATCAACCTTCTGTCAAAATCGCATTAAAAGCGAAATTCTTGGTGGGTTGCGTTTCGAGTTCTCCGGGGTTCTGGACAGAGACCTCGTGCCACGTGTTTCCCCCAACTTGTTTTAAATCATTACGCGATAATTGCATGAATAAATCTGTTGAAAATAACAGGCAAACTTTCCATCGCTAACTTTATCACATAAATTTGATTATCGCGCGTGTCATTCCAATGAACCGAGGTGACCACATTAATTCCACTCTTTTGGAATTTAAAATCGTCTCTAAATTGAGTTTTTCATATGAGCGTCTTTTCTTTTTTCCTTTCAACCATCTTTCTGTCGACTACAATTTGCATAGCATTTTAGCTCTTTAAGAAGGAGGGAAATAACAAAAACTCGGTAAAAGAAAAGTTCAACCATCTAGAAAGTTTAATTATGTCTTGCTGCTAAAATCGTCAAGTGCATTTTGATCAATATCGGGATAGAAATTTTATAATTTAATAAATTCGTTTAAACGGGAAACAGAGAAGAAAAGGCGGTAATGAGCCCCACCCCCCATGTGGGTAAATTGGCCAGCATAATCAAATATTAATGCCATCTAAGACATGGATAGAATATCTAATAAGGCAATAACTAGTTGCAAAATTTAAGGTATAGATATTGCTTCCTGTTGAGTCATCTGTCGGTGAAGCAGTACTATCAACGCACGGTAGTGACGAAAGTTTTCATTGTCTAATGTTTTTCGTTTTATATATAGAAATGTGTAAACGAGACTGTGCTTGTAATATATAACTGATAATGTTCCGTCTTTGACATACTGAAGGCAAACTCACATTAATTCGGTCCCCTGTTGTTGTTTGTAATTTGGCCCCCGGCATTTTTAATCAACATTTTGGTTTCATCATTTTATTTTCTGGTGAATGCGGTTGTAGCCGGTCTCCGTAGTAGAGGCCGTGCTGTCCATGTTAGATGCAGTATATGAGGGAGAAGCAGCCATACAGAGCCCAGAGAGCGGCTACACCTACAATTAGGAGTAATGAAGAGGAAGAAAAGGAGAAATTTTTAGATAATAGTCCCGAATCGAAGATGCCCTTAACCTGTACAGAATACATGTACCTGAAAACATGGACGCTAATTGCATCTTCTGCGATGATGGTAAAGGAAAATGATAGCCAGAGTGAAGAACTGGTACAATGCCAAAGGTAGCAAATGTGAGACATATTATGACTGTGATTTCTGCCGTTAAATAAAACAATAAACTAAGCCTCCCGAGGAAGGTATAGGAAAGTAGCAGAAGCCCTGAGTTCATCTATTTTTACCCCTTCATCTGCACTTTTTCACCCCCCTCAATTTTTTTCATCAAACATTTTTTTTCGAACATAGTATTTAGAAAATGTAAAAAAGCTCTATCTTCTTTCCTTTCTCATCATTTTCGATCGAATGATATAACACACAGCTTATATTGTCATAGTCCTAAAGACCAAATGGCTACCATCCCCACAACTCCGACCCCACTGGGACAATTTGGTCCAAACTTCATAGGAATGCAGATTTTGCCTAGAGGAATATGCATATCGAATTTCACTCCTTTACATACCTAAATACCACATAGATCACTTGGTCCCCTCTAACTCCGACCCCAGTGGTCCAATCAAAACCAAAATAAATAGTGATGGTACTCATGCGCACAGTCTATATATTTCGAATTTCAACCTTCTACCTCAAAAAATGCAGAAATCATGAAGGAGACGGAAACATAAACGCTAGGCTGCGGGAAACAAGGAGTAGGAAATATATCGTTTATATAAAATCAGCGATGGTGGACTTTGTCACAGCAAAGAAAACAAGAATGATTTTACCGCCAAAGCGGATAAAGGGAGCACATTTTCTTGTTATAGCATCGTACATGGATATATAGAATTAACCAACATTTTAAAACACTTGAGAGTAAATAAATAAATATGAAAACTACTATTTAAATTACTATTGTAAATTACTATTTAAATAGGCTAAAGTATAGAGAGAATTTAAAAGAATAAACTTGAAGAATGAAAGGTAAACGGAGAGTGAAGTTATTCCTCATACACTTAAAAAAATAAAAGTTCTTTAATTTGTAAGAATTCTCACATAATGTTAAACGAAGTGAGCCTCAATTGCTGAAGCGTTATGTGTAAGCATCTATTAGATTTTCATATTAAATTACTAAAGTCTTATTGAAGCAAGCGATTAACTACTATTAAATTAATTAGTAATGAGTTTTAGATACCATTAAGCCTAAGAGTACTATACTCTTGATTCAAATAAGCTATGGATAACAAAAGATCTAATAACGCGTAAGGAGTTGGTTGATATATTACACGCCACATCTTAGCATTAAAAGTTCTATAAATTCTGTATTGTACCATTAGGGCACGTGCTACAAAACCAATTGCCACTATCATTATTTACTCGTTATATTCACTCATGGCACGTTGTTACGAGTTGTTTGATATATTACATGCCATATGTTAACATTTAAAGTTCCAATGGTGCCATATGGTATCATAGAGCACCATTAGGGCACGCGCTAGTAAACCAATAACCATTATCATTATTTTCTCGTGATATTCACTCATGGCACCTTGTTATGAGTCGTTTGATATATTACATGCCATATCTTAGCATTGAAACTTCCAATGGTACCATATCATGCCATAGGGCACCATTAGGGCACGTGCTACTAAACTGTTAACCATTATCATTATTTTCTCGTGATAGTCACTCATGGCACGTTGTTACGAGTCGTTTGATATATTACATGCCATATCTTAGCATTGAAAGTTCCAAGGTTACCATGTGGTATTATAGGGCACCATTAGGGCACGTGCTACTAAACCAATAACTATTATCATTATTTACACGTGATATTCACTCATGGCACGTTATTACGAGTCGTTTGATCTATTACATGCCATATCTTAGCATTGAAATTTCCAATGTACCATATGGTTTCATAGGGCATCATTAGGGCACGTGCTAGTAAACCAATAACCATTATCATTATTTTCTCGTGATATTCACTCATGGCACCTTATTACGAGTCGTTTGATATATTACATGCCATATCTTAGCATTGAAAGTTCCAATGATACCATATGGTTTCATAGTGCACCATTAGGGCACGTGCTACTAAACCAATAACAATTATCATTATTTTCTCATGATATTCACTCATTACATGTTGTTACGAGTCGTTTGATATATTACATGCCATGGTTTAGAATTGAAAGTTCAAATGGTACCTATCATGCCATAGGGCACCATTAGTGTACGTGCTACTAAACTGTTAACCATTATCATTATTTTCTCGTGATAGTCACTCATGGCACGTTGTTACGAGTCGTTTGATATATTACATGCCATATCTTAGCATTGAAAATTCCAAGGTTACCATAGGGTATCATAGGGCACCATTAGGGCACGTGCTACTAAACCAATAACTATGATCATTATTTACACGTGATATTCACTCATGGCACGTTATTACGAGTCGTTTGATATATTACATGCCATATCTTAGCATTGAAAGTTCCAATGGTACCACTTGGTACCATTAAAACACGTACTACTAAACAATTCAGACATCACTATATACCGTTATATTCATTCATGAGACATCATTGCACGTACACGTGCCATTAGACCGATACTTGCTATCACTAGTTACTCTTTTATATTCGTTCATGATATGTTGTGACAATTTGTTTGATATATTACATGCCATGTCTTGTTATAGGAAATGTTTAAGAGGGTATCATAATGGTACCATTAAAGCACGTGCTATTAGAGCACGTACTTATTCCTGCTATCTCACGTTCGTACTTCTGCGTACTCTGTCCCATTTTAATGGATTGGTGAAAACAGACTGTGAAAAAGTTAATTCGTTTTCAAGTTATCGTAATAAATGCTAAGCTCCCTAGGAATAAAAAAATTCTCTTGATTTAGGGACCGAACTGCCCTTTTAATAATCGTCAAACACGTGCATCCTGCACGCACACCATCTCATTAACGTTTAGAGCACGCGCAGAACCGAACCCATGTTCTCAACATGCGTTTTACCAAATGCGAGGATAATTCGTTTCTTCCAGCAATTCAAGACATGATTGAATGAATTGTGAGATTGCAATACATGCAATTCAATACATGCAACGCAATGAATTGTGGGATTGTCTACAGACGGACGGACGGACAGCTGGACAAACCGATCACATAAGCACATTTCTATATATAGAAAATGTGCTAAAAATCTAACAATGGGTTATTTCCCGATCATACAATCAGGAGTGTTGGGGTTCTGGAAGAGTCCATTCATACAGGGAGGTGACTGACATTAAAATATCTTGTCATTCAAGCATGAACTCCTCATCATACAAAAAAATAAAAACATTATTATTAAAACATTATTTTCTAAGATAATGATATCAAGTAACAAAAAACATAACGTAATGAAACCTAATAAAAAATGCGTAACGTAACATTATAACATAACGTAAATCAATTCGTTCCACAGCCCTGCTTAATACTCAAGACGATATTAAAGCTTTCAAGAGCATTACATCTTCATATGGATTTCTAATTTCGCTGTTTTAAATCAACAATACTGTGGAATAGTAAAATACGTATACTTCCCTCTTGAAATTTACAACATTCTTTGCTATTTACACTTTTAATGATGAAATTTTATGAAAACTTTCAGAAAACGTTCTCCAGGGATTTCCCTCTTATGAACCTCTTCGGGATCCTTTACATGTCATCATAAGCGTTCGCTCTTAAGAAAATAGTCATTGATTTCTTGAAGAATTTGACTTGAAATGCGTCGAAATAGTATTTGAAACACGCAGATTAAGCGATTTCCACGGGAAATATAGGAATAAAGCATATCAAGAACTATAAAGAGCGCGAAATCTGCTATCTGCGAAAACTTGTATTACATTCTTCCGCTGCTAAGGAATTTTTTAAACACACTGTACCTTTATGTTTTGCAAAATTTTTGGAAATAAATTTTTTTTCACAGCAGTAACGTAGGCACTAAAGTAGATAAGTTTCTTCAACGGCTTCTTCTGTTCTACCAACTTACTTCTACCAGCGTAAATGTCAAAATGTGATTAAATTTAATAGACTTTGATACATTTGCTGATAATAATTTTGATTGATTATATTTTAATATTTACATGTATATATAACTAAGGGATAAGTGTAGATAAAACAACAATAACAACATCATGCCTTAATCCGCTTGGAAGGGTGGGCAGTATTTAGAAACAAACTTGAGTTAAGATCACACAGTCTCATGTATTTCTACTTGATTCTGCTACACTTTCCTTGGCTTCTTTCAAATTTCCCATTTATTGTATATGGTCAGCATACAGTCGTTAACTAAGCTATTTCGTTCAAGTTTTTTTTATAGACCTATATCTTTCTTACATTATCATTCAGGGCCCCATCTACTCACGCCAGCTAGACATTTAAAGAATTTAATTTCCACAGCATCTAAATTTTTCTTGTGCATTTTGTGCAACATCTAAGTTTTACTACCATACGTTACTACATTGGTATTAGCATCCTCTATTGCACGGTTATTTTTTGCACACACCTATATACTATTATTCCTTGCATATTTAACCAGAACATTCACAACTTCCAGCCCAGCTCTTGTTCTTCACAAAATATCGCCATCAAAACCACCTTCTCTCTCAAATATGTTTCAGAAAGAGACAAATTCATCCTCTTGCCCCAGACAACCTCCATTCACTTCCATCTTCCAAATTCTTTCGCTTACCCTTCTCAAACACAAGTATCTTCGTCTTTTCATCTTATTTAATTATAACATAATATCATTTTATATTAACGAGTAATATTAAAAAGTAGCATGTGTCTATTAAACGTTTCTAAGTGATTTTAAATACTTTTTATAGTTCTAGAAGGTACTGACAATCATAGAATCAATAAATGGCAGTACAGAATAAATGGAAAAGGCAGCGAGTTGATTCGCTTGAGGAACACTATCTTCAGTAGATTCAGGTGATAATTAAAACCTAAAGGGGAAAAATAACAAAAATGCCCTCCCCACTATTTATCATATAGACAATGTTCCGAAGAGAGTTCATGTTTTTATTCGCCTGTGCAATCTGCTAATTCGAGATTAAAAAATACAAGAAAAAAAAACTCTAACACCGAAAAGAAAATAACCTGAAATAATGGAGATACAAATAGCTAAGTTAAAATACTTTTTAAAGTAAAATTTAATTGTTTAGTAGACAATTAAAATTTGCTAAACTATAGTAGGTTTAAGTTTTTTTTTTCAATGTTAGGATTTATTTTTTTTTTTAGAGGTTTTAGTGTTTTGTTAGAATTTTTTCCCACAACATGCCTTTGAATCTTGATAAATTATCAAATGATTTGTGAAATTTTAATTTTATAAATTATGATAAGAAATTTTATGCAAAGAACCAGGAAACAATGGATATTACAAATGATTTTTGGATTCTTGTGTTTCCCTGTAGTAAGCTCATGACACCATGCTATTTTGAAGGACATATCTAATGGTTGACACAGATGTGTGATATTATGAGGTAAGCAAACAGAATGAATGTCGTTTTCTTTGCATGAGCACTGTACATTGACAGAGAGAATGTTTTTTTATATTTTCGGACCCCAAATTTGGAGGAACGTGTTTGTTTGTCAGTTCCAGTTGATCTGGAATATATCAGCAAAACTGTATCTAGACTATAAAGAGTTTTATTTTAAATATATGCTACCTTACATAGTGGATAATTATGAGAAAAGGTTACTAACATTACTAAAAGTTACATTTTGGATAATTATGATGGCAGTTATTTCCAGTTTTCAGAATAATGTAAATGCTATTTTAAAATATTAATTTCATTTTTAATTGCATGCACTCTATTTTTAGCAAAGAGCCGGCTCGGTGGCCGAGAGTTCTAAGGTGCAGGGCTTGTCGCTCTCCATACCAGCGAGTCGCGGGTTCAAATCCCGCTGAGGAGATGGATGTTTGTGTTTACCCCTTTACTAACAAGCAAAAACTCAGTAGCAGATCCTCTGCTACGCTAAATTTCAAATAGATCCAATAGTTATTTAACATCCTCGACACCGAAAAGGTAAAACGAGAAATTAAAAAGAAGAGATGTAAAAAAAAATATATAATCTATCAGATCGCTGTGAGACAAGGGAGAATCATTTGAAATTTTTTAAACGTTTTGAATTTCCTAAACGCCCTTTCAACATCAATGCGTATACTAACAATCTTTTTAGTGACTGACACTTTTTTCAGACAGTGTTCACCCCTTTTTAAATAAATAAATAAATAAATAATAATAAATCAAAAATAAGCAAATAGTGCGGAATGGAATAACCATAAAGTGAAAACCTTTTATCCACAAGGAGGAGTATTATAGGGAGTGCAAGTGTGACGTCAGTCCTTGGAATTCTTCAGTCACGTGACTCGATTCGATTCCAAACAAGTCTTCTCGCTTCGGGATTTAACATGGTTCCAACGTAGGGATGGAATAAAATCGTTTTGTATAAGCCCATTGTTTATAACATTTTTAAGATGTGAAATTGTTTAGTTACTCACTACTCAAGAAGGAGCCAAAACAGCGATTTAGACATCTATCGTTTTCCCAAAGAAAGAAAGATCCGCGAACGACGGCATTCTTTTGTTAAGTGATTAAAAATGATTAAAAAGCGTTCTAATATTAATGTATAAATTATATAATGGAATTAAATGTCTTAATAATAATATAAATTACACAAATTAACATAATAATTTAAGAGATGTCATTTTTACTGGCCGCCCGTTTCAACGTTACTAGTACGTATATTGCGTGGTTGCAATGTTTGGAACCAGCGATCCCATTTCCTAGGCTCTCGGCCCGTTCATCGCGCAAATGACATCAGCTGTGACGTAGAGTCCCTGTAAGTAAAACGAGTAATGACACTCCATTCTTTCCTATGGAAAGTGAATTCAGCCAATTAGAGCCGTTTATCAAATCACGTGACAACCCACAAAATGGATGCTCTCAGTATTTACAGGTATTCGCGAACGTTGTAAAGAATGAATTTTCATGATCTTAAAACGGTAAAAACTGTGATATTAAAAATATCAGATTTCTCACATCATTTATCACTTTACAAGTTCTTATTTTTAGTTGAATTGAATTTTTAAAATAAATTTGTAATAAAATATTTAACAAGCCGGCTTGATGGCCAAGAGCGTTAAGGCGCGGGTTCGAATCCAGCCGCGGGCAAGGATGTTTTTGTTTTTCCCTTTTCATTATCATCCTTTCATCATTTTCATCCATACTCTGGAACTAACAATTCCAGTTTCAAATTTAATCAGATATATACAGATTCTTCCCCTTCAAATTTCAATTAACACAGTTTTAAATTACGTGCTCTCTAGACAGCCAAAATCGAATAAGAAGAAAATATTTAACAGAAGTGCAAATTTAACAATTTGTAATAGCTATTGCTTTCAGAAATTAAATAATTACAGCCTAAGCATTTGTATGGAATTATTGATTATGTAACTGAGCAAAGTGAGTTCAAAAAAGAGCAGTTTTTCTCATGGAATTTTTCGGAGGAAATCCATCTCACACTTAAATAAAATATTTTTTAACAATTTTCATTTGGTAATGAATTTCCATACATCTTTAGAAACAGAATTATTTTCCCTCGTAATTACAAAAATTCAATCAAACTTGCAGTTTTTCCCATAGGATAACATTATACATGGCTGCCATATACACCCAAAATGGCGGCGTGTCATTACTCGTTTTACTTACAGGAACTCTACTGTGACGTAGTCACTTGCACTCCCTATTGGTTATTTCTCTAATACTTTTTAAAGCAACAGTTGCTTTACAGGGAAGCTCCCTATTGCTGTTAATATTGATTGATGAAGAGTTACTTGCTTAGCAGCCCAGTGGTACTATTGAATAGCTTGACAAAAATTGATGGTATTCGCGCAAAAACAGAGATCACCAAAATTTTTTTCAAATTCTAAATCTTTATTAAAAACAGATCAAATGTGTTTTTTCAAAATTGTTTAAATCGATTGAGAACATTAAAAAAAATTCATTTTTGTATTAAAAATTTATTTTTTTACACAAATTTTTTTTTTCTCATTCTTATATGTTTTGTTTTGACATATACGTTTTATCTGTTATATTTAAAATTTCAAAGAGATTTGAAAAATTAGCTTGAGATATGACTATTTAAACAAAAAATACCAAAAAATGTATTTGTTTATAACTTTTTTAACAAATGGAAATTTTTCAAAAATATTTAGGGATTTTAATACTCCATTACGTACTACCAAATTATAATAAAAGTTTTAAATTTCACGACATGTTTGTTTTTGAGGGGCCCACTTCAGGAATCAAACTACCCATTTGTATCAAATTCAATTGTTTAGATTGTTTAAATCCTCAATATAACAGTAATGGTATCAGTTATTATCCATCATTCAAGAAAATGAATTCAGATACGAATAGAATCGTGTCTGAATATCTGCGAGACATTGGTTTCAAGGTCTACCGCGGATACCGGAATACGCGAGTTCTCGAAGATCATATGGTAAATAGCGAAATTTGCATAAAACTTACGCAAAACGTACACTTTAAATCTATAATGTCTAATACAAGGTAAATTATTATACGAAGAAATTTACCTCTACATATTCAGTATAAAATGCAACAAAATGCCAGCAATAATGCAGCATTTTGAATTCATATGGTAGTGGCAGGCGGGAAGTCAATTTTTGCTTTTTGGAAGCTGGTCAATATTTTCAATCCGCGGTTAGTTATATCAGCTGAAGAGAACCTGCGGATATGGAGAGGCAACTATAAAGGAAGTAAGCCAATCATTTTCTTTAACTATACGATGTAATTTAATAAGATAAAACATAAGAGATAGGTTGAAAGATAAGTGAGCGAAAAAAGCAATTTAAAATAAGCAAAATCAGCTTTATTTAAAGCTTCTATCGACTATCATTCTGCATCGCAAACGAGAAAGAGAGACAGGCACAGGCCATTTGATCTGTCTAGACAAGACGTCACGTCCGGAAAAAAATGGACGCAAAGGTAAGGATTAGAAACATTATTTTTTTTTCATTTTTTAAATATTTGACCATAATTAAAAACGTTAATTTATCTATCTTACATGTTTAGCAAATATAGACTGAAAAACATTAGGATCGATTTTTGAGCAGAATTATCTTTTAAAGATAATCGACTTTTCGTTTTAAAGTGACGAAGCAATTTTTCGGCTTGAAATTACAGCAAACTGAGAATTATTTGTTATAAAACTGGTATTTATCTTAAACATAAGACAATATAGTAAACATAAATTAAATTAAAGTTTTCAAAATTGTTAGGCAAATATTGCAGAAGCGAATTAAGCTTGTTTCCGAAATACAAGTTTTGAGATAACTTGTTTCACTAATGTAGATGTCACTCTGGCACCAATTTAAAAGCTAAAGAATAACATGTAACATGATGAGGCTCGATTGCAGGACATAAAAAAGCCTTTTCATTGTGGTTTAAATGTAATGAAATTTGTGGACGGTTCATGTTCTTAATTGGGTTTCGATTTGGGTTCTTAATTGTTGACAATGTTATATCGGTTGGTTTGTTACAACCTTTCTTGTATCCATTTTCTTTGAAGAGTAGATAATGAACTGCTGAATATGCGCACTCAATTCTCTTCAATAGAGAATAGTAATAGTACGATGGCTATTCAGAAAATAGTAAGACTAAATTTTTTAAAGGTAAAGGGAAAGATGGCTTATATTAATAGGCAAGTAATCGTTTTCGATGTAGTCCACACACATTTGAATCATTTTTCCGTCTTGAGTGCTTTCTTTGTTTTTAATGACGTTGCAGACTCTGGGAACGAAAAGAAATCAAAGGGAACTAAGTCGGGGCAATACGGAGGTTTGGAAAACATCTTGAAAGATATACGGTCACTTGTTCGTAACATTCGGCGGTGCATTATTGCGGAGATTGCGCCAATCATTTAATTGATAGCTCGTTGGTCTTTTTTTTTCGGATGTTATTGCATTTTTCAAAAACGGATAAAAGTAATACTGTGCTGTAATTGTTGTATCTAGTGGAACCTCAAATCCATAGCAATCGACAAAAATTGTCTTTTTTTCCAAAGAGTGCCTGTTTGCTTACCATCTGGATTATAAGGATGTAACATGCTTTAACGCCGGTGATTATGTACTGCAGAAAATCGTCTCCACTCTCAGCAAACTGCTATTGCAAAACCGGAAAAACCGACTTTCAACTGCTTTTTGGAGAGGAATCCACCAAGAACATAACTAGCGCATGTGGATATATGATTATGCAGAATTGCGAACACAATGTGATGTGCTATACTTGTAGACTATTTAGAAAAAGTATCGAGTACTCATGAGTATTATTAAAAAATTATAAAATATATGATTCACTGTACTGTCCTTCTTATGAAGTCTATGGAAGCCGAAGAATTACATAACAGAAGAATTCCAGACCGCTTTCGCCGTTTGTTCCAGGCTTTATCAAGGGAACATATTAGACGCTTTTATTCATGATAAAGCCTGGAATAAACGTCGAAATTTGTCGGAAAATCTTGTGCATTTCTTCCGTTATGTAGGCTACTGTAAGGCCTCCATAAGCTTTATGATTACAAAATCTTCTAACTCCGCTAAAATATTTCAGAAACTAAACAAATAAATAAAAGAACATAGTTAAACTTAAATGAATAACGTAATAACAAATACAAAAGGGAAGGAAAAATTCCGCGAACCAGGGACCATGCCTATCGCTGGCACTTCTCTTACCAATCGAGCTACCGCGGATATGAACCGGCATGCTATTATAATGCATCCAAATGGGCTTCCATGAAGCCGCCAAGAGCTCAATCGAAGAGCTCAATGCCCTTAAACCATCAACTTAAACAGAAGATAATAAGATAAATGAAGAAACTTCTTCAAACATCTCATAATAACAAATAGAAAAGGGAAGGAAAAATTCCGCGACCTGGACTCGACCCAGGAACCATGCCTATCGCTTGCACTGCTTGAGTTAAATTTATATATTTTTTGATTAAGAATTATACAAAATAATTTTGATAAGAATTTACATCATAAATTTATCATAAAAAAACGTTATTGGATTTATTTGATATTATATTTGATAAATTATTTTATTGGATTAATTGGTGTTTGATAAAAAGTTTTTATGGAATTATTTGAAAGAAAAAATATTTGTGCTTTGTATTTTACTGATTCTTCAATTCTCTATCCTGTTGAGATTATTTTTTATCATTTTATTTGATTTAGGATTAGAGATTTAAATCAAATAGGCTACTATAAATAATTCATTAGATTTCAAAACACGGTATTTTTCAAACACATACATGAAAGAAACCGTAAATTCACCAAGTTTTCCTCACACTCCCTAAATTTTCTATGTGCGCCCCTGGATTTTTGTAGACTGCACGAAGCTCACTCTCACTCTCTCCACTGTGTCAGCTGACACGCTTGGTCGACCGGTGCTTTTCCGTTTACATTATAACAACCAATGTTCTTAAACTACCGAAACCACCGCGAATTGCTGTGTTTACAAGGTGGTTGTTTTCTGTACTCTCTTCCGAATGCACGCCGCACTGCAATAAAGGCGATACATCTCGCATATGAGTCATTCCACGTCAAATGGGATAAAATCGGGCGATAATCAACCTTAGTGTCTCCGATGTTTCTCAAACTTTATCAATGTATTCTATTGGATAAAATATAAGACATGCATAATTTCGTTTGCCAGATAAAACTATATTTTAGTCATAATTAAGTATCATAGTTATTAAAATTTCGCGCATCTCATCACATAAAACGAAGCATATCTCTGGTTATATTCGTCGTAAGTAATTGTCGTATATGTCAAATTGAAGCAAAAATGAATCACTTTTTTCTTTAATTTACTTTATGGGACTTCAAAATAAAATATGAGGAGGAAAAACGCATTTTAATTTTATAAAATCATATATTTAAATGACGCTCTAAAATCATAAAAAAAATAGTTTAATTCCCTTATGCCCATTGCATAATACAAGGAAATTACAGGATGGAATTCCAAATAGTTCAATCAGTATTAAATTATTTATGAGGTCAGGTGCCCTGCTTTAAAGTGTGATCAGGAATATAACAACAGCTCAGGCAAAGTCCTTGAAGCGACGAGCATGTCATGAGCAGCTAACATTTTAAATTAAATTACATCATTTCACATTTACTTTATATACTTCTAAAAGGAATTCCACTATGAAACTTGGGTGGCCATTAGAACAAACATCAAATGATATGCTATTATTTTTTATAGATTTTTAACATGTTGTTTTAACTTATTATTTACAAGATTAATGTTAAAATCATGTTAAATGAATTTTTCTTTAATTCAATTATATCTGAAATTATCTAGTTTAAAAGCCCACATTTTAAGCTTTAAAACGAGTTATGAATAAAACCTGTACGAGGTATAATTTCAGAGAAACATGTGTTTATAGAACACCTTAACCGGCCAATTTCTGTAAATTTGACTAAGAATATTTTAGCAAGAAATTAAGTTTGATCGAATTTAATACTGTGCGGTACTTACTTTGATGTAGGGAATGTATAAAAAGAGTGTGAATCTTTTATAAAAATATAGTGTTTTTTAGGTGTCTCGTTTCACGTAGAATGACTCATATTCCAATACACAGAAGGCAATGCGCTTGTATTTGCCAACTGGTGTAGCACGATGCAAATTTGATGAGTTCTTTTCACGTATCAATTATATCTATATACACACACACCGGCCAATGAATAAGAAACCTTCATTCAATATGGTATTGACCCTCCTGTGGCTGTAATTACAGAACATACGCGGTTTGGCATGGACTCTACAAGGTGTTGCAATGCAGGTAAGGTAATCGCAGACCATGCATTCGTCAGAGAGACCTTCAGGTTCTGCAGAGTAGACGGAAGCGGATGCCTTCGACGAATGTCTCTTTCCAACATGTCCCAAACATTCTCGATCGGATTCAAATCCGGACTTTGCACTGGCCACGGCAGAGGTTGCAACTCGGTGTCATGTTCAGAAAACCACTCCTGAACAATTCTTGCTCGATGGACAGTAGCATTGTCGTCCATGAAGAGCCCGTTACCATTTGGGCACAAATGCACCATTGCAGGACGGACTTGATCTGCAACAATGTTCAGGTAGTCTTTGGCTTTCACCCGACTGTCAAGGAATATCAAGAGACCCTTGCCATTCCAACAAAACATGGCCCATATTATGACACCTCCTCCTGCAGCTTAAACTGTGTTCACAACACATGAGGGGTCCATCGCTTCATGGGGCTACCGCCAAATTCTCTGCCGGCGAATGTGCAAAACGATGTGTAACGTGACTCGTCCGACCACATCACCTTTTTCCAGTCGTCTACTATCCATTCACACCGTTCTTAACTCCACTGCAGGCGAACTTTCCGGTTTGTTGCTGACACCAGGGGCTTCCTCACTGGCATGCGACTTCCCATCCCTATTCGCTTCAACTCTCGGCGCATTGTTCTGGAGGAGATAGGTTGCGATGATCCTTCATTGAAGTCTGCCGTCAGTTGTTCCACCTCCGACCTTCGGTTTTGCCGCACAATCCGTCTCAGACGACGTCGGTCTCTGTCTGTGTTGATTGTTTTTAACCCACAATCCCGCCGTTTCGACAACTCTTGTGGATTCCGTTTCTACGCATTGAACACCTTGGAGACCTGACCTTTTGAGATACCGTTCTGGAAATCGTAGCTGCAGTTAGACGGGCTCCCACAATAACTCCTTTTTGGAACTCAGACAGGTCTGCTGTTTTCCCCATTTTGTTCAACTTGAGCAGCTGCAGCTTGTTCCTACCCTGTACCTGCAACTTGGAATAAGTATGTACCTCACATGATTGCATTCATTTGCATATCTCAATCGTTTCTTACCTGTGACCCCGCTTTACATATCAGTACAGTAATTCATCACGGGTTTCTAATTCATTGGCCAGTGTGTGTATATAATACTTTGGAAAAATACAGCGTTTTGAGATCGAATGAATCTTTCGTAGTAGTTCTGTACTTATTTATTTAAATAGTCCCATTTTTTCCCCTGATTTTCCATTTATGCTTTTATTCCTGTGCCATTATCGATGGCAGTTTTAAAGTGCACCTATCGATCTAGAAACCGAACCCGTTCACCATTTCACGCGAAAACCGCAATCGTCGATTATAAACGAAACGGAAACTTTCCTCATCCACTTCATTTTTTCTCATTCACTTCATAGTCCCGCGAGTGACCTCAGAGT
This sequence comes from Rhysida immarginata, assembly GCA_023313115.1. Classification (NCBI taxonomy): domain Eukaryota; kingdom Metazoa; phylum Arthropoda; class Chilopoda; order Scolopendromorpha; family Scolopendridae; genus Rhysida; species Rhysida immarginata. The sequence continues at coordinate 663,827 of JAHWFO010013268.1, read as the reverse complement.
GACTAATTGTCTCGATAAAGAAAAATTTCAAAATTAGATTTTAAAAAATGCAAACACCCCTTACTCGTAGAAATACCCGATACTTTCGATACTGCACATTCGATACTATAGGTATGGATACTTTAAAGTACTCGATACCATCAGTACTGTATCTTTATCGGCACATTACTAGAACACATTACCCAAAGCGACAGAGTTCCCGTAATATAATTTGCTTATCTTCACGCACAATGACAGCAACGGCGTTAATGGATATCTCTGTGATTGCAATGCAAAATGCTCCAGGCTTCTTTTGTTGCTTCTCAGCCTTCTTTGTACCAGCGGAAAGCCGTAGGATGAGACAAAACATCGTTACCGTAAACTTGTTAAAGCATTGAAAACCTTTCCGATGCCGCTTTTCCAATCGAAGACAAAATTTGATAGCAACATATTGCTCTTCTCTTTTGGTGGTCATTTCCACAGAGGCGTTGTCCAGAAGATGAGGCCGTTTCGACAATACGATGCTATAACATAGTACAGTTACCCATAAAACACCGAACTTTTCAAAAATGCCATTCGATATTGATCATGTTGTTCTCTGCAGTCTCGGCCTTTATTGAACAGCCTACGTAAAAATGTAGAAAATGATATGGACGAGGACATCTACTTTTTTGTAATAGATAGTCGTATAAAAGAAATCGAATCAAAGCAGAACAAGTAATCAAGCTCTACAGTTAACTTGAAACTCCATTTTTACTGCCCTGTAAAAAATGAAAATTCAAAGCAATAAATAATTCAAGCTTATAAACAAAAATCCATCAATTCTTGATGAAAAGAATAAACGATGAAGAATACGTGTGCGTATTGATGAAACGCATTTTTACTATTTATTTTACCACGTTTCAAAATGAACAAATGTGTTTTTTTTCCTTCTTGTAGTCGACAATTACGATATATCACACTCCACTTTGTAAAAAAAAAAAAAAAAAAAAAAAAAAAATGAAGGGGAGTAAACTTATTCTGCCCACTTTGTAGGCTTATCTCAAGTCCTACATCATAGATGATGAGTCGGTGAGAAGGAAAAAAATCGACCAAAGAAGTTTACTCCGATCTTCAAATCAGTAGTTGGGTCAGAATGGAGAGATAAGAAGTCATCGGTGGGTAAATTTGACACTTTTATGTTTAAATTCTTCATCGCTAGCTTCTGCCGTGTTTTCTTTTCCTGTATTTAATTCTCCAGATAAAAGTCACAAGGGTTATCTGCGAGCCATTGCAATCACTCGTTTATTTTTATCTACGTCATGGAAACTGTTCTAACGCGCTTCCATTACTTCTCTTTGGAGACCCAGAATGGTAAGTGATAAAGTAATATGTGTCGCATGGGTGTTTATTGACTTGTCAGACGACCTTTGACCGTAACTTTTGTTCTTCTCCCGCTTCGAACACACTCTCTCTCGGTCCTCTTTTTTTTTTTCTTTCCATCATACTCTCTTTCCAAGAATGAAGACTAGGGTGAAAAAAAAAGGTTTCTTTTTTCCCTTTGATTTCTCTTTGTCTTCTTTTATCAGGAACATCCCGTTCACAACCAGTCATAAACGACGTAAATTATGACGTAATAACAGGGAAAGAAGAGAGCGTGAGCTTTCAATGGGTGTCTCGTCGAGGTCATTCTCTGTTCTTTCTATATACGCCTTTTTTAACTTTAAAGGAAATATTCAACGAGAATGTGATCGTTTTCCAAGTTTCAATTGCTAGGAAAAAAATTTCAGTTTCAACTCTTTATGAGATATGCAATTGAAGTTGGCAAATGCGTCGTCATATACAAATATCCAGAAATTCGAAATTCTTTATCAGTCAAGAATCTTAAGATCTTGAAGAAATTGTCTATTTGCCTGCAGAATGTAACGTAATAACTTGCTTAGCTATTGCATGTATCATTTTAATCAAATCAACCTTTCCTGAAAAAGTAGCATATGATAGAGAAAACTATTACTAAAACAACAAAAATAATACTGTTTATTATAATTCGACAATACTTCAATATTTTTCAAAAACAGCATAAACATTAGATAAAGCCTAGCTTCGGCTTTTTTGAATTGTTATAGTACCCTAAGAAGATCTTATATTAAACATTAACTTATTGTTCGCTATATATCTAAGCTTATAGATTCTTAAGCTGTCGGATATGTCGTTCCAGCGTGTCCCAAAACATTCTCTATGGATTTGAGATATGGGTTCTGGATCGGCCAGGGTAAAAAGAGTAGCAGGAAGAAGACGTTATATGCAGGATAAAAACGAAGCTTTGCAGGATGGAAATGGTCGGCAACATTGTTCAGATAAAATAACTCCAAAACCACTATTCCACATAATAAATTTTAATGACTCAGATGTACATTTCGGAAACGAAGTTTCCTTCATCCTTCTCAATTTTTCTTTCTATTGTTCAGATAGTTCGTGAAATGCGCCGGACACCCATGAATATCAGGGGACCAGTTGCATGTAAGGAGAAGCTCCATATAGTGACACTACCACCAGAACCTTGAGTTGTTTTGATAAGGCATGCTGGATCCATTGCTTCATTGGGCTCCCACCAAGTACTATGCTTATCGCCGACGAAAAGAAACGTGTATCGTGATTCATCAGACGACATAACCTTCTTCCAGTCGTTACGGGTTCAGTCACCACTGTGCACGAACTTCCCTATTCTTTGCAAAAAACGACTTTATGGAGAGATAAAATCTAGACCACGTCTAGAGTACCAGAGGCGGAACAACTACCAGATGCCATATACCATGGGTGAACCGAGCTTATCGCGCTTGAGAGAGGTGAACGGGGAAATTACATATTTGAGAGATCAGTGTGTTTAAATGAAGTTATTGCTTTACTATATATGATATCATAGGAACCGATTAGTTTCGCTTTATTGCCCAGCTTTTTCAAGATTACAAGTCGGGAGGGGGTACAACCATCATGATTACAAGCCTGGGCACGAAAGAGTGGTTAGTCCTTCTCTACATATGTCCACCCAGGACCACGCAATACTCCCAGCGATGAATCAGCTATCGGAGTCGTTTGTTGTAGCAGATCTCTGGAGGAAAATTGTTCCACCCTAAAGATGATCCTTTCCTTCTCCTTCTCCTGCTCATCTTGGAAATTGGTAAAACATCCAGCATTCTTCCAGTTTGACGTGGCGATCGATAAGTTGTCTAGAGTGTGCAGCATCACGTGACAAAAGATTGGTAGATGGTCTCTACGGCGAATTTTCTGTGATAGAGTGAGCAAATGTGGAAGACTTAAAAAAGTGTAGTGTATGATGTAGACCTTCTGATTGACCTGTTCCACTGTGATTCTTTCGCCATGTAGGACCAGACCCTCTACTTGCTGCACAATTACCGGCTCCTCGTTGATGGAAAGCCACCAGAAGTGGCAGTATCTTTCAGGCTAATTGGCCAAGTTGGAAACCTCACCACATTTCCCTCGTGCGAGAGGGCATTTCCCTCGTATACATTTCTCAACTCAGCAAGAATCTGTGTGGCGTTGTTTCCTTTCGGAGAGGCTTGGAATAAACAAATATAGGAAGATAAAACACTTGGAAAAATTGACAATAAAAGCAGCCAATTGTTTTATTGTTATTCCTCTTAACAAATCAGGGATCGTCGTTAATTGTAGTTTCCTGATTGGACTCACTTCTGTATAAATATCCCGTTTTAGTTTCTGGATAATTGTCTCATACTGAATGAAAGATGCTTAGCATCCGAAATGTACATTCACTGCGTGGCCAAAAAATTAGAGACACTCCTTATTTGAAAATAAATCAGTCCTAAAGTGACATAGAGTGACGTAACCACGTAGAGCTGCTTATATAAGGAACGCTCAGCTTCGGACGACTTATTTATTACGGAAGTTAATGTTAAAATGGGTAAGACGAAAGATTTAAGTGAGTTTGAAAGAGGGATGATCGTCGGTGCAAGAAGAGCTGGTACCAGCATCTCTGAAACGACGACACTTTTAGGATTTTCCCGCCCAACAGTATCTCAGGGGTTAGAGAGTGGCAGTTGAGAAAAAAAAAACTTCAAGCGATATGAACTATTCTGGTCGAAAAAAGCTGGTGATCGAGAGAGGTGAAAGGCGAGTAGCACGCATAGCCCTCAGCAACAGAAGGGCAACAATACGACAAATTACAGCTGAATTCAATGCAGGTACATTACAAACCATATCACAACGCACAACAAGACGGACTTTGTAAAGGATGGGCTTTAGCAGCAAGAGACCATCAAGAGTGCCTTTGGCATCACAGAACAATAGGAAAAGGCGCCTGTTGTGGGCCCAGGAACGACGTACGTGGTCACTGAAGGAGTGGAAAAAAGTAGCCTGGTCCGATGAATCTCGTTTCCTGTTTCATGATGCAGAAGGCAGGATCAGATTATGGCGCCAACAGCGCGAGTTCATGGACCCCTCCTGTCAAATGATACTTCTTCAGGATGGTGGCGGTGTGGAATTACGGTGTGGGGAATATTTTCCTGGAGTACACCGGGTCCCTTGATATCTGTGGACACAACTCTGAGCATCACAGCTTACCTCAACATCGTTGCCGATCACATGCAGTCGTCTATGGCTATGATGTTCCCTTCTGGAGATGATCACTTTCAGCAGGATAATGCACCTTGCCATCGTGCTCGATCGGTCACAATTTAGTTTGAGGAACATCAATCAGAGTTTAGTCTGCTTCCATGGCCAGCTCATTTCTCTGACCTCAATTAAATGGAGCATTTGTGGGACGAAACCAAAAGATCACTTCAAAGCTTGGAAACGCCACCACTAATCTGACCCAACTTAGAGCTGCCAGTATGTCAGCATGGACCAAAATTCCTCAGCAACGATAACAGTATCTTGTTGAGTCCATGCCAAGAACAATATCGGCTGTGATCAGAGCTAAAGGTGGACCAACTGGTTATTTCTGATGAAATAGAACATGCTCGTGAAAGATGCATATTTTACGTAAAATGGGCTAATATCATATATTGATGATCTCTGTCATAGACTGTTAAAAAGTCATCTTTAATCGTATTTCTACCAATAATAAGCCCTAAATTATTACTAGGTATGATGATGTAACAATGTATCACGTTTCCGTGCGCAGGCTTTCATTTAGGTCGTTTTGGTCAGGGCCTGTCTTTCTAGTTGGCTTTACATTTATGTAAATCTTGTAAAGCAACAGTTTCATTTAGAGCCATTTTATAAAGACCGCTAACTTCAACAATGAAATAACGAATTCCGGCCCTGTTTTTAAACAATATGCAAAGGGTTAAACGTTATTCTCTAATTTAATTTTTGAATGTGTATTTTGCGGAATCCTTTTTTCATTTAAAAAACATTAACTTTTATTTTTTTACAAGGATCATTCAATAAATAACCGGAAAAGTATATAAAAAATCTAAAATACGACCATGATAGTTACATGTTTCTTACTTTGTGGAGGCATGCTTAAGCTATTCATAGCTGGGACTGGTAAGCCCACCTCGCACATAGAATGCAGGAAAATAGAACCACAGATGTTTGTTGAGTGAAGCCGTGCTTTTGCTCCATGACAATGCGAGACCACAAATTGCTAGTGTCAGACTGCCTATCATCGAGAACCTACTGTATGAGTGCTTAAACCACCCTCCTTATTCACCCGATCTCGCACCTTCAGTTTTCCACACCACTGGCCCACTGAAAGATGCACTGAATGAATATGAATATGGAGCAAAAGCACGGCTTCACTCAACAAACATCTGCGACACTTTGTTACTCCAGCTTGGAGCACTCCTGTAAGGGTGCCGCCATCTTGTGGTACTATTTCCCAGAATTCTATGTGCAAAGTGGGCTTACCAGCCCCAGCTATGAATAGCTTAAGCATGCCTCCACAAAGTAACAAACATGTAACTATCACGGTCGTATTTTAGATTTTTTATAGTATTTTTTCCGGTTATTTATTGAATGAGCCTTGTATTTTAAATATCTTTATTAAAATATAGAAAAAAGTTTCTTTGTGCTTCTATACAGGGTGAATACAAAAGTCTGAACCCCTCTTTTATTTTTTGAACCGAAGCAGATATGTCAATTTTGATGAATCCAATGAATAGGAAGTTGTGGGTGGCCTATCCCATGGTGCACTTTTCATCATCCCAAATATACAAATTAGGACACATTCAAAATTTATCTCAAAAACCGTAAGGGATAGAGAAAAAAACCCAATTGCAAACTTGTTCAGCATAAAAAAACAAACAAAACAAAAAAAATATTCCAAATCGGACCAACCAATCACCCACAATCACGTGGTTTATGTTGGTCATGTTGACCATTTCCGGAACAGTGTAGCTTGCCATCCTGGAATTGTTCTGTCTTCTGTGTGCTGAAACATGCCTTTTATTTGCTTTTCCGCATGAAAGTGAATGTGAGTATGGTAATTTATGTTAATTTTTTGATTTGCATGCTTTACATGGTGGAAATATCAACATCCAGTTTTCCTTGTGCAATGTGACTGTTTGTAAGCTTTACAGTCGGTTCAAAAAATAAAAGGGGGGGTTCAGACTTTTGCATTCACCCTGTATAATGTAAGCTTATAACTAAAAGTGTAAGTGAATTCAATTGCACTCACATTGGAATAAAGATCAACTGCTTTGATTAAATTTTGTATTTATATAAACTTTAATTGTATTTTCTTCACTAACTCAACTCAGTATTAGCATTTTTGACCTCGCCCAAAGAAAGACCAAACGAAAATGTCACAAGATGTTGCGCCGCAGTGGCATCTTCTGAAAGCTGCCCAATAAGCAACAGATTTTTTAGAATCTCATTTTTCTTTTAATAACATACACTTTAATTTATAAAATTAACGTTAAATCATTAAGTAGCTTTTTTTTCTTTGAATTATAAATTTTTCTCATAAAAATTCTTGAGTTAATACAACAACAACAACAACAACAACAACAGCCGCCTTCAATTTAACTCTATAAAACTACTTGCGTAAAATCCAACATGTATTTGATAGAACTGAGTTAATGCATAATTTCACTTCTTTTTTTATTTTCTCCGAAATCAAGATAGATGGAAAAAGAGCAATAATAATCCATCGAATTCAATTTATTTTCTCTCTATCTAAGGGATTCAATCACGGCATCCCTAGTTCTATCCAACCTTCATTTCTATTGAAAAGCTTTAGGTTTGGAAAATGAAAAAAATGGACGAGGGAAATGCTAAGGAGAATTCAACTTTTTAGATGGGCACGGTCAAGTGCTAAAAGGGGAAAAGAAATTTAATTCAGATAAAAAGAAAATTCTTGTAGCGACATCACGCTAAGAGCAAAAGGAAAAAAAAAAAAACAGAATTTTTTAAAGTCCTCGGAATTTAGAAGAATTCTTTAAAGTCCCCTAAATCCTATTTTAAAAATCAATATATTTTCAAAAAAAATTTACGTAAAAATGTTCGCTTCATTTAATATTGAAATACAAAAATATGAAAAGGTGCAAAAAAGTATGCATAGTTATGAAAATTGAATAAACTGAAAATTCTAATTAAGATTCAGAGTAGATATTATGCATTTATTTTATTTTCAAAGAAGCAATATTTATTCATCGACAAAATATTTTTATTAAAAATGCAAATTTATTATTCTCATTTTATTATTAATACAGGGAAAGAAATTAAAATATTTGAAATTTATATATATAGACTACTACGAATGCCATGAGATTCAAAGAAAAACATTTGAAAAAAATAACTTCTTCTTCTAAAATCATTCTCTTAAAATTCTGTGCGAGTTTATTTGTTTCAGTGAAATCGAATAAATCCGAATGAAAAATAAGGGCATTCTTCGAACTGATTACATAGCCTCCCATTACTTCAAGTAAATTGCTATAAATATAAAAATAATAGCGATTTCTGGCTTTTAATTTCTTTCTAATTGAGAAGGAAATTGATAATTCATTCACAGATCCGCCTGTTTCATTAAACTTGAAAGAAATTAAAATAAACGTTAATTAAATTTCTTTTAGAAAAATCATCAATTTACCGTGCTTTGCAAGATTTCTTATTAAGACAAGTTTAACATCTCACCGGTGAAATCTTCGCGATATAGAAAAACGGATTGCGTATTTGTAATTTACTTGAAATGCATCAAAAAATTATCATAGGTCCTATAATTAAATGGGAACTTGGTAAGAGGTACGCACACACACCACACAAGCATACACACACAAACACATAACTCAAACGCACATAACCTATGAAGTCTAGATAATTTTTCTTGAAACAATGACACTAGCTACATTCAAAAACTCCGTGTTAGTCGTGTTAAGCGTGTCGTGTTGCTAAAATCTGATGTCACTTCCTGCACGAACCGTGTCCCGTGTTGCAAAACGCCTAGCACGGAGCACGGGGTATTTTCGTCCGTGTTCGTGTACAGCCTTCATGTAGGCTGTGGTTCGTGTTAGCTCTCCAGCACGACATTGGAGCGCATGCTCATTGTGGCATTCCTCATCTCTCTCATGAAAAGCTATAATGGCGGAAAAACGCCGCTTCCCTGAATATTTAATAGATATACGAATTAATTGCGCCATCATCCCATGATTAATTAGTGTAGAAGGAACTCTATTTGTTCTAGAACATCGGTTATGGAAAGCAGAAAAGTTATTTTTGATAATCGGAGAAGATTGGGTCGAAAGTAAAGTGCCTATCGCTAATAGCTCCACTATCTCCATCTGGTGGGGAATTTGTAACCACGATAATTATGACACGACTTAAGCGTGGTTCCCAAAACAACGGCAGAAACCACAAAGCAGAAAAATTTTATGATGTCACTTCCCGTTTTCGTCTCTTCTGCCCGACTGAAAATTTCTGCTTTTTAGAGTTGGGTTGAGTTCCACTTTTGTGGCATAAGCAGGGCAGAAACGATTGCTCAGCCAATAGAAAACGATCTCTGCAGTGACGTCACAGTGACGTCCTCTCTCTCTCTCACAAAATAAAAATGTCGGACACTCAGCTCACAAAGGTGAAGAGGCCTAGAAAGAAAATTGATGTAGAAGCGCTAATAGAAGAGGCGCGAAATATATATTTATTAATTAATTAATCAAATTAAATTGAATAAACAACAATTGAATGAAAAATTCGATGTGATGATTGATGAGGAATGAACGAACTGTGTACGTACTGTGTGCAGTCGAAGCCGACCGTTTAGATCGATCAACGGCTTCGGTGCAGTGCATTTGTGTTGGGCAAAACTTCTGCTATCTTATCCTTTTGAGTTTCTGCCATGTGGGACACCTGCAGGAGCAGAAAGTAAAAAGGCAGAAAAAAATACGCCCTGGTTTCTGCTCTCTTGTTTTCTGTCAGTGGGAACCACGCTTTACTGGATGCTAACGACCTGTTCATTTAGCTGATTTTCCATTGTTGTTTCAGGCAGACAAAACAATACCGCCTAGAGAGAAAGCCTGCTCACGGAAAAATCATACATTGTTACATCACCTACGGTAGGGACAATTTCGTGCTTATTATTGATAGAAATATGATCAACAATACCCTAAGGTAGGTGATGTAACAATACTCTGCCTGATCGGTCTCAACCGTGACCACCGAGAGAGAAGGCCTCCGCAATGAAACTGAATACATTATTGCATCATCATAAATAGTGCAAATTCAGGGCTTATTATTGGTAGAAATACGAATAACAGTGCACTATCTATGGGATGCAACAATGTATTCAGTTTCATTGCGGAGGCCTTCTCTCTCGGTGGTCACGTCTCAACTCAAGTGGCAGCACAAATCGTGCTCGACAGAACAGACAACGCGAGCACATTCAAAAATTAACTCAGCACGGATCGTGCTGTAGCTTAACACGACACGCTTAACACGACTAGCACGGATTTTTGAATGTAGCTACTGATAATTCTTCGTCAAGTGAAGCGCGTTTCATATCTTGTTAGTGGAATAAAGCAACACTTTTTTTTCCTTCAAAGAGAAATTTCGAATTTTTTGAAAACAGAATTATTAATCTATTTCTTTCTATAAAACGAAGTAAAAATATGCTTTAAAATATATTTCGCAAAATTAATAAACATAAATGTTAAAAAATTTTATGTTCAAATCAAGCAATTCTTTTGAATGTGATAAAAATAAATTGAAAAAACTAACCTTTCGAATTCATGAAAGGAATAAGCAAAAGCTAACTTTTACAACTAATAGCTTTTCGAGAGAGAGAGTGAGAGAGAGAGAGAGAGACTACACGCAGAAAATGGAACGTGAGGAACTTCGTAAATCAATAAGCAACAGAAGTTATATTTTAAAATTTGAAAAAAAAAGAAAACAAACAAACAACGAAAAAAAAAACCCCTCTAAAGTTTATTCTTTCACCTCCCCATCTGTGAGTTTGACTTTAAGATTCGTTCATGAATATTGACTTAAGAGTTTTGCTATGACCTCCATTATCCCTTTTGGCTGTTGCCATGAACACGGGGGAAACCGATATACAGGTGAAACGTGAAAGTCTTGTCGGAGCCTAGGCGGCCGTTCCTTGTTTCCTTCAACATAATTCTTCCATTCGAAATTCCAAGCGTGAGACAGTCTTAAGCCAGTGTATCACAATCGGACGTGTAAGAAGGATCCATACGTCAAAGAAAGGGAAGGGGAGAGAGAGGGGAAAAAAAGGCGTATACTTAAATGGGGCTGGTAATGTTCAGTTTCTTGTGAAACGAATGCTCACATTTCATATCCATTTTTCGTGCATCACCAGCGTCGTTATTCCAGCGAAATTCTATCCTAGACCTGATAGGAAATCGATCGCCGTTTCGACGGCAAAAAGGAATTGATCTAGCCTCTAGCGGAGACAGCATGAACTGAATGGACTCACTTCGGGAATGTCTCCCGCCTTTTGCTTACTCTCAACATCACCTTCAATCATTTCTCTTGTAACTTCAGCTCAAGGATTCATCTTCGATTGAATTCGATCGCTTTACTTTTTCTTTCTGCTTCTTGGAAGCCGTTTCTTCCGCTGCATTTGCTCAAACTTCCAAAGCATAAACGGCTCCGGCGTTCAGAGGAATTGGCAACGGAAGGAATGCAAATGACGAGAGAAACTCCGTGTGCTAAATAACAGGCATTTGGATGCGAAGAAAACTCAACCAGCTGTCCTCTTCACACAAGCGACTAAGATTGAAAACTGCTCGGAACGATTTACCGTGGTAAAATCACCCAATTTCACCGGTAAAAGATAAGAGCCATCAGAATAATTGGGATAATGACGAAGAAACCATTCTGCTCTCCTAAAAATGTATCCTACGAAAAGATAACCTATTTAAGGCGCGAAAGAAAGAGACAGTAAAAAAAAAAAGATGAATTATCTATTCAGATAAGTATTTATAATAATCCGTAACCGAATAGCAGAAAAAAAATTGTATTAATTTCATTATACGGAATCCTCGCACTGAATATCATAAAGACGGCGGAAAGAACATTTAACCTAAAAGCGAAAGTCATTGCGCTTCAGCTTTAAACTTTCATAAATAAGGAACTGAATAGGTCTAAGAGATATTCAGTGTTCTGACTTTTATCAGAAGAATACGAAAGGAGAATCGCAAATTTTCTCTGAGCGAAGATGACCTTTATCATAGGGAAGAATCGATGATCGTAGGAAAAGTGCCACCGGCTCATCAGCCCATCGAACCCATTATCCAGTTAAGAGCACGCGATGATTTCAAACTCCATTTATGTTTCTTATCGGGAATGGAAATATCAATCACATTTATTTAAAAAGGAAAATGTTGAAAAGTTTAAAAGTTTTGAACGTAAAGTTATAATTGCATCATGATCATTTATAGCGCCTATTTAATTTTTTACTTTAAAATGAATTTATTTAAAACAATCTGTTGTTTAGTCATCAAATAACAAAAAGTCTACTTTCCAAAAAGATAAGATGCAGTTATTCTTATATTTTCAGTCTACCAGAATTCTTTATATCAAACAAAGGAAATGTAATTACGATATTTAGAATGGTCTACAAAAGTGTATTCAAAGATTATCTCAATAGATCTTTCATAATGTTGGAAGAGAGCTTACATAGGCTAATTAATAAAGACTGAGAATAAATTTTCGTCAAAAAATTTCAGTCATATTTCAGTCATATTTTCAAAGAATTCACCGCCTTACTTAATATCATATGTCCTAGCGGTTCTTCCACTTCAGCCGAATCCTTGAAGGAGAAAGCCGGGATGTAGCCTTTCCAGTTCTCGAGTCTGTCGGGACGTGGTTTCGAATCTTTGTGTTTGTCTTGAACAGATATTATTCATGTGAAAGAGATCGCAATTACACACACTGGCCAATGATGAATTATTGTACTGATATGTAAAGCGGGCTCACAGGTCCGAAACGATTGTGATATGCAAATGAATGCAATCATGTTAGGTACATGCTCATTCCAAGCTGCAAGTACAGGGTAGGAACAAGCTGCAGCTGCTCAAGTTGAGCAAAATGGGGAAAACAGCAGACCTGTCTGAGTTCCCAAAAGGAGTTATTGTGGGAGCCCGTCTAGCTGGAGCTACGATTTCCAGAACGGTATCTCAAAAGGTCAGGTCTCCAAGGTGTTCAATGCGTAGAAACGGAATCCACAAGAGTTGTCGAAACGGCAGAATTGTGGATCAAAAACAATCAACACAGACAGGGACCGACGTCGTCTGAGACGGATTGTGCGGCAAAACCGAAGGTCGGAGGTGGAACAACTGACGGCAGACTTCAATGAAGGATCATCGCCCCATCTCCTCCAGAACAATGCGCCGAGAGTTGAAGCGAATAGGGATGGGAAGTCGCATGTCAGTGAGGAAGCCCCTGGTATCAGCAACAAACCGGAAAGTTCGCCTGCAGTGGTGTAAAGAACGGTGCGACTAGACAGTATAAAAGGTGATGTGGTCGGACTGTTAAAAGGTGATGTGGTCGGACGAGTCACATTACACATTGTTTTGCACCGATGGCCGGCAGAGAATTTGGCGGCAGCCCCATGAAACGATGGGCCCCTCATGTGTTGTGAACACAGTTCATGCAGCAGGAGAAGGTATCATGATATGGGCCATGTTTTGTTTGTATGGCAAGGGTCCCCTGATATTCCTTGACAGTCGAGTGAAAGCCAAAGACTACCTGAACATTGTTGCCTGATTAAACAGTCCTGGCCTTTCGTACAGTTTGTAGGAATAGAAGGCTAACATGCCGAGTTTCGTCCCTTCAAAGCTCCTGAATTTTATCTTCCAGCCTTCTTCCCCAGAAGACACAGCAACGGGTAGGTCATTGGATCCCTGCAGCGGTGTATTTGTACCCAAATGGGTGACGGGTTCGTCATGGACGACAATACTACTGTCCATCGAGCAGGAATTGTTCAGGAGTGATTTTCTGAACATGACACCGAGTTGCAACATCTGCCGTGGCCAGCGCAAAGTCCGGATTTGAATCCGATCGAGAATGTTTGGGACATGTTGGAAAGAGACATTCGTCGAAGGCATCCGCTTCCGTCTACTCTGCAGGACCTGAAGGCCTCTCTGACGAATGCATGGTCTGCGATTACCTTACCTGCATTGCAACACCTTGTACAGTCCATGCCAAACCGCGTATGTTCTGTAATTGCAGCCAAAGGAGGGTCAATACCATATTGAACGAAGGTTTCTAATTCATTGGCCGGTGTGTGTGTATTTCGCATGTCTCCTTAGTAGAATATTTTAACCTGAAGCACAATCCTGACCTTTTAAGTGCTCTTCTCTCATCAACGACATTTTGTGGTAAGCGGAACAAAAAATTCCTGTGTTTATTGGCAATTCCAGATCAAAATGATAGTCGTATTTCCGTTTTCTAATCAAAGCACTCTCTGTAAACAATATTAACTTTCCCTGTTTATTATTTCGTTTCTGTAAGGAACTGTCCTAGTCTTTATTGACTATCTCTCATAATTCTCTCCAACAGCTATTGTAACATTTTAAAAGCGTACTACGGACTTGGATAACCGTTTCTGTACAAAAAATGAAATGCGAAATTTTCTATTAAGGAAGAATTCAAAGCCAGCGAAGGTTACAAAGTCGAAAAGTGTATGATCGAACGCGATTGCAATCATTATAATGATCAAGGTAATGAAGTGTTTATAATATTGAAATAGTATCGAGAGGTTATACTTAAAGTTCCCTACTTCGGCGCGGGCTGCAGACAGCGTTATTTCACGTATAGTGATGGAAGTTTGTGTATAGACTATGCAGAGCATTGGGAAGAGAATTTCAATGGAAAATTTATTCGTGTATACGGTTACCACCTGCAGGAAAAGTGGCGCTGCAAGATCCTACACAGACGGTAGTAATGCATGAGGGACTGTTCAATATACGCCCTCTCTGAATCGATGACATGCTGGACGAATGATGTTGGCTTTCAGTTCAAGCAAGATCCGTACGCCTCCATGGTAAACGCGATCCTTTAATGTGCCACATAGCCAAAAGACACATGAATTAAGGTCTGGTGAATGGGCAGCGCACCTAACTCCCCTGTCTCTTCGCATTTCTGCATCATCTTTCGTAAACCTCTCTCGTCATTTCTACATGGTCCTGTTCAATCCTTTCACACGCCGATATTCTCGCAGTGCTGTTGCACTATTGCTGCTGTTCTGGTAAAAAAGCTTCACCAGGAGGGCACGTTCTTTCTTTCCCAAAGGCACGGTGACCTCTGTAGATTGGTTGTTCACAAACGCATTGTGCTTTTGCATGCGGCACAATTTTTTCCCCTGGTGGCAACCGTAGGCACTAATAAATTTTTCATTTGAATTCTCTTCCCCATGCTTTGCATAGCCTATGCAAAAAGTTTCATCACTATCCCTGCAATAACGCGTCTCCAGCCCGCGCAGAAGTGGGGAAATTTAATTATAACCACCCGGTACTTCTAATCTCTTACTCCAGATATGCAATTTAACATGTAGACCTAGTGAACTATACAATGAATATACAATAATAATTCTAGTGTTCTATATATTACTAAAAACCAATTGTGGCCTAATTAAATTTCTTCGAGTAAAAATGGCTGAGTAAATTTCAAAGTAATTACTGATCCGTGATCATATTCTTTGCCGTGTTAGCTGTGATCTAAATACGGAAAATTAAATCAGGACTTTACTGAAAAAGTACCTGGGGCTCCTATTTAATAAAAATTAAATAATCGATGACATCTGTGAGGCAAGCATTACATAAGAGGATTATTCAATAAAAACACGTTTAGAGGCTGAGAAGTAATTTTGATTCAAAGAATTTAAAAGAAATCTCCAAGAACATTAAAATTCCATTGATGAACTAATCTGTAGATTCCCATCTGGTACAATTCCTGCGCTTGTTGTCAGAACCATTGCGTAACAGCAAACTCTACATCAGACACGGAATTAAACCGCCGTCCTTTTAAAGTGATTGTTTTAAAGTTCCCTAATGTTAATGCGCTTATTGGCGCGTATGTAACTTCTGACCTCTTGATTGCTACTCCCCCTCCCTCTTCCTTATTAATAGCACTCGAGAAATTGATTCAAGAGTGACCCGAATCAAAACAAAAAAAAAAAAAGAAATATTTATTCAAGACTCAAAATTTGACCAATGAGATACAAGAAATTAAAACAACCTTAAAAAAGGAAAGGATAGTGCTTTCTCAAAACAGAAGAAAGTTAAATCTAGATAAATTTGCGAAATTCAAAGAAATTCAATATCATTCAATACTTTTTTTTGCATCGCCTCCAAATCATAGTACAGACACATTAAAACAGGCCATAGAATTCTTTCACCTTTTTCTTTCACAACATTATGAGCAATTTCCAGCACACACACACACTTGAAGATCAACGTCGCACACAGGAAGAACCCCGATCTATTGATGAGTGAGTCTGTTATCTTGCTCAAATTGTCCTCACCAAGTTCGGCAGGTTACTCGCCACTCTCAGTTGTCTTCACAGCAAATCTTCACCAAAGGCACGCATCATATATGTTGAGGATGTTAGGTGCTCACCGTCTTCAAAATCTCCCTGCCAATGGGGAGATGGGTTTATCACAACTATGGTGAGGGTCTATACTTCCTTCTCGCTCTCACTCAATGCTTACGGGCTCACATAATTTTCAATGATGGGTTCTTTCTTCCAAACCAAGTAAAATAAAAGTGGCTTCACAGAGAAAATTTTCAACGAAACAAAACGAATCTGCCAAAAGTTAGACAGATTGACATTGACATCTCGCTCTTAATTTTGTCCTTTTGAATTTTCGATGTTTTGCTGACATCACCAAATTGGGGTTCGAGCCGGACAAAAATTCCAAGCCCCCTCTCCAAAGTTTCCAACTACCGTATAAAAATTTTCCTACAAAAATCTTCACTTTCTGACCAACACCGTAGCGATCTCATAACCTTACCCCCCCCCCTCGCCTCCTACTCAAGTAAAATATGAATTTATCTCAATATTCTAAATTTCTCTTATATTAAACACATTTCATTGGTTTCTTACAATTACACTAATACACCAAGCCATCACAGAAGAAATTGAAGAGGATCCAAGCAAAATTCTAGATACTGTCAGATCCTGCCAAGAACACCTCCCCTCTCACTAATCTCCAAATTACCCCTAAATCATTCTATACAATTTTAGAAATCTTTCTTTTTATAAAGCTGGTTACACAAACAAAAAAAAATCCTACACACCCATGTATTTACCAATAAATCTGTTCACAACTATATTCTTCCTAAGCATGATTAATCAACAGTCAACACGTGAAACGTCACACGTAAAGCAATTTTCAACTGTGTCACATTTTCATCTGATGCTATAACACGAACATATTTTGTGCGAGCCAAAATTTTCTTCCTTGTCGAAATTTCTTGCACCATTCAACCATTGCCATATGAGAAAAACTATGGGCACGTACAACTTTCATTCTCGTAGAAATTTACATTGGATGACGTGCTTAGATATTGAATAACAGCATGCAGATAATTATCTTTGGACGAATTGTCTACTATGAGTGCCATCTTCCAACTTTGTCACAATTCTTACAAGGAGACTCCACGTACTCTGACTCACCGAATTTAATAAAAAAAAATCTACGAGTAGCTTTCACCCAGTTAAATACCCATGTAAAATCATTCGATGCACTTCTTAAAATTTTCCCAGCAATATGCAGTTTTATAAAGTATGCAGTCTCTATACCTGAATTGTAGAGAAAATTCTTTTAAGTTGTGGTTGTCCAGCTGTAAGGTGTTGGGCTTTCATTTTACCCACTCGATAAAGGACATGAGATGGGATTTTTTTCACCGGGTTTTTTGCTAAACTCACATTTTACAACTTTCTAAATAACACATGGGGTCTAACCCCTACCCCTACAAAATTAAAATTTTCAAAATTTACCCCTTCACCCCCAGAGACGCGAAATGTTTTTATTCTTAATTAGGGGACATTAAAACCAAATAATCAATATTCATTTTCCCCAAATCTGTTCCCCTTGAGTCGTTATTTGGACCTAAAGACGGGACACCAATTATGAAACACCCTGTATATAATGAGTGTTCTGTCCTTAGATAGGACCAGTATGTACTAGGGAAGGGAGAGTAAAGGCGGGTTTTCAAAGACGCATTATCTGCGTGTGCATACGTATGCGTTTGAAAATCAACCAATCAGATCTCGTCACATATCAACGGATCGCTCTCGCACGAGATCTGATTGGTTGACCTCCAAACGCATACGTACGCACACGTACTGTGGTATCCCGCTTGAAAACCCGCCTTGAAAACCCGCTTTGAAAACCCGCCTTAATGCGGTGGTATCCCGTTGCCTTCCGCATTTAACGACTGCTGTAAGATGGTATCAACAGCCCAACTTTCTTTAATTACAGAAATTTTTACAGAAGTCGGGCGTAATGATAGTTATGAAAGGAAACTTTTTCAATAATAAAAAAATGGGCATATCCAACTAAATTTTCGATTTCTATTGTTAGACATTTTTGCGATTGGAAATTAACGATACCTAACAAATGACTTTGAAATTTAATTGGGCTCGCCCAGCATTTCTTTATTGAGCTTACCGGGATGTGGAATCCCAATATTGGCGTGAAGTTTGTGGTTTATCCCCTATTTTTTGTGCGGAAAAAGTTCAAAAAATGAGATAGGCAACGGGAAATCATTCATTACGATTTCCTCGGTATTACTAGATATTTACCAACTCTAGTAAATTGCCATCTAATCATCGTACTTGATAAACTTAAAATAAATTATTTATTTACAAATCCTAATCAATCTCGCTAATCCGATTTCGCCAATCCGATACGTCTAGTAATCCTGACCTTGGAAGCTTGTGTTTCTTTGTAGCGTTTACAATATAGAATACAGATTCATAGCTAAATTTTTTTTTTGCAGATAAATTCATTTTATTTATTTTATTTATTTATTTAATAATTCGATTACAAAGTATCACACAAGAGTGTGTACAATAAAACAAACAGTAAGCAGGGAGAACAAGGGGGTTTGAAAGACTGAAAAGCCCGTCGAGCAAAGCTCCCCGCGTCCCCTACAAAGAACTAATTAATACAAAATGGTTTTAATAGATAACAAAGATTCTTAAATTAATTTAAATAATATTTTTACAACATAGATCATTATTAAGAATCAGTTTCTTCAGTGAATTTTTAAATGTGTAATAGCTAGTAGTTTCTGTTAGTGAAGAGGGTAAAAGGGACCATTTCTTTTGACAAGAAAAAACTGGAGTGTGGCGGCGAAAGTTATTATTCGCAAATGGAAGACGAATCTCTTTTGATTTCCTAGTTGGATAATTATGGTTATCAAAAATTGAAAGTTAATTTTAGAGGGCTGGCTAATTTTGTTTTATTATGAATTAATTTATGTAAAAAACAAACCGATTGTAGGAAGAAGGTATCGTAAATATTCAAAAATTGGTGTCGATGAAATAGATGTGTAATTGGTGTTTTATGCGGTAGATGCAAAATTATACGTACAAACCATTTCTGTAGTTTTAGCAGTCTACTTAAATTTTGATCGGAGGAACTGTCCCAAAAAATAATTCCAAAACAAAGATTAGAATATATCAATGCATTATATAAAAGGATTAAGGTGGAACGAGGAAGATACAGTAGATGTGACATTGTTCCCAAACTCTTGCTCAATTTAGAAGCTAAGGAGGAAATATGTGAGTTCCAAGATAGATTATAGGAAATGATAATGCCTAGGTAACGATATTCTGAGACTATAGTGATTTGGTTCTCATCCAGAAGGATTTTTATAGACTCCGTGTTGAATTGTTTATTTCGTTGCCT
Source organism: Rhysida immarginata (assembly GCA_023313115.1). Lineage (NCBI taxonomy): Eukaryota > Metazoa > Arthropoda > Chilopoda > Scolopendromorpha > Scolopendridae > Rhysida > Rhysida immarginata. The sequence goes on along the minus strand of JAHWFO010013268.1, from coordinate 644,514 downwards.
GAATGCCATAAAAGCACTTTTAGAGTAATTAATACTGAGTTCATTCTTACTAATCCAAGCTGTTATGTCTGGTAACATTATATTTATAATTGAGTTCAGAGACTTTTCGTTACCAGCAGAGAACAATAGGACTGTATCATCCGCGTAAGATATGATTTTAGGTATTTGAGAGCAATAGTGGGTGTCATTAATGAACAAATTAAATAAGAGCGGAGAAATAATTGATCCTTGAGGAACACCCATCGTGATATTAATGGACTTCGAGATATGAGTATGGATTTTAAGAGCTACCATTCTATTATTGATAAAAGATGAAATCCAGCTCAAAGGGAGTCCGCGAATTCCATAAATTTCTTGGAGTTTATGTAATAAAATATTGTGGGACACGCGATCAAAGGCTTTTTTTAGATCTAAAAAAAATTGGTGAATGAAATCTAATAAATAATAATAAAAAACAACAACAAGCGTTTTATTGGATTACAAGATTTTTTCCAAGCGCAGTTTGCGCGCTAATTAGTTTCAAATTCAATTAATATTGTTGCAAAGCTCGCACATTGCAATTTTTTCGTGTGACGAAATCACATGTTCTCCTTTATTTATAGTTTGATTTATGAATCTATATACCGAGTGATCCAAAAGTGTGTTACATTTTTTATATTGTTAACGACAATTTCAGTGTTTGCTGGAAAGGTATATCTCGTATAAGGCAAAGATTCTGGAACAATAGACCATAATAAAAAAAATTACTTGCGTTAAATTAAAATCAAATTTACAGATTCAACGGTTGTAGTACCCGTCGTATGACGGGTTTTAATGCTAACAAAATTAAATGACGCGACAAAAGAAAACAGTTACAAACTCCTTTCTTTTCAACAATATAACACCCGTTATCTATTTCAGTTCTACGTGTGGGAGATTCGAAAAATAGCTGGATAAGTGTTTGATGCGTGTAATAACAATTAGTAAACAGTGTGATTGACGATTCCTAATGAATAGGGTAATAGCGCCGACGAAGCGAAAATTTCAGACAATCTCGGAAGTCGAAGAAGCCTATGCGAATCCAACGGAGTATGGAAGTCGACAGCATCGAATGCTATGCTATGTTCGTGGTCCAAAATCATTTGAATATCTTCGAAGAGTTGTTGGTGTATTGCAAGATACTTTCCAGGAGGCTTCAAAAGCTCTAAGGCTGCTAAAGAACGCTGAAGAATGTCATCGTTGCATGCGATTTGTGAAGCAATTGCTTTCCAGATTTGACAACTCAGACATCTACGAGGGGCGATTGATAAATAAGGTCTCCATGGCTGTAACTTTTTTATTTGTTAACCGATTTTCAAAATTCTTTTTGTATCTTATACTCACATTTGTCCTCTATGCAATGCACTATTCGCTTTTTGACATAGTCCCCATCCCTTTCCACGCATTGCGCCAACGCGTGACTAGTTGGGTGAACCCGTCGGAGAGGAATTCCGGAGTTGTTGTCGACACCAGGATTGAATGGCAGCTTTGGACCCTCTTCTGGAGTACGATAACGTCCGCCCGCACACGAGTCACTACACACCAGAGGCGTTGCAGCGCCTACTGTTCAAAGATGAAAAATTGCAGTTCAAAAATGAAAGACTTTGCACATTGCGACTTTCACCACTTCCCAAAGAAGAAAGAGCCTCTTAAGGGACATGACTTGGTTCTGACGGCGAGGTAAACGCTGCCATTCAATCCTGGTGTCGACAACAACTCCGGAATTCCTCTCCGACGGGTTCACCCAACTAATCACGCGTTGGCGCAATGCTTGGAAAGGAATGGGGACTATGTCGAAAAGTGAATAGTGCATTACATAGAGGACAAATGTGAGTATAAGATACAAAAAGAATTTTGAAACTCGGTTAACAAATAAAAAAGTTACAGCCATGGAGACCTTATTTATCAATCGCCCCTCGTATTTGCAGTCATTCTGGAATACTGTAAGTCCCCAGGAACCTAAGCGAATGTGGTATAGTTGTGCAGACGCGTTGTCAGAAGACCATCAGCATCAATTCAACTCAGAAGCAACCAAACTTCGAGTGCTGTATCTCACATTAAGAGATTTGGACCAATATCTGACGAACAATGAACGCCGAACAAGGATTATCCAGGGATGCCTCAATTGCATCAGTTCGCTGAACAAGAAATTGAAGCGTTCCAGGATTCAAATCCACTGGTATCGCTGGAGATTCCTAGAGTTGGTTGATCAAATATCGATATTAAATGAATAACAGCTGATTGTGCACAATCACAATGAATAAATGTGGTATGTAATGAGCCCCCAGAAGGGAGACTCTGTTCTTGGACGGTTCTGGCGAAACCGATAAATCATTTTTGCTGGAAAAAGTGCTGGCGACTGTTCGATTGGAAGGCAAAATTGCCCTGGGAACGGCAACGAGTGGAATTGCAGCACTTCAATTGCAGCAGTGGAACTTTTTGGGTATTAAAGAATACAACAGCCAATTCCGAATAATCAGGTTCAATACAAGCTACAATACTCAGGGGGATAACGCAGGAAATTCGAATTCCCAGGTTCAAACCTTAAACAACATTGTTATATACCTAGAGTAGATAGGAGATACCCCGCCTTCGTTTTGCCTTGAAAAGCTCGGCGAAGACGGGCATCTCAACTCGTTTAAATATATTTCTTATCATTGAAATTGGGCTGTAATAAAAATTGAAACTAGTTAATAAATTGCTTGGATCATCTGACTATAGAAGCGACTTCTTTTTACTTGCGCCAAACATGATATTTCGCGGGATTTTTTACAGTAATCCGGGAATCTTCTTAATTTGAACATACACCAGATTACTGAGATTCTGTGTATGTTGCACAAAAAGAATTCCAACACTGGGCATATCCATTTATAAAGATAATTTAAAAATATATATCTCAAGTTGAAGTTGAAGTTTAAACGGCATGAAGTTGTCTGTAGAAATACGTTTAGCCTTTTTTCAGTATTGTATTTTCTGAAATATATCTGCTTATGATAAAATACTACCAAGAGAAGTAAATAATTAGAAATAGAGGAAATCTAAATTAGAAATATTCACTTTTATATCCACGTCCACATTTATTTGTTCTTACAGCAATTTAGAATCCTTGATAATATATTCTTAATGTGAGTAATTTATTTACTTTCGTATTTACTAAAATTTCTAATACTGTTATAGGAGTTTGTTATTATATTGGAAAAATCTATATTCAGAAAGCTTTGCTTCATTAATTTAGATTTCCTCTAAGCCCTCTCTCATCCCATTATTTCGGATTAACGACATTTTACGTATATTGCGAAAAGCGGAACATATAACCTTTTTCTTTTTTCTCTAGAACTTACTGAAATAATTTAATGATGCTCTACAACTTGAAATTTAAAGTCGCCGTTTTCGTCTCCCATCTTTTACCGAGTGAGCAAATATAAAGGTAAATGTCTCTTGAAATCCCTTTTTTCAACATCACCGGTGGGTTCGCCGCACTTAATGCACTAACGATGACTAAAGGAGAGCTTACACGAACGAAAGCTAACATTATGTTCTCTAGTGCCATCGAAGGCTTTTCCTCCTTAGTCTATTTAGAACAAAGATATCTAATCAGAATTTTTTTATAATAGATTAACAGTTGAAACGATTTTATTATTCTCAAACGTGCAGCATTTTGAAGGATGACTTTGCAAAAATAATAGTGGAAAATAAATATTTTAATCTAATTAGAATAATGTGGTTATATTCCTATATTAAATGTTAGTGAACCTTAGTTTATGAAAATACAAAATGCGAACTTTATCAAGAGACCTTAACCTATGTGTTTATTTTAAATTTTAAAGGCAAATTTAACAATTTTCTTGCACTGAGAAAACAATAAACTTCATGAATATTAAATCGTCTTGGATGTTTCCGGTTTTGGGGTCACAATGTTAATTTTAAAGAAATCTGGACAAAGAAACGGAAAAGAAAATGGCTAAGAGCATGTATATATGAAACGTCTAAGGCATTCCAACTACTTTAAGAGGAAAAAAACGAAAGAAAAAAAGATTTTCAACAAGCTCTAAAAATTTGTGGAGAGAAGGTTTTCCAATAACCGATAGAACTAAAACCACTGCAATACAGTTAACATTGTAATATATCTACAATTACTCTAGCCTTGATATAGTATTAGTACAGTATATGTATTTATAGTCTTGATTATAAATTGGTTTAATATTTCTTACACACCTTACTAGAAGCATTCAAAAGATTTTTAAAGAATGCATTCAAAATTGGGCATACTTTAAAAGTATTTATAGGAAATCTTAAAAATGTTATGTCACCTCTGGAAAAAAGTGAATCTATCTATAGTGACACCAATAAGTAAATGGACACCCTGCTCTTCGGTCATTTATTTACTGCTCAAAAACTATTTGCTACATGTTTTTCTTAGACATATACATCGGAACTTTTCCCGCGCTGTTTGCTTTCTGCGGAGCTTTAACACGGTTGGGCATGGAATCAATGAGTTGGATGACCTTGGCATTTTAATTCACTCGGTACGCATTTCGAAAAGCTCTGCAAGGGAAGCAGGTTTTTGTAAATGTTTTCTCACGGCGCGATCAAGCATATTCAGATGTATTCGATGGTATTCATATCGGGGGACTGACTGGCCCATGGTAGTTTCTGGATGTCATGTTGTGCCTGCCAAGCCTGCGTACTTCGAGCAGCGTGTAAAGGAACAGAATGGATGTTTTGTGAATAATCCCACTGGAAAATATTGGCAAAAGACCCTTCTTTAATATGGCCATGTATTTTTCTGTATTAATGTTACCCACACATTCCACGAGCTCTGAACGCCCGGTGCTCCAAATGGCATCCCATACCATAACAGAAAATCCACCGTGCTTGACATTTGGTTGCAATCGGTTCGTGCTGAACTCTTGCCTAGGTTTTCTCCAGACCCACCACAAGGAAATTGAGCAAAAGATCGACTCATCTGAGAATGTCAAAAACTCAAAGAGCATTCCACCATCTGAGACTTTCTCGACACCAAGTTTTTGAATACATTTGCATAACTTGTGAAATAATTGAAGAAGTCATTTTAATTTTGCTTTAACTATATTTTACCAGTTTATAAAACGATAAAAATTTTTACGACTTCTGATACGAAGATATTTCAAAACGATCATTCTCCAACTTTTAGGATATATCTTATAGCGCTTTATGTATATTTTATAGTTAAGTTACTTATTAAGTCATGTATGGCATGAAAGCCTAAGAAAAGTAACACATAAAACTAATCTGATTAACAGTTACAATGCAATCAATCATTACATTAAACTATAAATTGGACGCGAGTTCGACCCCGGCCGAGGACGACGAAGATTTTTTCAGGGAGAAAATCCTGAGATCACGCACTTCCTTCGGAAGGGAAGTAAAGCCGTTGGTCCCGTGTAGTCGTTTGCCGGCTGCACGTTAAAGAACCCTTGCGAGGCAAAATTTGAGGCCCCTATAACGCCGTCCTGAAATGACCATGGCAGTTGAAAAGGACGTTAATACCAAACAAACCAAACCAAACTATAAATTGACTGGCCTTTATATACTGAAATTAAAGCGTACCAAAAAATCCTCTTATTCCACAACATAACAGGTTCATACTGAAATTCTTAAGCAAAAAGTTTTTACAAATCAGAACTTATTAATGTTGAGAAATCCATTAGATCATCTTAATCTACCAACTTTACACTAAGCATCATTCTGATGTCAATAGCGTCTATCACTGATCACACGCACTAAATACAAATGATCGTTTCGTTTCGTCATCGTGGTGTCAATGACTTCATTATTAAAGAGGAAATCCCCGCTGCTGAAATTCACCAAGGACTTCCGTGTGCAAATAGAGAAATGTGTGTGGGCGGCTAACAGTGTTAAGAGATTTTTTTATCTTTTTAATTTATTTTACAATGTTAGAATATTCCAGTGCCGCCTATAAAAAATTGGAGGGTTGAAATACAAGTAGAAAATCAAGGAAAATAAAAGACAGTCACCAATTATTGTTTATGGTGAACTGTCTAATACATATTGCTTCAGATTTCTCCAAAACACCGGGAAGTGTGCCGTCTCCCGAAGTTCTTGTGGCAAAGAGGCCCAAATGGCAATTCCTAGATGAGATATACAACTATTCCGGTAATTTCTGCTGGTTTTAGATAAGTAAATGTTCCTAGATTGGCGGGTTCTGTCATGAACCCAAAATAAAGCAATAGGGGATGTACAACTAATATTGAATTAATAACTTTGTAAACAAAAAAACATATCTACTGTTTAATTAATTGAAAGACCGTTCGTATTCTAAAATTTTTAAAATGTTGGTAAACCGAAGTAGTTGACGGAACCTTCAATAAAACTCGAAGGAACCGCTTTTGCAATTTCAAAATTCGAGAAAGATTAGTCATAGAAGTGGTTCTCCAGAACAAAACACTGTCGCAAAGGTTTGACTGTACTCAAGCGTTGTACAGTAACAATTATATATTTCTAGGTAGATAGTGTAATCTGAATATCAATCTGTATTTCTCTTTTTTGTTTGATTTTTATACTTTCTGAAAATTTTATTTTTTTCTGACTTTACTTGGCATTTGTTTGTTATCTATGTTTTTGTATTCAAGATTTTTTGCTTCCCATATGACATAGACATTAAGATCTCAATATGGCTGTCCCAAGACAGATCATGAAGAAGCTCCGGACCTAAATAGCTAAAATAGTCCGTAAAGCCCACATTTCAAAGATGGAAACACGAGCATCCAAGATCTGCCTCGTAGCGATCGTCCTCGAACTGCATCTAATGAACCCAGCAAGGAAAGCGTTGACGCCATCATTAACGAAGACGACGTGTCACAGTGTCTGAAATCTGTGAAGCGCTTCTGTATCTTCGGTCAGCTGGAACGGAGTTCTACCGTAATGGAATTTTCAAGCTTGCAGAACGATGGAAAAAATTCGTACCGAGAAATGGATATTATTGTGTAAAGTGAAGAAAAGTTTATAGATTAAAATGATATATATATGTATTTTCTGTATCTATAAATTTTGATTTGTAAAAAAAACTGCTGCTATCTTTATTTTTATATCATCACACGATTTATTTTATCCACATGCTTATATGTTTATTATTATTTAGTAATTACGCATCAAGTACTTAAAACAATAAAAAATAAATCTTCGGAAAAATTGTTTAAATTTTGGATCCCTTTGAACGAGGGCAATACCTTTCGGATTATGAAGCATAAGACTCAGTTGGTTGGATTACAGAATTCGTTACACTTTATTTTACTAGAGGTCGATAGCGTGTTTCTACGAAAATTCGGAAATGAATAAGGTTAATCTCAAGGATTGCTGAACGGACCTCAATAAGGTATTCTACAATTATTCCAATTAAATTATCAATCCCATGTTGACATCATTTAATGTAATATCTAATGACCATTGATTAGAGGCGGAAACAAAAATGTCACCCAAACTGTCGTTCTCTTTGTTGATTTGTCAATTTATGGGATCGAGTGGGATTGCAATGGAATTAGGAAGTATGCTCGTTATTAATCAATTTATAAACGTTTCATGGTTGTTTTACAGAATTGCAGTTGAATTATTTAATTATTCGCCACAAACCATTTGCAGTATCACAAACTGCTATTTTTATTAACGTACATCGAAATACAGAAACAGATTCTAACACAACTTAGGAGAAACTATTCGATTAGAGGATGTGTATCAAATTGAAATGCCGAAATTAAACTAATAAAATGTTTTAACTGTTCTTTTGATATGCTATGGATACTCTTAAATTTCTTCAGAAAAGTATTAATTGGGATAAAAAAAATCGGACAGAAAAAAGTTAATGTGATGTCAATATTTCGGATTGATGCCAATATTTCGGATGATTTAACTGATTTCGGGAGATAACATTCATAATAACAAGATGTCCGAGAGATTGACATCATAGTAACCTATTTCTGTCTGAATTTTTTTTATCGCAATTAATATTTTCTTAAAGAAACCAAGAGAGTTAATTTCTTTTTTCAAGATATTTCTTCAAATATATCTTCAGGATAATGCACTTTGCACTAAGCCAGCTGTTATCTTCTAATTTGAATTTGAAGACATGACCATACAACTATTGATCTGGCCAGTTCAAAAGTATCAATGTCAACCGAAACGAACATCTTTGGATGACTTACATTGTCGAGTGAGAGGAAGCATCCAGAAACACATCATTAATTATTGAACACTGTACCACGAGGTCTGCAGGTTGTTATTATCGTAAAGGGTAGTATTCATCCAAAATACTGTATACTATGCGCATTTGAGTAATTAGAAATCGCAAAGTATATACGATAATACAATAGCAAATTTCAATTTAGGGTTGATTTTATTTATATACAGAATTTCAATGTTTGCACATCTTTCTATGCCTAAAGAATCTTCTTTCTCCATTCGTTCCTATCCATCCAATCCATATCTTCCAATCCTTTTGCTCTCAATCCAGTTCTTATTTCCCGCATCCATGAGTTTCGAGGTCTTTCTCTTCCTCTTCTTCCAGGTGGACTCCATACCAAAGTCTTTCTCGGTGACCTATTTTCATTCACTCTTCGCCGGCCAGGTGGCTAGGGCGTAGGCTTTCTAGTACTCGAGACCGCCTGGTCGCGGGTTCGAATCCCGCTGTGGGCATGGGATGTTTGTGTTTGTCTCGGGCTGCGACTGTTATAACTTGTGTAAAAGGCGCAAAATGACCTTAGTAGTCGACGCCAAAATTTCTAAGAAACCAATCATTCACTCTTCTAGTATGTCCGTACCAACTCAGCTGTTTATATCTTACATAGTCTAATACTGGGTTCTTAAATTTCATTTTTTTCTCTATTACATTATTTCTTATTTTTTTCAATCTTGAACATCTCGCTGACCTTCTTAGAAAATCCATTTCCGTCGACATAAGTTTTGATTTTAAATTTTTGTTAAATTTTCATGTTTCAGCGCCATATGTCACAGTACTTTTCACTATTGTATTATATATTTGCATTTTATTCTTCTTACTTATATGCATATTCCACAGGACACCATTCAGCATTGATGTTATAATTTTACCTTTATTAATTCTGTTCTTAATGCCATTTTCCTGTCTATCTGCTTTATCTATTTTTACCCCCAAATACTCAAATTCTTCACATTCTCTAATACAACCTTTCTATTCTTCCAGAATTAAATCTTTGGTTTCTGTTCCACATCCCATATAAAATGTTTTTTCTAAATTTATTTTCAGCCCCCATTTATCATATTCTTCTAGTAACTTTCTAAGCATAAATACCATGTCTTCATACTCTTGTGCAATTACTATCTGGTCATCCGCAAATAGCAGTATACATATTATGTCTGCTGATCCATCTCCAATTGATACTCCCAATCCTGAACATTTTTTGTTCCAATTTGATAATTCTTTATGTAAAAATGTCTTAAATAATGTGGGTGATATGCTGCAACCCGACGGAGGCCTTTGAATTCCAACAGGAAGTTCCGAGTTACTCTTTCAACATCATAACACGTGCTCACTTGTGAGTACTAACTAGCACTTGTTACAATTTTGACTGTGTAACTCGGAAACTTCTCGTTGGAATTCAATCAAATTTTAACGGTACACACAGTCTTATGTACCCTATTATTGCCCCAAATTTCATTAATCTAGGCTTTACAGAACTTGAGTTATTAACTTGTTGATCTTGGTGGCGGCATTTTTATTTCTGTTCATATCTCAGTTATCGTCCAAATTCGGACCCATCTTCATATGAACTTTTTTTGCTTAGAATCAGCCATACTAACTCCCCTAGAAGTTTGTACATATACAATGAATTCTGAGACACCCTGTATAGGGTGAGGCATTTATCTTGAGAAAACTGAATATCTCGGAAACTAAGCATTGTACGAAAAAATGTCCAAAATCAAAAGTGAATTATTTCGCGGGGGAAATTCATTATTAAAAAATTCTAATGGAGTGAGTTTACTGCACAGTGAATTTACTGCACAAGTAAACTTTTCGGGGGAGCAGTCCTATGGAGACAGAATCTGTGCGTATGTATTGAAAAAAATTGGATTTTTGAAATTCTGACTTCGGATTCTTAAAGACCATTAAAAAGTAGAATAGGAATGTCTGTAAGACCCACTCTCTATCTCTTTGTCTTCATCGATAAAATTGGGTTCAAAACTTTAAAAGTTCCACACTTTCAGGCCTCTATCTCCTAAACGGTTGGATTAATTGAAAAAACACCAAGAATAAAACATTTTTCGAATATTGTGTACAATCTGAATATACCATTAAAATAGGGGTTCCTATTTAAGATTTCAAAGTTACCCCCTCCCCCCTCAAGATAAATGCCTCACCCTGTATAACTTATGTGAAATACAGGGCAAGCTCAAAATGATAGACCCGATTTCAGAAGTGAACAAATGGTATTGTGAGACACGCAGTGTCCGCGCAGTCCGCTCGCCAAATCGCCAATTCAACTAATCTGACGAATAAACAATCACATTTGGCGAACATACTTGGCTAATTCTATTTATATGGAAAATTTTTATTTTCAACCTCGAAAATGCGATTATTTTTATTTATTGTAATCCAATACGTCCATCCAGGGCCTGTATGGCTTGAGGCCGACGAGTTGGGTCGCTGGATGAACCTGGATGATGGTCACAGAAGGCAGGGGGGTGAAGATTGTGAATCACGGATGGTCACCCATCCAGTGACTAGCCGTGCCTGATGTTGCTTAACTTCTGAAGTTGTATTTTAATGAAAGCCCACCAGACCACGGCCTCCCCCTCATGTGATTAATTTTTTTTTAAATTTTAAATGCTTCATAATTTTTTTTAATTTTAAATTTGGCTAAAAACATGAGATTCTGGCTTAAAGAAAATCTCTATTGGCTAAACCATTGGCGATAAAAATTTCAAGTACTGCGCGGTCACAGTACGTTCAAAGTTTACTTCAAACACATCACATCATATCATTAATGCCATTGAACACTATAACAGAGTTGTTTACGTGATAATCAAGCACACAAAACGATCTCTCTTCTCCAGTCAACGCCATTTTCTTTAATCGCTCGCTGCTGATCCTTAGCGGTAAAATCGGCCTCGGTGGCTCAGCAGGTTGCGCGATCGCCTCTGATGCCCGAGTACGCGGGTTCGATCCCGGCCGAGGACGACGAGGATTTTTCAGGGGTAAATCCTGAGATCACGCACTTCCTTCGGAAGGGAAGTAAAGCCGTTGGTCCCGTGTAGTCGTTTGCCGGCTGCACGTTAAAGAACCCTTGCGAGGCAAAATTTGCGGCCCCTATAACGCCGTCCTGAAATGACCATAGCAGTTGAAAAGGACGTTAATACCAAACAAACCAAACCAAACCTTAGCGGTAAAAAGTGAAAACACTACGTGGAAACAAAAGTGTGAAAGTTAACCTTTCGAACACATGTCTCACATTATGATACGTTCATTAGACATCATAGAATAAATGTCTGAAATCGGGTCCATCATTTTGACTTGCCCTGTATAATCTTTAATGAATTCTGACTCAGGATTCTCAATTCCTAAATCCTGTAATTCATTCAGTAGATGCATTCTTGAGGTCAATCAAGAGGTCAGTATTTAAAATTTATACGAGGGTTGTTCAAGAATTTTTCCCTCCCGGTCCGTGACTTTTTTATTTGTTAATCGATTTTCAAAATTCTTTTTGTATCTGATTCTTACATTTGTCCTCTATCTAATGCACTATTCACTTTTCGAGATAGTCTCCATCCTGTTCCACGCATTGCGCCAACGCGTGACTAGTCGGGTGAATCCGTCGGAGAGGAATTCCGGGGCTGTTGTCGACACGAGGATTGAATGGCAGCTTTGGACCCTCTTCTGCAGCACGATAACGCCCGCCCGCCCACGATCGCCACACACCAGAGGCGTTGCAGCGCCTACAGCTCAAAGATGAAAAACTGCAGTTCAAAGATGAAAGATTTTGAACCTTGCGACTATCACCACTTCCCAATGAAGAAAGAGCACCTTAAGGGACATGAGTTCTGTTCTGACGACGTGAAGGATGCCAGGAGCTTAGCGATAACATTTGGCCGGTAATTCGTAATATCAGTACATTGAAAGACAAGGCATTCAGGCATTCAGACATTTCTTAAATTCCGCAGGAAACTGTTTCAACTCCCCATTTGTCTATAGTGGGTCGCCTAATTATTAAGGACAGTTGCAAATAAGCAAAAACTGAAATATATTCGTATGAAATAAAATTGAATACACAGTGGTAAGACCCTGAAAACAGCTGACGTTTCGGATAAACATTGTTCTAATAAGTGGCCCCGATCAACAAAATTGTAAAAACAGTTATTGTCCCTAATAATATGGCAACCCTCTGTATATTAAAAAATTTGATTAGAAGGAAAGTAAAAATTTTTGTACATTTTCCTAGTTTTTGATAAGGAATTGGGCCATTTTAAATTTAAAAACACGAACGACGCAATAAACCTGAAGAGGATGAGGTGGAAAAAAAGTTGAAAAATTATGGAAAATAAGCTGACTTTTAGGGTAGTCTGCCCTTTGTCAAGGGTAATAATTAATTGACAAAAGGCAGTCTCTGTCCGAAATGTCAACTTTTTTTCAGTTTTTCCACTCTGTTTTTATTTAATATGAAATTTAATAATAACTTTTAAATTAACCTTTTTATGCATACTCTAATGACAAGTATTTTAAAGAAGAAAAAACATATTCTAGTAAGTACAATTTTGACTATATGTTACAGTATATCTTCAGAATGGTATTTTGAATACTTGCTGAGACGTTCCACCCACGTTTTTTATTTGTTCTTCCATTAAATTATACAAAACAATTCAAAAATATAGTAAAACGGCAAAAAATTGGGAAAATTAATAAATCCACCTGTTTTTCCCCAAGAGATCCGAAAGAAATTCAGAAGACGTTCATTGCCCAAAAAAAAGGGAACAAAGGGAGAATTGATGAATGCTAGCGCAAAAAAAGAGACCGCAACCTCGTTCCACCCGGAGTCTTGGAAGATAGAAATGCCGTTCGAGGCGTCCACTTTTCGCTTTCATAAACTCCCATTGTTCTCTCTTGGTCGATATTTATTTCTTGGTTACTGTTGAGGAATGGGAGGTTCCTTCTAATACTCTCGCTTGATCTGCCTCATGTTATTAATTATGAACAAAACGAGTGGCTGTAAATCAGCGCTGATGGTTCAATTGTAATTCCAGTAATTTCATGAACACGGCTGAATTTTTCGTTGAATAATAGCTGCTCATAAGTTGCCCTCGTCTACTCACCCACCCACCCCATCCTTGGACGACAACGGAGCGCTTCCACGACGCTTGTTTTTCAGCCCCCGCTCCTAACGGCCATAAACACGGCACACGGGCGCGGGGTGGAGACGGGGGCTTCCCCCCTTCCCTCTCCGATGCCCTTGTGATGGTTGCGGTCGTTGACAGAAACGGCGTTGCCCTTAATGAAGACATCTTGGGCTCGTCGACCGATATTACCAAGGTGACCGCGCATTTAAAAAACTGAAAAATTTTCTGATTGGTTCAAACATAATGATTAGATTCCGCACACCCCCACCCCCGCACGCCGCTAATGTTTTTACTGATTGTAGCAATTTTTTCCCTCCTTTTCTTGATTGTTTCGCTCCTGCCGCTCAGGCCTCAAAGTTATTGGTTTAAAAATAGCATAAAATGTAACCACGGATATAGAAAATTCATATCGGAAATGTTTTTATGTACCATTATTAAATAACACGGTTTAGTATTCTAAACTAGGTCGCAATAAACAGTGGCGTTTCAAACTCGTAAGCAGTGGGCTTGTTTACAACATGAAAATGGACTTTTCAGAAAACCGCAATCGCATTAACATTAAACGATGCTCTACTCAAATTTGAATTTCATGTGATGAGGATTAAATACATTTATTGGTCCTTTGAAGCAATTAATGCAATATTAACAATAATACTCTTCGTGAAATGAACATTTTAAGCCAAGTTAAACCTAATCAAAATTAAATTAACTAAAGGCACAATAAGTAAACGGCCAGTTTAATTTCACAAGCAAAACAGAGTCTGTCTATTACTACCGCAAACAAGATTAGATTATGTAAACCGCAATGAATATATGGAAAAAAATTGTCGAAAAATAAGAAATAAAATTTTATACACAAACAGCCCTTGAGCCTTATATAAAATTTTTATGTACGTCTACTCCCATTCACTAAGTTTACTCCACGTTAAGGTGAACCTCCAATTTATTGAAGGCTAGAGCAGAAATGCGTTGAGTCATGGTTCCTAGTTCAAATCCGGGTTACGTAATTTTTTCTTTTATTTATGCTTTATTGCACCTTAGTTGTTAAACGGCAATTTAGCCTTGTAACGGAATACCATCGATTATCTCATGTTCTCGGGCATCACTAAATGATGCAACCAATTTTCGTATCCTATGACAAACCGTGTTCCCTGTACATTGCGACCTGTTTACAAATCTAATTTAGAAACCCACATCAACAGAATGGACACGAAAAGCTATTTAATAATTACAAGCAATTTAATTTGTTTATTATTATTAGTGATTATTCTCATCTGTCATGAATGGTTACTTTTCAGGACGCCATCGCAAAACAATCTAGTAAGTATGGCATCTAAAAAATAATTCCTTTAAGACACTGAATGATCGCTAGATGCATTCTGGTGTTGTCCTATAGATTTAACAGCATTGAAAACCATGTACAAATATCCTAATCTATACAAGAGTTAAAAATTAGCGATTTCCTAGAAAGTCATTTAAACATCAATTTTTTCCTCAGAAAGAAACATAGAGGTTAATGTAAAATACGAGGATTAAGGAAAAAGTAATGGCAACTTGCCAATTTTCAATAAGAAAGATCGCGGCATCCTCCGATGATAACGAATTCAATAATACGAAAGCTTTTGGAATTTGTGGCGTAAGCTTTTGTGTTTGCATACAACAAACGAGAAAGTGTACGATTTAAGTAACGCTTGTTGTGTTGTTCGATGAGTGTTATGTAAAGTCGATCTAAAGCATGTTTACGAAGGTTGAACAAAGGAGCTTGATAAAGATTGAATTTGCACGCAACGCAAAAGACTGTTGCGGTGAGAAAGGGAGATTGGTTGGGGAAGCGTGCAGTGATGAAGCGATACCTGTCTTACTCTTGCACGATGGATGAAAGCTTTTCGCAACGGTCGGAAGAACCGGCAGATAGTGAAAGTTCAGGAAGGCCGCACGTCTCTCAAGAGAAGATAGAGCTCTTTCAATCTTTACTTGATTGCTACAGAAATTTTACCAAGGAGCAAACTAAATTTTGTGCAAGTGAAATACGCTCTGTACCAGAGTTTGGATGTGCAAATGACACAGATACGATATAGCACAACTCCATCTAAACAGAGCATTGTTGCTATCATACGCAAGAAAATGAATTGAAAGCATTACGCTAGAAGCTCAATAAATTCGAAATGGTAATGTCCTTTCCTTAAAGACAAACCGCAAATACCAAATACTATTAACAAGTTCAAAGTAACGTGTTCTGCTGTGCGATTAACAGATGGCACTTGCGGTGGCCGCTATAAATCCATGGCTACATTAAAAATTCGTTGAATTGAGAAAATTTAATAATGAATTTGGAAGCTTATTGCAATTAAACCATAAAATAATTAATGTAAGTTAGGAAAAGTTTCGATATTTAATTATTAAATTTAAATTAAATAGCCGAACATTTCACGTTCGAATAAATAAGAGAATCTGTAATGAATTATTAAACATAACATTCAATTCAGCTACATTTTTTATTTTGGTGAACTCTAGATTTATTTGTAAAATTTAAGCGAAAGCTTATATTTAAATATTGATTTATTTAACTTTTATAAATTAGACTTTTGTTTATTTTGAAGTTAATGTAAACAATGGCTGAGAGCACTAAGGGCCGGTTCATTATCTACTTTCTCAGCTGAGACTTCTCAAGTGAGTGTTCAGCAACAATACAGTGACATTGTTGTAACCAAGTTTTCCTCATTTCAACAATACAAGTCCATTGTTGCCGAAAACTCAATTGAGAAGACTCACTTGAGAAAGTAGATAATGAACTGGCCCTAAGGCTTAGTTCTTGCGGCTCTAGAGATCAGCGAGTCGTGGATTAGAGAACCGTTGAGGGCGTGGATGTTTGTGTTTGTCCCTTTATTACCAAGCTTGGAAGACCAAGCAAAGCTGATTCCATGCTAATTTACATTTCAAATAAACCCATTGGACATTTAACATCCTCGAGACCGAAAAGGTAAAAGAGGAATATTATTATTATTATAAAGTAAGCACTCCAGGGGGAGTTAGTAAGAGAGAAGCTAAAACCAAGAAGATAACAAACTCTTGTTGCCAGTCGAGATGGCAAGGCCAAAGTAGCAGTAAGAGCAGCAAAGGGCGAATTTCAATAGTTGAACACGCGGATGACGAATTAAAAGAAAACTTAAGGAGAAATTCGGATTTTTGTTGGTTTAAGTAATATTTACTTAAACATCTCTTGAGATGGACACAAGTGGTCAGGCAATTGGGGGAGACACCCTGTAGAACAGTGCTACGGATGTCTTAGGAAAAATCGTTCCACAGAGAAATTGCACTGTGGACTTCGCTTCGACAAAAAAACGGACGTCTTGTTTGGGACCACAAACAGGTATCTCCGAGTTTGGCGGATACTAATTTCAGACTTGAACCAATCTTTCATGTATGAAGCAGGGTGATTGACATCATGTATCGCGTCGGCTATTTCAGAAGTCAGTGGAAGCTTACTAATAGACATGACGGTGGGGAGATTGTAGTGAGAATAAGTTGACGAAACAGAATCAGTTCGAGACAGTTTAAAGGCTGTCCGAATGATTCTATTAAAAGCAACCGTCAACCTCTTGAGGTTAGCCATTGAAGTACAGGACCAGAACAGCGCCCCCATGGCAGATTTGCGGGGTAGAGAGGAAGGATCTCAATCGTTTCACTAATAATTCGTCCGATGCAAGGATTTAAATGCACTAAATAATTAATATGAAAGTTGGAATTAAACAATGCTTTAATTGAGGATTAGATTTTAATTAAATTAAAACTGAAAATAAATTTCCTCTTAGCCTCAGAAGGTCAGAGACAATTGGTGAGATTACAATCAGCAGGCCAAGAAAAAGACATCGTATGGCTACAAATAAAATAGATGAATCAGAGCTGATTCTTGCTGATGAAGATTTCATGTCGTTGACTGATGAAGCAAATATATCAAAAAAAAAGAAAAAAATTATAATTACAGTTGTATCATGCCAGGAAACCAAAATAAATGGTAGACAAAGCTGTGCATTGGGAAGTTCTGAAAATTTTTTGATCATTTATATGCACAATATCAGAGTATTCAGGTTACTAATTTTAAAAAAAACCCTCAAACTTCTTTCCCTTATTCACATCTTCCGAACTTAAACCCTTAAGATTGCAGCATTTCAGTGGCAGTGCGATCGGGGCGCCACCACGTGAAA
Organism: Rhysida immarginata; assembly: GCA_023313115.1. Lineage (NCBI taxonomy): Eukaryota > Metazoa > Arthropoda > Chilopoda > Scolopendromorpha > Scolopendridae > Rhysida > Rhysida immarginata. The sequence continues at coordinate 626,932 of JAHWFO010013268.1, read as the reverse complement.
TTTTACAGGAATTACTTGTTGAACTTGTCAACAAGGGAGGCCGTTGCCTAGTGAGCTTTTGCAGAGCAAATCGGCTCTGTGAAATTAAGCAACTCCGGGCACGGCTATTCAGTGGATGGGTGACCATCAGTGACATACAATCCTTACCCCACCGTGCTTCGGAGGACACGTAAAGCCGTCGGTCCCGATTGTTGCTACTATCTTACAACAGTCGTTAAAACATCTCCGGCCCTAAAAATCATTGGCACGTCTAATAACAGCAGCGACCCCATGCGAATAATGGGAACAGCTAAGGATGACGACTTTTTGAACTTGTCAATTGAAAAATATCTACGTCTGGATTTACGAAAAATTTTTCGTTCATTCACGACAATGCCCGTTGTAATATTGCCGTACATTGTGAGAAATTTTGGCATGTTCTTGCCATCACCAGAACCTCGATTTGTCTTGATAAGCCATGTTGGATCAATTGCTTAATAGGGCTCCCGCCAAAACTTCCGTCTACCATCGATACAAAACTGCATCCTGAATCGTCAGACTACATAACCTTCTTCCAGTAAATCCTTCACGGCTTTCCAGACACCACAATAAGTGAATTTTCCTGTTCTTTGTGTATTTTCCTAATCTAACCTAACCTAACTTTCAGGATTTTATTATAGGCATTGCGTGTATCTGTCACCATACAGTTGTTCTAAATCCATTTTTATTAATTAAAATATAAAAACTTTTACTCTTAAGTTGTAATTAAAATTCTTATGATGAGTTTTTTCCCATTATGATTTACAAATGAAAAATAAATTAAATTTGCAATCTTCTTTTCAAACCGTGATTTTAATGGCTTTAATCTAATTTTTTACAATTGTCTTTGAACTTCTTATGTTAAATTACTTCCTTGAAATTCAACAAAAGCTAAGTTGCAATTTTCTCTTCATTTTAGTAAACTTATTTGGAAATTTTCATTGAAATGTGGTATTTCGTCCATATAAGTATTACTTGCATGAACGCTGTTGTTTTTCATGTTGTTGCGAGTAATCCTTTAAGTTTTTTTTCTTCTTTTTATTTCCAAAAAAGCAATTAGTGGAGATGCTCTAAGAGTTTTTCCTCTTAGCCTTGAAAACGCACATAGAATGAGAGAGAGAGAGAGAGAGAGAGATAGAGAGAGAGGGAGAGAGAGAGATAGAGAGAGAGAGAGAGACATGGAAAAGGAATGGCGATGAACACTCAGTCAATTTTCTTCTAAGTGCCGTGACATTTTCAGACGATGTCTCTCTTTTTTTTTAACACCCCCCTCCCAAGCAGCACCCTTGTTCTTTTTATTTTGCTCGTCCATGAAATGGAGCAAAAGAGTTGTGTCTTCTCATATCCTCTCAACAGTAACTGTTGGCTTTTCCCAAGCCAGCCAATCGCGAGTTGGAGGTTTTGCATCAGAGGAGGCAACATCCGAGTTGGACCGGTAAACAAAAGGTCTGCAATAAGCAGAGTCGCTCTTGTACGAGACTAATTGGATTACCAACTGTGCTAAGCTGAGAATTCTTAAGGTTCCCGGGGTGAAACGAGGAACGAGGGGGGCCGCCACAACACATCATCCTGTCTTGGTCAAGGCTTCTAAATGAGAAACCAACAATTTTCACCCAAATTAATTAGCTAAAGCTGAATCTTTTAAGCAAAAAGTTTTGATTTGCAGTTTTCTATCTAAAATGCGCTTAACAGCGCGAAAATTCTGTAGCTATACTTACCATGATTTGAAAAAGCAAGTTAAGCTCTTGGGTATAAGTTACTTAAAAGAAAAGATTACCCAAGAATGCCATTTAAGACTCTTATTAAAATTATATTAAAACATTAAATGCTTCCACTTTAAAAGTGGCATGATATTCGATGATTTATAGCGATAAACAAACTCTGTCTGTTTAAATTTTTTATCATACTGTTCTCTTTAAAAAATGGCGAATTTTGAACTTCTTAAAGGAACATTAATAATTGGCACAAAACAATTGCAATTTTACAAATCATTTTATCAAAATAAGCATGAATGTAATAAATGGAGGGTTGCTCAGTTGAACATGAAAAAAAATGTACAGGGCAGTCCACAGTTCACGACTCCCGTTTTGTACGACTGCAGCTTTTAACAAGTTAATTTATTCAAGAAAATAAGCTGCAATTTGTTAATCCAATCGATTCTCTGCAATCTGGTTTCCGTATTAATGAAAATAATCTTTGATATTGTACGCAGTTTCCTAAGGTCAAACGTTCTTTGAATGGCAAAAAATACAAATAGACCAAGCCCACGTTCAAAAAACTTAATATAACACCAATTGTGGACCAACACCAAATTTTAGAACAAGAAAAATTATGCTTTCGAGACACCATAATGTGCATCTCTTTGTGTAAATCACGATTCCTCATTTTTTAATAAAATTTCAGCTTCAACTCTAAATTACTATGAATGTTAAAAATGTGACTTGGTCTATTTGAATTTTCAGCCATCCATACTACGTAGAATATCAATTGCATTGATTTTGTTCAAGAGTCAACTAAAACTTAGCTGCATGAGAAAAATAATTAATACAAAAAAAAATGTTCACTATACAGTAAGGACCCGGTCGAACGTGATCCGATACAACGCGAAATCGGCTCCGACGCGGTTTTGGCATGACTCCGGAATTCTATTTCCGGTTTCGTGGATTTGTTTAATTTAATTTGTCTTCTTCGATTCGACGGTTTGCTAGTAGTAGATTTCATTATTGTTAAATTTGGTTTGGTTGGTATTAACGTCCCTTTCAACTACTATGGTCATATCTGGACGGCGTTATAGGGGGCGCAAATTTTGCCTCGCAAGGAATCTTTAACGTGCAGCTAGCAAACGACTACCCGGGACCAACGGCTTTACTTCCCTTTCGAAGGAAGTCCGTGATCTCAGGATTTCCCCCTGAAAATCCTCGTCGTCCTCGGCCGGGATCGAACCCGCGTCCTCGAGCATTAGAGGCGATCACGCAACCACTAAGCCACCGAGACCGATTCATTATTGGTAAACGAGGAAGAATTATTGAGGCATTTTCCGCTGCTTTCCATCTGTTTAGTAAAGGAACAAGCAAACATCCTTGCTGCAACGGGATTCGAACCCGCAACTCGACGTTTTCGACAGAGAAATGAGACCTGTAGTCCAACAGTCGAACCATGAGAATCGCTCCTCTTGCAATAGATCATGTAGTCATCAAGTTGGCTAAATTCATCAGCCAATCTGCGGCTGCCTTAGCATTGTTGCACATGTCTTTCATTTATCGTTCATATTCCCTGCTTAAGGTGCGCTTTGTTCAACACGTGCTCAAGCAACATTCATGTATTGCGATTCTTCTGAGGAAAATTAATTTCGCATTAATTGCGAGAAAAGGCCCTGTTAAGTGCCATCAATTTAACAGAAACTCATTTAAAGCAACCACAGTACAAGGCTAAATTTTACTCCAGCGCTTGTTTCCATGGTAATATAGTGATTGGCAGTTCTCACGATTCACCGATTGGTGTATATTTCCCAGTGCTTGTCGGCTACTGAGATTCCATCTCCAACTTCCACCAATTTTCTGTTGGAGAAAGTACATTATACAACTTCTGACAATTAAGTTCGGTGAATGAGTTCACACAACAAAATGCAAAACAGATAGAGCCACATTTACTTTATTGTCCTTCGAAATAATCACCCTGGAGTAAAGGTGTATAAGTCCTTTTGGGATCGGGTGTATAAGTCCTGGAAGCTCGTTAGGGATGGCTTTAAGTTCACATGTCACATTGGCTTGAATGTCTGGAATGTCCGCAAATCTGTGTCCCTTTAAGGCTCATTTCAGGCGTGGGAACAAGAAAAAGTCTGCCGGTGCCAAGTCTGGTGAATAAGGTGGATGAGCTATGAATACGACCCTTTTGTTGGCCAGAAACTGTTGCACGATTACGGCAGTGTTCCTCTTTGATCCATTTTCCACAGTTACGTGCGCACGCTACACCTTCAACTGAAGAAACGAGCAGCTGCTAAACCATTGCACGCACAAACGTGACCTGTCTGAACTTCCTTAAACAATGACTGGGCTTGTATTCACATGCATTGTTACTCGCGTAAAGCTCGCACAGATTAGTGTGTGACGTCATTCACCGAACTTAATTGTCAGAGGTTGTGTCTATCTTATTTAGCTATAGTCCTACAAAATGTAACTATTGCTTTATATGGCAATAACCGACAGAAAAACTACATTTACACATGTGCCCTTTTATTCTATTACATTTAAAATTTTTAGTTGAAGACGACATAATGATGGCCTGGTAGTTTTTAATATCTCTTCATGATGTAGAGTATTTATCAACGATTGTCCCTCTGATTGAATGCAAATTTTATTTCCGAAATACAAGGATAGGCTAAATCGATTCATGACTAATAATTTGAGATTTTCTGACCAAAAAAAAGACCTTCGGCTGTATTTTTAAAATTAACGTAAAAACTGGAGAGCCGTTTCACATTTTACTTCAATCATTGAGAATTCATTCCCTCCGGTATCTATTTACGAAAAACAAACTTGAAAATAATATGTTAAGTTTGAAAAGTTCTAGTTTAAAATATAAATGGTCCGATCGTTGTCCTCTTAGTGAAATCGTAAAGTTTCTTTCTCATTAATGTATTTCGGAAATAAAATTTGCATGCATCAGAGCAATCGTTAACAATAGAAACGATATACGAATTATAGTTACAATGCCACTAAATTCTACAAAATTCGAATATAACAGAATTCCTTTGATTATTGGCATATAATGCAACAGACCTATTTTTTCTTTCAATGAAAAGAATGAATCAGAACTACATAAAATCGTACTACTGACTATATAGTTATTCTTCGCTAAACAACTTCAATTCACTATCAAATCTGAGACTTTTTTAAAAAAAATCAGAATGTCAACTTCTCTTCATTTTAATTTTTAAATCTTAAGCTTTAAATTAAAAATGAAGGGAGAACCAACGAAGTCTTATTATCTGGATTTAGCCTGCAGTTGGAAGATAAACGAATTTCAATTAATTAATCTCCGTCAAAAAAGAAGGCGCGCTCTTATACAAAAAAAAAAAAAAAAAAAGGGAAAAATCTATTAAAAAAAAGATTGATTTGTCAAAAAAAAGCCCGCAAATGTTGAAAATATCATTAAGATTTTTATTTCTCTTCCATTTTTAATCATAGAACTTAACTTTCACAATAATGCGAAGAAAATGTTTTCTTCTTTTGAGCTGGTCGTATTCAGTAGTTCGTACCAGCATTATAGTACAGATAAAAATCTAATGTCCCTTATTTACAGCTCCACATTTGAAAAAAAGCTGCTTAAAATAGACAACTTTTGTACAAGACTTCAGATCTTATCCTTCAATTCACCTTTAATGAAGTGATTAATGAGAAAATTATCTCTATATTCTTTCGAAAATGCCATTTTTTCAGTTATACTTATTTTTAACCGACTTCAAAAAAACAAAACAAAAAAGAAGGTTATCAATTCGATTCGTAAGTAGGTACTATTTTGGAATGTAAGTATGTTTGTCCACGTATTTCTCAGAAACAATAAATCGAATTGCAATAATTCTTTTTTTAATGGATTAAGTATCTTTCAACTTAGGGAACAGTCCAAGTTTCATCAAAATCGGTTCAGTAGTTTTCAAGATATGGATTGGTTTAGCGGTTAAGCCCCATTTGGTCGCCTCCCATTTGGTCGCCCTCCCATTTGGTCGCCTCCCATTTGATCGCCTGTATACCATCGATGGGTACAGGAATACCATCGATGGTTCTTTTAATTTCTTTATCTCAATAAAATAGCATAAAATCACATAGATAAAGCTTAGACTACAACAGACATTTCATTACTGATAAGACCAAAAATTAATAAATTAATTTTAAATTTAAATATAATTTAAATGTATAAGAGACCCTAGTTAAAATTAATGATTTATATTAAAAAAAACTAATTGCACCATACAATTGAATACAGTACAAAGGAAAGAAACTGGATATGTTTCCATAATCCTACAACTGTCAAATTATTTTATCAAGTTACAATATTGACTTTTAAAAAAGGTGTATTTATTTCATTTACATCATGTTACAATCCTATTTTATCATGTTACATTTCATAAATTAGTTTGGATTACCTCCAGCACCCAAAAGAAAAAGCTCATTTTCTTCCGTTTCTTGCATATTTTTAATGACCTGTATTAGTTTATAAAGATTCGGATGAGCAGAGCTGACATTGCTGTTGAGAGCATGGTGCCAGCCTTCCAAGTGGTTGTTCGTTACAAATTAAAAGTTCAGTTACATGCATTTTTACACCAAAATTCAATTTAATTTTGGAACATTTGCCCCATAATCAAGCAACAGAAAGCAACTTCGACAAAAGCAACTGCCTCAACTTCATCGAGGCAGTTTGGAAGTTTATAGCCCTACATTGATTTGGAAAGCTTTCTCACTTGCACATCGACAAAAAAACACAACAGTACATCAATTTTCTTAATAAAAAGACAAGTAATCTTTATTCAGTTTAATATCTTCACTACAGGCTTTGGTTCGAGGCAGTTTGGAAGTAGGCCTATTTAGAAGTATCGATGTTTGGGAGAAGTTATTATCGATGTTGTGATTATCGACGATCGGCGACGAAATGGGAGGCGATCAAATGGGTCAGGTCAAACGTCCAAATGGGAGGCGACCAAATGGCGCTGAAATGGCGACGAAATGGGAGGCGACGAAATGGGAGGCGACCAAATGGGAGGCGACCAAATGGGGCTTCACCGGTTTAGCTAGACGATAGTGAAAGATTTCATCAAAGTCGGTTTTTTATACTCTGTTTAATCTTGTTTGAAGTCGGTTAAGAAACGACTTTGATGAAACTTTCACTATCGTCTAGCTATAACCAGTCCATATCTTGAAAACTACTGAACCGATTTTGATGAAACTTGGACTCTTTCCTAAGTTGAAAGGCACTTAATCCATTAAAAAAAGAATTATTGCATCTCGATTTCTAGTTTCTGGGAAATACGTGGACAAACATACACACATACATACATACATACTGTTACGGGCCTTTTTCTGAGAAAAATAATTTTTTTTTTAGCGCGTAATTTTCACTTTTTTTATTTTTTTTTATTTATTTTTTCCTTTCGTATGCCTATTTTTTGTTCATGTAGTTTTTGTAACAATGTTTGTAATTTGTATGTTTGTTGTTGCGTTCTCCCCTCGTGTGCGTGCCTTCGTGTCTTGCTTGGTTTGTATTGTTTGTGCGCGTGTGTCTTTTCATTCTGCTTATGTGTTTTTTTTCTTAGTTCTTGGTAGTCTTTCGTCGGCAGTTCAACTGTCCACTTGGTTGGACAATGGATCATGTTCTTCTGCTGGCGTTCATTCCTTACCAGTTTGGGTTTGGAATTAGTTTTTTCCAGTTATGCTACTTCGACGTAGAATCCGTTTTTTTTTAACAGTACTGCATTCCGTTAAGTACTGCATTCTTCAGATGGGCGCTGAAAGGATAGGCCCTATTTAGTGTTTTATGTTTGGATTTCCTTTCTTCGAACAGTGTAATGTCTGTATCGAGAACATTCCTGTATTCTACTCCAGGGTACGTTGGTAACCCTCTGCACCTTCGTAGCTCCGACGTTAGCTACCTTCTACGCTGGCCCTCCATGGATGCGCGGCTTGTTTTCCGACCGCAGCTGCCCTCGTGTGTTGCAGCTTTCTCGCCGCCATGATGCGTGGAGTCGTCTTGGATTTTCCTTTTTTCTTTTTGTTTCCCGAGGCACCTTATCACAGGTTTGGTTTAGGTTAAGCCTACCCAAATTTCCTACTAACCTTTATTTAACCCGCTTTGCTTTTTACTTTTATTATTAGTGTGTAGTTCTCTTTTAGATTTGCCCTTCCCTGGGTTCGCTTGCCTCCTCCTTTTCTGTTTTGCCTTTCCTTCGTTTTTTTCAGGTGCCTCGGCCTCATTAGTTTCTTCAATTTCACAAGACTTTCGTCGTCTGAGTCTGCCGTTTCCGGCTTTCCAGTTCCTTGACTGTTCTCCGCTGTTGTTAGTCCCGTGTTTGTCTCCTGCGTCATCGACAAGACTTGTTTTAGTATGTACTTTCGTCTAGCCGTGTTCTGCAGCTTTCTGCCGATCATCCGTCAGTTTTCTCATTTTTTTTATTACCAAGATAGATTGAGATTTGTTTGTGCTGATCTTTTCCTCTCTGTATCTTATATATATTTTTTGGATTGTAATGTGTGTCAATTCAACTTTGTCATTGTAAATAAAGATTACAATTTTTCTTGGTAACTGTTTGAGCTAAGTTTTCCCTTTTTCCCTTTACTAAGATTTTAAACTTTATTCATAGGTTATCTGGGGTTTTTTCCTTGGGAACGTTCCTTTTTTAATATTTTTTTTAATTTTATTTTTTTTATTTAATAAGTTTCTTTGGGGACTTTCGTCTGGGGCAGTAGTCTTATCTTCCCTTCCCTAGGGTTAGCAGACCTTTAGTTTTTCAGTAATTTTTTGCCTACGCTTACCTTAATTTTTTTCCTCCTCTTGGCTGTACGTGCCACCCACTGGCACGTTACAATACATACATACATACATACATACATACATACATACATACATACATATATACATACATACATACATACATACATACATACATACATACATACATA
>JAHWFO010013268.1:607644-618235 GCA_023313115.1 Rhysida immarginata | reverse complement strand
TGTATGTATGTATGTATGTATGTATGTATGTATGTATGTATGTATGTTTGTCCACGTATTTCTCAGAAACTAGAAATCGAATTGCAATAATTATTGTTTTATTGGATTAAGTATATTTCAACTTAGGGAACAGTCCAAGATTCATCAAAATCGGTTTAGTAGTTTTCAAGATATGGACTGATATAGCTAGGCGATAGTGAAAGTTTCATCAAAGTCGGTTTTTATACTCTGTTTAATCTTGTTTATACTCTGTTTACTCTTGTTGGAGGTAGGTTATTAGATAATTTTTTAAAATATATTCGCTAAATTCGAATTACCCTATTTTTTATTCTTTTTTCGGTGCCAGTTTAAAAAAATACAAATTTTCCTTTCTGCAATCAGTGCATTTCCATTAATTTTTCCCAACGTTATTTATAAACCGTTTAATGCCCTAAGACGGCATTTAGAAAATGCTCATAAGAAACGAGATTATCGGTTCCTATTCCAGCCAGGAATTTATGCGAGTGTAATTAAAAGGCAAAAGACTATACTTAATATGCAATTATTAATTAGAAACCGCTAGGATAATATAGTTAATTAGTGTTGACCGAGTTTTGTAACGACCAAAATTATTAAACGGAAAACCACCAAGAACTAAGACTAATAATTAGCGAGGAGTAATTGGATGTTCAATTAACCTGCTACCAAACAATAACAACCAACGATAAGGAAAAAAAAACTGAATTCGTCCATTAATCCTGTAATCGATGTTAGCATTTGCAGTGGAGGATTAATTGCATTTACTACATTTGTTGCTGTTAACATTGACATTAACATACAGCGGTTTTGAAAATCTCATTCAAATCTTTATAAAGCTTTTTCTAGTAAACTCATCGCTGTAAAAATGAATGTAATTTTTTTATCCTCTTCCGGAAGGCCCCCATAGTCAAGGAGAATTGAGGACGGTCGGAGGAGGGGAGGAAGCAGGTGTTGTTAATAAGCACTAAAGGCGTCCTTTCATTCCTCTTTCCAATCCGACGACTAATGAACCATCTCCCGCCAAGAGGCAGCGCAAAATAATTATGAAGATGTAAAATTAGATGCAAAATAAGTGGGATCATTAACCCGGGTTCAAATTAAAAATGGCTACTGTAGAAAAAAAAAGAAACGAAGGTCAGTTTCAATATGTTTCAACAGCGTTATTTCAGAAAAGATGATTTTTAATTATTCAAAGATGAAAGTCAACATATTAATACGCACATGTTTTTTTTTAATATTAATAAAAGTAAACTTCAGTAATTCATAATCTCGAAGAACAGAATCTTAATTCGGTCTTCTGGGCTTGTAATTTAATTTGTAGATAATCTAGCTTGCAATAATTTTAAGAATGATTATAATTACTCACAATTTTGTTTATTTTAAGCATATTAGAAGCAATTTTATTCCATAAACTTAATGTAATGTTCTTTTTTTCCTTATCCTGTTTTTTATAATATCTTGAGTTTTTTTAATCAAATTATGAAATGTGGCACCATTCATAACACTGGCCACAAAAATTAAGATTTTTTTTTGTTTACGGAATGAAAGTAGCAGGCTTTGGTACTACTTTCTCTGCTGATTACGAATATAATTTTGAAATTTTTCTAGCAGGCACAGTTTTTGAGATGCAGTGAATTGAAATTTGGTATTGGCCGATACATTTCTATATTTGTGGAGATTTGAAGGTTATTGGACTTCTTTCACCAAGTATTGCTGTTTCATTTGTGAGTGGGATAGCCGGGCAAAAGATTTTCACTATAGCACAAAGGACAGGATATATCGCCAAAATTTGGCTCCTGGGCAAATGATTGTCGAAAATGAATATCAAGTCGGTATTGAGAAAATTTTGCTGCATCCACTTCTTATCAAACTGAGTTTAATGAAGAACTTTGTAAAGGCAATGGACAGGCAGGGCGCGAGATTCCAGCATCTGAAACAGAAGTTTTCCCGCATCAGCGACGCCAAACTAAAGGAAGATATTTTTGTGGGCCCTCAAACCAGGGAGCTAATGGCTGATAACGTTTTGGAAACTGCCTTGAACTCAGTTGAACTAACAGCCTGGATAGCGCTGAAGGTTGTAGCGCACTGGTTTTTAGGGAAAAACAAGGAACCCAACTGCGCCGAACTTGTTGATGAGCTTCTGCAAACATTTGAAGAATTGGGATGCAATTTTTCACTAAAGATTCGTTTCCTGTATTCCCATCTGAACTTTTTTCCTGCCAACCTTGGTGACGTTAGTGATGAACATGGAGAAAGATAACACCTGGTACCAGAGAAAATGGACCTCTTCTGCTGTACCCTTCTTGGGTACCTTCCATATGCCACATACAAAAGAAAGTCCTCAGCAAAATGGGTCTAATATGAAGAAAGCTGAACGTTTAACTGTTTTGCCGCATTTCAAAATATATTTGAAATTACTCAACAGAGAATAGTGTTTTACGTAATATGCATATCTTGCGAAATATGCGTAGATATTGGAAATAGTTAATATGACGATTTCAAAAAACTGGTATGTGATAGAAAAATTTCGTTTTCATTTTTGTAATAAGCATTAAAAATACTACAAAAAACACTTAATTTGGATACGTGAGCACTTGGCTTTGACCAGTGTAATTTATTAATGAGAAATAAAAATTTATAATTCAAAAATATAATTTAATAATAAAAGTATACAATAAAAATGGTTTATTGAACTCCAAAGATAAAATCACTGTTTTGTGTCCTTTCACTGAATTATTCGCTTTAAATGAGGCCGTGACCTAGTGGGCTTTCACTGAACACAACTTGTGTGAAATTAAGCTACAATCAGGCGCAGCTAGTCACTGGATGAGCGACCATCCATGATAGAGAATCTTCACCAACCCCCTCCCGGCTGCTGCGACCATCATACAGCAGTCGTGAATCCAGGTCCATCCAGGAGCCCAACTCGAAGACCATACAGGCCCTGGATGGACGTATTGGATCCCAATTCATAAATAAATAAATATATGACCACGTTGGTTTATATTAAGGCATTGATATTCATTTTTTGCACACACGTATATTATTTTCCTTCATACTTCTAAAATCTTTGCCATTTTCCAAGTCGGGCATACGTGAAATAGGCTGCGATTCTTGCGATATGATTTACAAAAGCCAATCTTTCGTGTAAAAAGATGGAAGGAACACATTGCCACATTAAATATCATAGACAGTCTCAATCGACCGTCGCAAAACATTTCATTACAACAGGCCATACCATTGATAAAACTAAAGTCCGTGTTAGTGCAACCGGTTAGTGCAACCGATCATAAATAATAAACTATTAGATGCTACAGAAAGCTTATAGGGAGTGCAAGTGTGACGTCAGTCCTGGGATTTCTTCAATCACGTGACTCGATTTGGTTCCAAACAAGTCTTCTCGCTTCGGGATTTAACATGGTTCCAACGTAGGGATGGAATAAAATCGCTTTGTATAAGCCCAGTGTTTATAACACATTTAAGATGTGAAATTGTTTAGTTACTCACTGCTCAAGAAGGAGCCAAAACATCGATTTAGACATCTATCGTTTTCCCAAAGAAAGAAAGATCGGCGAACGATGGCATTCTTTTCTTAAGTGATTAAAAAGCGTTCTAATAATAATGTATAAATTATATAATGGTATTAAATGTCTTAATAATAATATAAATTACACAAATTAACATAATAATTTAAGAGATGTCATTTTTACTGGCCGCCCGTTTCAACATTACTAATACGTATATTGCGTGGTTCCAAACATTGTTCCAATACGATCCCATTTCCTAGGCTCTCGGCCCGTTCTTCGCGCAAATAATGTCAGCTGTGACGTAGTCACTTGCACTCCCTATACATTTTCAAAGTTCCCAAAGAGAAATTAATGAACTTAGAAGGTGGCCTCATCAATTCATCGATTTTGTTCAATTTAAGTTGTTCCGGTGATAGTCAGCGTCCAGCCACCTTATTGGTCAACCGTTTGATTTACTTTTTTCTTTCGTTTTTACCCGTGTGTTAGTCATTTACTTGATTTCCTTGCTGATTGATGGCTGCATCGAAGCCAAAATGACCAATACAAGGTCTTCTATTTCAATTCTTTTGTGGATTAACAAGTATTTGGAGGCAATTTCTAACTTGCTGCGTCATTTCTTTTCGAAAGAATGTTATTATCAATACCAAATACTGTTTACTCTAGCCTGTATATGAAAGAAAACCCTCTTACTACTAAAGAACATTCGAGATGTGAAAATGCTATGCCTTCATTCTCAACGGCAATATTGAGATTGACCATAAAATTTACCTTAAAATTTTAATTTACTATAATTAGTTTTCTAAGGTACGCAATTACATATAGTTTTATACTAAATATTTGAATTTTTTCCTAATTCTACACTGATATCCGTTTAGAACAGTAAGTTTTAACATCCCTGGTGGATCTGAAATTCAGTTTTTTTTCGTGTGCGCGCATGTTGCGTGACATCTAACAAAAGATGTCGTGTCTTCGGTAAAATTTCAGGAACATAAATTTATAAATAACAGATTTTGTCATGACACAGGTTGTTGTTTTTTTTTTAATATCAGGCAGAGAAAGAACGCTCCCATTTTTGTCAAATAATGGTTAGTGACTGTAAATGAAGTTAAATCCGCTCGCTTTCTCCTCTTTAAAGTCAAGAAAATTATAATGGGCAATTTCAACGCATGCAATTTCTTTATAGTGCTATAGATCTTTGGAATAGTATTCTTTTTTGACATCAGTTTTTTTCTCTGATCTAAATAACTATAAATCAACACAAAACCGGGATACTTTAAGAATCATAGGATTTTTTCTCCTGGAAAATAAAAAAATTATGGGAATCTCTAACGTTTTTTATAGTTTTGATTTAGTAGCTTTTTATAGTTTTATCGTCGTAAGATATTTTTATTCCTTTTGGGATGCTTTCAAATATAAATGCAAATGCGAATAATTACAGATTATATTAAAATATTTGGATAGCATATAAATTTCATGTAAAACGAGACTGCATATTAATATTTGTCAAGGAATCCACGTAGTAGAAATGATAATAAACACTTGAAAATCCTACATTCAGCTAAAAAATTAATAGTTATCTGAAATATGAATACAGTTTCATTGTTTGAAAACTTATTAAATAAAATGGTGTTTATAAATTTTTATTGTAAGGGGATTTTCGGTTTTATCTACTAAACTTTTTTTAATATCTCCTCAGTATTATATTATATTGAATGAATTTATTAATTCATGTTTCTTCTATGAATTATGTGAATGTGGAATTACCATTAGATAACAACGATTCTCAAATACAAATAAACTTCTTTAAAAAAAGAGTTGATTCTTTATTGAGCAATAAACCCACTTTAAAATTTACATACATTATCAACAGAAAATTTTTATACGAGATCCTCATATTGTTAGATAAATGTTGAAATTCTACCGATGAACTCGATGATAAAGTTTTTAATGTACGAACATTTCGGCTTGAAGTTGGAGGCTGTTAAAACTTACGCAAAGTGCATTCGTTTCAGCCATTTAAAATACTTTCACGCACTGGGAATAAGCCACTAGAAAACTATTAATAAATTTATTGGACGATATCATTGCTTGCTGCACTTAATGTCGACTGTTGTTGGAAACTAATTTTCTTTTTCATTTTGTTTAATGAGTCTCACAGGATGTTAATTATGACGCCGTGTAATTGTTCAGCGAGATAAGACCAGTAAAATATCTCTTGAATAAGTGATCACTGGTGGAGGATTGAGGTAGCAGCCGAGATACTTATCAGACTCAAATCCCCACTACCATTTATCCAGGGGAGAAAATTAGCGACGATGTTTCCCCGGGATGTATTAATGGAACCAAATGGGTGACGTTATTAGCAAGTCTCCGACACTCTCTTTTCTCTTTGCCTTTTATATATTACGGAAAACGCATCCGCACCTGGGGAATACGCCTCCTTTCTTTGAAGACTCTCTTCATTTTATTATAAAATTGAAGTTTTTTATTGCTAAATTACGTGCTTAGTCACTCTTGAGGGAACTAATCTACAAATTAAATTTTATTTCCCCGATGAAATGTAATATTCACACTGTTCTTTTTGAAATTGTGAATTGTTATTAATATAATGCTTGTAATTTCAAAAATAATTATGGAAAAATTGAGCCTCAATTAAAGAACAATTGTTTTCAAAGAAATTGCGTATCAACAAAAACGTTATTTATATTATTCGATGAGATCTTGAACGGTTATTGAGATATCGGCATTACTTCTGTATTCATGCTCGAAAAGCAACCTGCCATTTCTCACACAAACTCATGCTCTTCATCTCATTTCTGCGAAGGTAATGCTTCTTCTTTTCTTCTTTTATGTTGTGGATGCATCATTCATTAGTTTAATCGGTCATCTTAACTAATTCTGCCATTCTTCCCCAAACGTAAAAATCCTAGCAGGGCTTAGATCGGACCATTTCAGCAATCTATTTCTTTAGAATTTTTTCTGACTTTCATGCTAAAATGGGAGCCGACATTCGTTATTTTCAAAGATCATGACCCAGCGCATATTGATAGATCATTTTCTAAAAAGTTCAAATAAGCATATCCATTTAAGTTATTGGGTGGAAAGTGCGACATTAGCCTATACGATAACACTAAACATGCGCTGAAAAATGTTTCCTTCCCATGGGATTTTTAAAGTCCATTTTCCCTGGTAACACTTATCCATGGCAGAAATATCCTGGTGGAACTTTTTTCCATATTCATCACTAACGTCACCAAGTTTGTCAGGAAAAAAGTCCAGGTGTGAATGCATGAAATGAAATTTTAGTGACAAACTGCATCCCAAATCATAAAAAAGCCTGTAGGAGATTATCAAGATTGGCGTAGTTGGATTCCTTGTTCTTTCCCAAGAACCCGTGCGCTAAAGCATTCAGAGCTTTCCAGGCTGTTAGTTCTACTTGGTTCAAACCCGTTCTCAGCCTTAGCCAACCGGGTCGTATTATTTTAATCAGGGTTGTCAAATTGTTAATTATTAAGGCATTTCGTATCATTTGAGCATATTTATTGCAATAATAACTCGTAAAATATGTTAATTTATGCAAAATAAAAGAGAATAAGCGATTGGTTCAATACAATATTAATTACTATTATTTTCTAGGGAAAAACTTAAAAAAATTTCAATTCGCTTTATCTCAGAAACTGTGCGTGCTAGAGAAATTTTAAAATTATATTCGGAATTAGCAGAAAAAATATCACCAAAATCACCAACTTTTATTCCGTGAACAAAAAAAAAAAAAAAAAATTAAATTTTGTTGTCTCCAGTCCAACGACGCTTTGCAGAAAAGAAGATTCTTCCATGATCATGATTAATAACACTAGTCAACACACAGTTTGTACCTAAGACAACATAGTGTTCTTAGTAGTAATTTGTATGTAGAATCCGAATCTGCTTTTAGATTTTTTCTATGACGTTACGTTCCCAAGTTACGCACTATGAGACTTCTATGTTAAAGTAATAGGTGTGAAGAGAAGCGTCTGCATTGTTAAACTATCCATATTTTGGGGCCGCCAGGAAATTTACCAGGCCCCAAACACTGAATGATTTAAAATGTTTCATTGTAAAACAAGAAAGCTAGAGATCGTGCTAGAGAAACTTAAAAATTATATTCGTAATCAGCAGAAAAAATACTACCAAAAATCACCCACTTTCATTTTGTTACAAGAAAAATCTTAAATTTTGTTGGCCAGTGTAAGAGGCGGCAAAATGGTAATTTATGTATCGGATATCTTCTTCCAATAAACAGAAGTATATTGGGATGATGTTTGCCTTCAGCGTGCATGAGTGACCGACCTTCCAAATGGGTAATATACGTTGCATAGCAAACGCTTCTAAAACTTCTTCTCATCAGTAGCGTTGTTTTCAAAGTTACCCTCGGTGATTTCCCGATGATGAAGATTCGCCGTTTCATTTAAGCGACAGAATCCTGTATATGAAGGAGATTACACAAGAATTCGGGTTTCCGAGGTCAACAGTGTCTAGGGTGGATCTTCAATAGCGCAGAGAATGTTTTCACACGCATAACCGCCGCACAGGATGACCACAAGTGTTTGACGAAATATTTGTCACAGAATTCTTTCATTCGGATCATTACGGAAGTAAGGAGAAATAGCCAAAATCTTCCACTTGTCCACAATAGAGTTTATTCAACATTGTAGTGAGTATCCACAATTTTTTAGTTACATTCTTTTTTACGGAAATAGCTGCGTACAACTGTCGAGTAAGGGAGGCATTCTCGTTAGCACTTCCAAAAAAAACACGATATCAGCATCCGACTTCTTTTGAAAATAACCTAAAAAATTAAACAACCGTCCGAATCAATGTGGAGAAAAACATCCAATTTATACAAAAAATTACGAGAGAATATAATTTTGATGAAATTTTTGATGGAAAAACATCTTCAAAAAAACGAAAAAATAATTTTATAGTATGATAGTGTAGAAAATACTGTAAAGAAAACTCATATCTTTTAGATCACCGCTGCCTGTTTTTAACTGATATTAAGAATTCTTCTAAAAAAAACAAACAAACTAATATTCCATAGCCGAAGTAACTTACAAATTTTTGTCAAATCCATTAAACATTTCAATTTTTCTTGGAAGAAACGCAATGAATATTAGACAGTTTTATAACCAATTTTTAAGTGTCGCCCAACCCTTGGAGATTAGAAATGACCCATTCCGGCGTCTCAATTTGTAATAAAAAAGCGGATTCATAGGTTTTTAATCAACACCCGTTAGTGCTTAAATGGCCATCGAGAGGTTTGATGAGTGATTTAGCATTAAGCAGGAGGCTCGTCAAATATTTTATTGCTCCACATTATCTTCAGGCAAGCGGTTTAATACGCTGAAAGAGTAATTTAAACATAGCGGAAAAAATAGGAATTAATTATTAGAATGGATAAATGAATTTTTTTTCGATTCAAGTTGGAAAACAATACGAGCGCTAAACTTCGTGATGTTAAATTCGTAAATTTTCCTCGGAGCATCAACTAATTCGTTGTATTAAATTTTAAAATCAATATTCATGTTATATGAAAACAAGATTTGGATTTCAGTGTGGATTAATTTACAAAAGTGGTTACAATTCTTTATGCTTGAAGAAATTGGTTGTTAGAATAGAACGTTCCTGATAAATTTTAATAGCATTTTCAAATTTGATTGCCTTCGAGTAAATGAAAATTTCATATCTGAAGATTTCACTCCCAAATTTCGACGCTGAATTTAAATGAAGTCAGGCTATTTTGCATCAACTAATTACATTGTTTAATTACATTAATAGAGTAGAAAATTTTGAAAATTTGAAGACTTCTGGAGAATTCTCTATTTGGTGTGTTTGATATAATAAAACTTAGGTTATTTTATGCATAACGTTGTTCTTTATCAACTGCTGCATACCAAGACCCATCTACGATATAACCATTAACAAAAATTTGATGAAAGTTTTTAAAAACAGAATGTTTGATAATGAATTTCACTTTCATCTTTATATGTTAGTATTCTATTATTAAAATGTGTTAAAGATGATTAGTTTTTGATGTATTTTTTTAAATTAGCATTGTATTTTATGGGACCAAAAATGTTTCTATTCTGTCTCTAAACTGCTAAATGTCGGTCTTCACTGAAAAAGCAAGAAGCGGATAATAAACTGATAAGAAGTTACATCTTAAAAAGATTGGGTCACTCCATGAAAATGAATGCGAAAGCCAATTTGTGTCCAGCTTTTTTAGAGATTAACATGTTTGTTAATGCTTGTAAGAGCAAGTTAGTGTAATTTTCCAGGAAGCTCACAGTTAACTTAAAGCATGGTGGATCGTCTCTAAAACTAGTAAAGATCATTTCTTATTAGAGCATTTCCAAATGTCAATCTTAAATTGTCAATCTCATCAAATGGTAAGTTGTAATTTGAATAATACAGAAAATGACTACAGTAAAACCCCGTTACAACGTACTTCAAGGGACCTGGAAATTTGTACGTTATTCTGAGGTGTACGTTATTCTGAAACTGGGGGGGGGGGGCTTGTGAAAAATGCATATATTCATAGAAAAACATAAGAATACATGAATGCATTTTATTTTATTCAATACAAATACACTATAGCATATACAATATGTGGTATTTTTACAGACTAACACAGTTACAAAAAATTCCCTGACTTTTCCCGATCGCTAGTCACAATGTTACATGCACGTAAATTAAACAAACATATATTAAAATAAACAAACACATAATCTTATCGTATTGAAGATGGGCAATCGTCCATCAAGTGAAGGTCTCTAATCTAATTGCAGTACAAATTGGATCCCGACTGAGTAGCATGCAGAGATTTCCGGGTTTATATTTGCTATACTGACCAACCAATGAAATGTGAACTCGGTTTAATTAGCCCATTGGCCCAGTTGCAACTTTCGCATGGGCTTCATTGACCAATCAGAGCAAGACATGTGAACGATGTACGTTGTACTGAAGGGATAATTTAACCAAGGGGATGTAAAATTAGTACGTTATTC